>OU343216.1:173770929-173804188 GCA_910596185.1 Chrysanthemum makinoi
ACTCATGCTCCAAGCCCTGTTTCATCAGTATCATCATCCTACACTAACACTTCCTCAAGCTATCATCCAAAGTCTAGTAGTGTGTTGGAAGATGTGATTCACTCTTTTGTTGCTGATTATGATGTTCAGCAGCAACTAGCCTATGAGGATCTTGAACAGGTGGATCCATTAGAGATGGAAGAGATGAACTTGAGGTGGCAACTGGCCATGCTATCATTAAACATCAAAAAGTTTGAGAATAAGTCTGGAAGGAAGTTTGGTTTCCAGGGAAAGGATCCAACGAGATTTACCAAAAGTAAGGTCAAGTGCTTTACTTGTGGATACATGGGTCACTTCTCTAGAGAGTTCAAGGATAGGAAAGCTGGTGATGAGATGAGATATTCTTCCTATCAGCTGATTCAGAAAGAAGCTGAAACTTCGAAGGCTGGACCCTCATCTTCAGCTCTTGTCACTGTGGATGACCATGTTGATTGGAAGCTGCATGAGCATGAGGAAGGTCATAATTCAAACAATATTGGATTACTGGCAAGTTGTACTTCAGAGGATAGGCATGATCAAGTCGCCTTGATGGGCATCTCTCAGGTACATAAGTGTGTGTTTGGTTGTAGTGAAAATTATAATGAACTTAAAAAAGCCTATGATGAAATGAAACCTAAATAGAATAAATGTTATGTTGAAGTTGAAGCTTATAAACAGGCTTTAAAAACATTAGAAAGACAAAAAGTTTGGTTTCAAAAGAATCAATTGGCTTATGATGAAAAGATCAGGGTGTTAGAAAGTGATCTAGAATGTACTAAAATTGATTTAAAATGCACTGATAAAGAAAAACTGATGTAGTGTCTAAAAACAAAGTGCTAAAAGAGAAACTAGATGAGGAAATTGCTAGGCATAAAAAATGGTTATTGAATTGAAACAAGTTAGCTAGTCACATCTATGCTAGTCAAAATCCTAATACTGCAATAGGTTTAGGCTTTAAGAAGTATGTAGGGATAGAAGCTAGGGATGACGCACATAAATCTACACCAGCTGGCTTATCTAATTTTGTAAAAGAAGGTGATCTACATGCTGTCCGTGGACCTATTAGAGGTGAACACATGCCCATTGACCTTTCCATCACTGTAGACTTTGATGGATCACACCATCTTTATGGCAAAAAGTCTAAAGACTTTCCAGACCCTGATTCTTCATCTACTGACTTTGTCTCTTGTTGTGACAGTGACAAGTCCTCTGACAAAGGGTCTACTTCTTCTACCCGGTGTGATTCAAATGACAAGTCAGACCTTCCCAAGATTTTGCCCAAGCCTACAACCAAGACTGCTTACAAGCCTTTTAGAGTTGCTGCTGAGGAATCAACTTCAAGACAGTTTCTCCTGAAGACTTGTCTTTTAATTCTTTGCACAATAATACTTTTAAGTTTGTTAAAAACAATTCTGTTAATTCTTGTGGTTTGAATGCTTTTGCATGTAATAGAACATCTTTTTCTTTGAATAAATCTTCTAAAAAGAAGACATGTTTTGTTTGTGGAAGCAAATTTCATTTGATTAAGGATTGTGATTTTCATGAGCAAAGAATGGGTGCAGGTGCTGGTCAAAAGAAACCTAGACCAATGTGGACTAATGTTAATGATATACCCTCTTATATTCCACAAGCAACTAAACCTTCTCCATTTCCTTGGAGAAGATCTATTGCTAGACCTTATGTAAAACCAACAAGTTCATACTTTCAAAATGGTTATTGGCCTGGTTGTGTTGACTCTATGAATGCAGGGAAGGGATATCGGGATACTGCTGTGAAGCCCTCAGTAGGTTATTCTTGGAATAAAAAGGGACCTAAATTTCAATGGAAACCCAAGAACAATGGTGGATCTTATACATCTGCATGGCATTATTCCAATGATCCACAAGGCAGGTTCAAGTCAGTAATGACTTGAGCCTCTATAGTGTACTAATATTTTGTATATATTCTTGTTGTTGTTGTAGGATCATCCTCTTAAGCACAAGGAAGTTGACATTGTTGATAGTGGTTGTTCTAGAAGCATGTCAGGAAACAGAGATATGATGCATAACTTCATACCCATAGAAGGAGGAGGCAATGTGACTTTTGGTGGAAGTGATGGTGGAATCACGGGGAAAGGCACCATCAAAACACCTTTACTGGATTTTGAGAATGTGTTCTATGTCAAGGAACTGCAACACTTTAACTTGTTCTCAGTTTCACAAATATGTGACACCAAGAACAAAGTATTCTTCTCTGAGGATGAATGTCTTGTGCTATCTAAAGACTTCAAACTACCAGAAGATACATCAATTCTGCTAAGAGTTCCTATAAATCAAAATCTATACACATTCAACTTAAATGATGTTCAACCAGAAGGTGATCTAACTTGTTTGGTGGCTAAAGCATCCCAGGATTAGTCTACAAAATGGCATAGAAGGATGGCTCATGTGAACTTCAAGACCATCAACAAACTGTCAAAACTTGGTCTAGTTGAAGGACTTCCTTCCAAAGTTTTCACCAATGAACATAATTGTGTTGCTTGCAACAAAGGAAAGCAACACAGAGCCTCGTACAAAGCTATTACTATTGTGAGCTTGATTTCAGAACCTCTACAGTTGCTTCACATGGATCTCTTTGGTCCAACCCAAGTCAGAAGTATTGATCACAAGTATTTTTGTTTGGTAATTACTGATGACTTCAGCAGGTTTTGTTGGGTATTCTTTCTGAGGACTAAAGATGAAACATCTCCAGTGTTGAAAGAGTTCATTACCCTTGTTGAAAACCAGTTGAACAAAAAGGTTAAAGCTATTCGATGTGATAATGGGACAGAGTTCTAGAATGTTATTTTAATAGAACTTTGCAAATCTAAAGGGATAAAAAGGGACTATAGCACTCCAAGAACCCCACAACAAAATGAGATATTCTTCCTATCAGCTGATTCAGAAAGAAGCTGGAACTTTGAAGGCTGGACCCTCATCTTCAGCTCTTGTCACTGTGGATGACCATGTTGATTGGAAGCTGCATGAGCATGAGGAAGGTCATAATTCAGACAATATTGGATTACTGGCAAGTTGTACTTTAGAGGATAGGCGTGATCAAGTCGCCTTGATGGGCATCTCTCAGGTACATAAGTGTGTGTTTGGTTGTAGTGAAAATTATAATGAACTTAAAGAAGCCTATGATGAAATGAAACCTAAATATAATGAATGTTATGTTGAAGTTGAAGCTTATAAACAGGCTTTAAAAACATTAGAAAGACAAAAAGTTTGGTTTCAAAAGAATCAATTGGCTTATGATGAAAAGATCAGGGTGTTAGAAAGTGATCTAGAATGTACTAAAATTGATTTAAAACGCACTGATAAAGAAAAACTGATGTAGTGTCTAAAAACAAAGTTCTAAAAGAGAAACTAGACGAGGAAATTGCTAGGCATAAAAAAAGGTTATTGAATGGAAACAAGTTAGCTAGTCACATCTATGCTAGTCAAAATCCTAATACTGCAATAGGTTTAGGCTTTAAGAAGTATGTAGGGATAGAAGCTAGGGATGACGCACATAAATCTACACCAGCTGGCTTATCTAATTTTGTAAAAGAAGGTGATCTACATGCTGTCCGTGGACCTATTAGAGGTGAACACATGCCCATTGACCTTTCCATCACTGTAGAATTTGATGGATCACACCATCTTTATGGCAAAAAGTCTAAATACTTTCCAGACCCTGATTCTTCATCTACTGACTTTGTCTCTTGTTGTGACAGTGACAAGTCCTCTGACAAAGGGTCTACTTCTTCTACCGAGTGTGATTCAAATGACAAGTCAGACCTTCCCAAGATTTTGCCCAAGCCTACAACCAAGACTGCTTACAAGCCTTTTAGAGTTGCTGCTGAGGAATCAACTTCCAAGACAGTTTCTCCTGAAGACTTGTCTTTTAATTCTTTGCACAATAATACTTTTAAGTTTGTTAAAAACAATTCTGTTAATTCTTGTGGTTTGAATGCTTTTGCATGTAATAGAACATCTTTTTCTTTGAATAAATCTTCTAAAAAGAAGACATGTTTTGTTTGTGGAAGCAAATTTCATTTGATTAAGGATTGTGATTTTCATGAGCAAAGAATGGGTGCAGGTGCTGGTCAAAAGAAACCTAGACCAATGTGGACTAATGTTAATGATATACCCTCTTATATTCCACAAGCAACTAAACCTTCTCCATTTCCTTGGAGAAGATCTATTGCTAGACCTTATGTAAAACCAACAAGTTCATACTTTCAAAATGGTTATTGGCCTGGTTGTGTTGACTCTATGAATGCAGGGAAGGGATATCGGGATACTGCTGTGAAGCCCTCAGTAGGTTATTCTTGGAATAAAAAGGGACCTAAATTTCAATGGAAACCCAAGAACAATGGTGGATCTTATACATCTGCATGGCATTATTCCAATGATCCACAAGGCAGGTTCAAGTCAGTAATGACTTGAGCCTCTATAGTGTACTAATATTTTGTATATATTCTTGTTGTTGTTGTAGGATCATCCTCTTAAGCACAAGGAAGTTGACATTGTTGATAGTGGTTGTTCTAGAAGCATGTCAGGAAACAGAGATATGATGCATAACTTCATACCCATAGATGGAGGAGGCAATGTGACTTTTGGTGGAAGTGATGGTGGAATCACGGGGAAAGGCACCATCAAAACACCTTTACTGGATTTTGAGAATGTGTTCTATGTCAAGGAACTGCAACACTTTAACTTGTTCTCAGTTTCACAAATATGTGACACCAAGAACAAAGTATTCTTCTCTGAGGATGAATGTCTTGTGCTATCTAAAGACTTCAAACTACCAGAAGATACATCAATTCTGCTAAGAGTTCCTATAAATCAAAATCTATACACATTCAACTTAAATGATGTTCAACCAGAAGGTGATCTAACTTGTTTGGTGGCTAAAGCATCCCAGGATTAGTCTACAAAATGGCATAGAAGGATGGCTCATGTGAACTTCAAGACCATCAACAAACTGTCAAAACTTGGTCTAGTTGAAGGACTTCCTTCCAAAGTTTTCACCAATGAACATAATTGTGTTGCCTGCAACAAAGGAAAGCAACACAGAGCCTCGTACAAAGCTATTACTATTGTGAGCTTGATTTCAGAACCTCTACAGTTGCTTCACATGGATCTCTTTGGTCCAACCCAAGTCAGAAGTATTGATCACAAGTATTTTTGTTTGGTAATTACTGATGACTTCAGCAGGTTTTGTTGGGTATTCTTTCTGAGGACTAAAGATGAAACATCTCCAGTGTTGAAAGAGTTCATTACCCTTGTTGAAAACCAGTTGAACAAAAAGGTTAAAGCTATTCGATGTGATAATGGGACAGAGTTCTAGAATGTTATTTTAATAGAACTTTGCAAATCTAAAGGGATAAAAAGGGACTATAGCACTCCAAGAACCCCACAACAAAATGAGATATTCTTCCTATCAGCTGATTCAGAAAGAAGCTGGAACTTTGAAGGCTGGACCCTCATCTTCAGCTCTTGTCACTGTGGATGACCATGTTGATTGGAAGCTGCATGAGCATGAGGAAGGTCATAATTCAGACAATATTGGATTACTGGCAAGTTGTACTTTAGAGGATAGGCGTGATCAAGTCGCCTTGATGGGCATCTCTCAGGTACATAAGTGTGTGTTTGGTTGTAGTGAAAATTATAATGAACTTAAAAAAGCCTATGATGAAATGAAACCTAAATATAATAAATGTTATGTTGAAGTTGAAGCTTATAAACAGGCTTTAAAAACATTAGAAAGACAAAAAGTTTGGTTTCAAAAGAATCAATTGGCTTATGATGAAAAGATCAGGGTGTTAGAAAGTGATCTAGAATGTACTAAAATTGATTTAAAACGCACTGATAAAGAAAAACTGATGTAGTGTCTAAAAACAAAGTTCTAAAAGAGAAACTAGACGAGGAAATTGCTAGGCATAAAAAAAGGTTATTGAATGGAAACAAGTTAGCTAGTCACATCTATGCTAGTCAAAATCCTAATACTGCAATAGGTTTAGGCTTTAAGAAGTATGTAGGGATAGAAGCTAGGGATGACGCACATAAATCTACACCAGCTGGCTTATCTAATTTTGTAAAAGAAGGTGATCTACATGCTGTCCGTGGACCTATTAGAGGTGAACACATGCCCATTGACCTTTCCATCACTGTAGACTTTGATGGATCACACCATCTTTATGGCAAAAAGTCTAAAGACTTTCCAGACCCTGATTCTTCATCTACTGACTTTGTCTCTTGTTGTGACAGTGACAAGTCCTCTGACAAAGGGTCTACTTCTTCTACCCGGTGTGATTCAAATGACAAGTCAGACCTTCCCAAGATTTTGCCCAAGCCTACAACCAAGACTGCTTACAAGCCTTTTAGAGTTGCTGCTGAGGAATCAACTTCCAAGACAGTTTCTCCTGAAGACTTGTCTTTTAATTCTTTGCACAATAATACTTTTAAGTTTGTTAAAAACAATTCTGTTAATTCTTGTGGTTTGAATGCTTTTGCATGTAATAGAACATCTTTTTCTTTGAATAAATCTTCTAAAAAGAAGACCTGTTTTGTTTGTGGAAGCAAATTTCATTTGATTAAGGATTGTGATTTTCATGAGCAAAGAATGGGTGCAGGTGCTGGTCAAAAGAAACCTAGACCAATGTGGACTAATGTTAATGATATACCCTCTTATATTCCACAAGCAACTAAACCTTCTCCATTTCCTTGGAGAAGATCTATTGCTAGACCTTATGTAAAACCAACAAGTTCATACTTTCAAAATGGTTATTGGCCTGGTTGTGTTGACTCTATGAATGCAGGGAAGGGATATCGGGATACTGCTGTGAAGCCCTCAGTAGGTTATTCTTGGAATAAAAAGGGACCTAAATTTCAATGGAAACCCAAGAACAATGGTGGATCTTATACATCTGCATGGCATTATTCCAATGATCCACAAGGCAGGTTCAAGTCAGTAATGACTTGAGCCTCTATAGTGTACTAATATTTTGTATATATTCTTGTTGTTGTTGTAGGATCATCCTCTTAAGCACAAGGAAGTTGACATTGTTGATAGTGGTTGTTCTAGAAGCATGTCAGGAAACAGAGATATGATGCATAACTTCATACCCATAGATGGAGGAGGCAATGTGACTTTTGGTGGAAGTGATGGTGGAATCACGGGGAAAGGCACCATCAAAACACCTTTACTGGATTTTGAGAATGTGTTCTATGTCAAGGAACTGCAACACTTTAACTTGTTCTCAGTTTCACAAATATGTGACACCAAGAACAAAGTATTCTTCTCTGAGGATGAATGTCTTGTGCTATCTAAAGACTTCAAACTACCAGAAGATACATCAATTCTGCTAAGAGTTCCTATAAATCAAAATCTATACACATTCAACTTAAATGATGTTCAACCAGAAGGTGATCTAACTTGTTTGGTGGCTAAAGCATCCCAGGATTAGTCTACAAAATGGCATAGAAGGATGGCTCATGTGAACTTCAAGACCATCAACAAACTGTCAAAACTTGGTCTAGTTGAAGGACTTCCTTCCAAAGTTTTCACCAATGAACATAATTGTGTTGCCTGCAACAAAGGAAAGCAACACAGAGCCTCGTACAAAGCTATTACTATTGTGAGCTTGATTTCAGAACCTCTACAGTTGCTTCACATGGATCTCTTTGGTCCAACCCAAGTCAGAAGTATTGATCACAAGTATTTTTGTTTGGTAATTACTGATGACTTCAGCAGGTTTTGTTGGGTATTCTTTCTGAGGACTAAAGATGAAACATCTCCAGTGTTGAAAGAGTTCATTACCCTTGTTGAAAACCAGTTGAACAAAAAGGTTAAAGCTATTCGATGTGATAATGGGACAGAGTTCTAGAATGTTATTTTAATAGAACTTTGCAAATCTAAAGGGATAAAAAGGGACTATAGCACTCCAAGAACCCCACAACAAAATGAGATATTCTTCCTATCAGCTGATTCAGAAAGAAGCTGGAACTTTGAAGGCTGGACCCTCATCTTCAGCTCTTGTCACTGTGGATGACCATGTTGATTGGAAGCTGCATGAGCATGAGGAAGGTCATAATTCAGACAATATTGGATTACTGGCAAGTTGTACTTTAGAGGATAGGCGTGATCAAGTCGCCTTGATGGGCATCTCTCAGGTACATAAGTGTGTGTTTGGTTGTAGTGAAAATTATAATGAACTTAAAAAAGCCTATGATGAAATGAAACCTAAATATAATAAATGTTATGTTGAAGTTGAAGCTTATAAACAGGCTTTAAAAACATTAGAAAGACAAAAAGTTTGGTTTCAAAAGAATCAATTGGCTTATGATGAAAAGATCAGGGTGTTAGAAAGTGATCTAGAATGTACTAAAATTGATTTAAAACGCACTGATAAAGAAAAACTGATGTAGTGTCTAAAAACAAAGTTCTAAAAGAGAAACTAGATGAGGAAATTGCTAGGCATAAAAAAAGGTTATTGAATGGAAACAAGTTAGCTAGTCACATCTATGCTAGTCAAAATCCTAATACTGCAATAGGTTTAGGCTTTAAGAAGTATGTAGGGATAGAAGCTAGGGATGACGTACATAAATCTACACCACCGGCTTATCTAATTTTGTAAAAGAAGGTGATCTACATGCTGTCCGTGGACCTATTAGAGGTGAACACATGCCCATTGACCTTTCCATCACTGTAGAATTTGATGGATCACACCATCTTTATGGCAAAAAGTCTAAAGACTTTCCAGACCCTGATTCTTCATCTACTGACTTTGTCTCTTGTTGTGACAGTGACAAGTCCTCTGACAAAGGGTCTACTTCTTCTACCCGGTGTGATTCAAATGACAAGTCAGACCTTCCCAAGATTTTGCCCAAGCCTACACCCAAGACTGCTTACAAGCCTTTTAGAGTTACTGCTGAGGAATCAACTTCCAAGACAGTTTCTCCTGAAGACTTGTCTTTTAATTCTTTGCACAATAATACTTTTAAGTTTGTTAAAAACAATTCAGTTAATTCTTGTGGTTTGAATGCTTTTGCATGTAATAGAACATCTTTTTCTTTGAATAAATCTTCTAAAAAGAAGACATGTTCTGTTTGTGGAAGCAAATTTCATTTGATTAAGGATTGTGATTTTCATGAGCAAAGAATGGGTGCAGGTACTGGTCAAAAGAAACCTAGACCAATGTGGACTAATGTTAATGATATACCCTCTTATATTCCACAAGCAACTAAACCTTCTCCATTTCCTTGGAGAAGATCTATTGCTAGACCTTATGTAAAACCAACAAGTTCATACTTTCAAAATGGTTATTGGCCTGGTTGTGTTGACTCTATGAATGCAGGGAAGGGATATCGGGATACTGCTGTGAAGCCCTCAGTAGGTTATTCTTGGAATAAAAAGGGACCTAAATTTCAATGGAAACCCAAGAACAATGGTGGATCTTATACATCTGCATGGCATTATTCCAATGATCCATGACTCCTCCGGGAAGAGATCAATAATAATAAGTGTAGTAATGGTGGCTCAAACATGTTAGGTTTGAGCACCGAGATCGTTCCGAACGAGGGTTGAATGGAATTTCCAACTCACGTCGCGATTATCGAGATTTGAATGGGAAAGGGGATAATTTGAAGTTTTCTAAACTAAGGGACAAGGGAAGCATAAAAGGGAAATTACACTACGGGAAATCATAAATACGCAAATTATACTAAAACGTATTAAACGAAACGTAAATAAAATGCAACTACGTCTATTCTAAGTCCTAAAAATAATCTAAAATTACTTTATACTAAAAATGATATTAGAAAATTATCTAAGAATTAAAACTAATTTTTATGATTTTTCTGGAATTTATTTGAATTTAAAACTAATTTTAAACTTTAAAAACTAATTAAAAATACTAAAAATTATAAAAATAAAAGGGAAACTTATGCAACTATTTTTCAAAAATCTAAAATAACTCAAAATACTTTGCAAAACTAATTTTGTATTTTTATAAAGATTTTAATATTTTCTATGATTTAAAAACTATTTAAAACTAATTTTAATACTAAAAATTACAAATTAAACTAGGAAAAATCTAAAAAATTATTTTTTTGCTTTTTATATTTTTGTTAATCTATTAAAATTGAAAACTTATTTTTTAGAAACTTTTCTGATTTATTTGTAATAAAAGCTATTTAATAAGCCTTAAAAACTGATTTAAATCAAGAAAAATATCAAACAGTGGCAGAAAATTATGAAAAATTCATGAAAAATCTAAAATATTATTCTAAATCTATGAAAAATATAAAAACTATAGCTTATGTGTAAGGAAATGAAACTGATGTGTAACTGCCTATGAAATAAGCACTAAAGAATAAGCTAAAAGCCTCAAAGGAACTTCAAATGATAACAGCAGCTAAGTAAAGCTAAAAATACTCAAAGGCAACTTATATGAACTAATTTAAACCTCTAAAGTGCAAGCTAAAATGAAATGACTAATAAGAACTTAAGATGAAAACAGCTTCCAGCCTACCTACTATAAGCTACTGCAACTGCTTATCCAATAAGCTAAACTGAAAACTAAAAATTGGGAATTCTAGACAACCTACCAAAGAACATGTAAACTGAAAATGAGCTCCTAATTAGCTAATATGAGACCTGTGCAAGGTCTGCAACAAGCCTGGTTCACACTCAGAGTATGCTGAGTGTGAACAGGGGAAATAACAGCTTATGTAGCAGCTTATTAAGTGCTTAAAACAGCTTCCAAAAATTTCACAAAATTCACTTTTCAAAACTTGACCAATTGAACTAGTAAAATCTAAAATCTCACTTGAATTGATCCAATAATGAATCTATGAAAAATTCACAAAGTTTTGCAAAAAGTGGTTTATGCAACTTTTGACTTTTGAAAACAGTTATGGAAATTTGACTAAAATGAGATTTAAGATCAACTTATGAACTGATTATGAAGTTATAAGCTAAGATAAAAGTATAATAAGCTACTATACTACCATCTAAACCTAAATCAAGCTAATGATCTTTAACAACCTAACTGATTTGCAAGTAAATTGGATCCAAAATAGATTTTGACATTTCAGTGAAAGCAAGTGCAATATTATCACCTCATTGACTAATTAAACCTATAAGAAATTACTGCTAATGCGAACCATCACAATTCCTACCTCTAACACCATTCAAATCTCTGATCCAAACATACCTATATGTGACTGATGTAAATTTCCATAGATAAGCAACTAACCTAAACCATTACTTTCTTAAAAACAGATTCAAATGATGAGATAACACCTAAATGATGCAATGAATTCAGCAATAACTAACAACTAAATACTATTCCTAAGTGATGCAGACACTGACAGATATGAAAAAAAATGATCAAATCAAACTAGCACTGATTAACAACAATGTATACTAACATAACTATGATTATCAATACTAAATTAACTAAAATTAAACAGTACTAATTACTTAACACAGGACAGATAATGAGATTAAGATTCAAACTTACAAGTAGTCCAGCCACTTTGGCTTGCAACTGAGATCCAAACTACCTATCCTAAACTTATTATCAACCCCAAATCAAACTAAAATCACCCATACTTTTGATCCAAACCAGTAAATCAACCAATCATGATCCCATCTGCATAATCCTGACTTTGTTTGACTGAAATTGAGATTTGAGTGAACAATGAGTTTAAAAACAATAATAAGCTCTCTAAAATCTATTAAGAGCTTAGATGAGCTTATGTAAACAGTAACAACTTGAAAACGAATTGATAAGGAATTTAAACTGAAAATGCAACTTTCATTAATAAAAGGAAATTTTACAAAGCTTAAAAGAGAATTACAACTTGAATTTAAATGCTAATAAAACAGTAAAATGACAGAAAATGGTAACAATCTCTCTAAAGGCTATGAGAAATTGGACACTATCTTCAATTGTGAGTGAGGGTATTTATAAGCTGATGAGGAGAGCTTAGGCTTTGCTTCAGAAGGTTCTGGGAGATCTAAGCTCGACCCTTGATCATCCATCTCGTCATCATATCAAATCAGAACCCTTGGATCACCCTTGTGATGTGGCAGGACCAATAAGAAGGCTTCATTCGTCTACCCTGGCCATCCTAAAAAGCCACACCTCTGACACGTTGTCGAGGCTTCAAGCTTTTTAGAGTGGGTAAATGAGGGTGTGTAACGGGGTAAATTGGATGAGAGGGTGAAGAACATAACAAGGTGGGTATACTTTGGGCGTCTTTTATTTTCTGGGTGGGTTTTTTTATAATTTATTTGACTGGGTTTTACTGTGGGTTGACCGGGGTTAAGTGGGATACGGGTATGGATTGGTTGGACGGGTTGGACCGGGTTTTGGGCTTAAATATTTATGGATTGGACTAGGACTAGTAATGTGATCCATATATTAACTTAGGGACCAAGAGTGTATAAGCTGAAAATCCAAGGACCAATCTTGTAATTCTGAAAATGTCTTCCAAGGGTCTTTCTTGTCAATTTCAAATAAACCAAGGACCAAATTTGCTAACTTTGAAAATTCCAAGGACCAAACATGAAGATTCTGAATCTTCAGGGACTAAAACTGCCATTTTGAGAATTGATTGTCCAAACTTGCAAATTCCTTTCCCAGCCTCAGCTTTTTGCATTCTTCTTTCTCTCGTGCTCGGTTTTCTTTGGTTTTGGCTTTCTTTTGTCTGTTTTGTCATATCCGTACCTGCACATGCAAAAACTCAAGAAACACGCAAATGTTAACAATAAACGGCTCTTTCTTGGTTATTTTGGGTCAGTTTTGATAAACAAAAGATATGTGTTTAAGCACATATCAAAATACCCCAGACGAAACCATTGTCGTGTCCCCACGCAATGCAATCAACTCACGCTTCTAAAACCAAGGATTTCAATCTCTTTCTACTAAACCTATGAAGAAGTAGCAAAGATTCCTCAAAAGAGATTAAGAAAACCTAAATTCTAAAAACGCCCCGTTTACCTTTTAATTCACATGTTGATATTACGATTAAGCACTTTCTGATTATGAGTGACGGTTTGTTGAACTTTCATGTCGATCAATAACTCCAACATTTTTCAAACGACACGTTAGGATCACTGAATAGGAAACACAACACAGCGTGAAGTGACCATACGGATAGAATACATCGTCCCTGATTTTTCACAAGTCCCCAAACTAAGCGTAAAATCGAAATCATTGTTAAATATGACTCTAGATGCTAACACTACCCATGGAAGTTACTTGTGTAATTACCTTTTGCTCCCATTTTCCTATTTGCCTCTAGATTTTTTTATTTTTGTGAGAAATGAATTTCTTCAAATTTCTCGTTTCGATAACTTTTTATTCCGATAAAGATATAAAGCTAAGTCGCTAATTAGTTATCCATCTTCCCTCGAAAACCATTGCACACAAGAATGAGGTCCACATCAAGGTCCTAATTTAACATGATTTAGGGAGATATCTCCCGGATTCAAAATTTGGCTTAACACTTATTTCAGCACATTTACATTTTTACAACTTAGGCCCTTGGTCTTTTCAACCACTAACTCAACGGGATTACCGTTTTATCAGGAGTCTTATTATGACTTTGGATTTTCCTCAACCTTTTTAGAAGTCTATGACAACTTTTATGGCTTTGGATTTTTCAACTTTAATACATTTGGGCTTTATTTCATGTTAATTTTTGTGCCAAACTCCAAACCCTACGGCTTTTATAACAATAGAAACAATAGCAGCAAACTATCAGGAATCAGTTGTCTATTACACCGTAACACTGATAGTACCTCGATGTGTACCCAACTCTCATGGGCAAAGCTTCTCAAAAGAAGAATAAAGAACTAACTATCGCCAAAAACTCAACATCTCTAATTATTATTAGACATATATGGGGTGAAACAATTTTGTGGGAACAAAAAGCCATAAGTACCTTCGATGGGCTCTAAAGAGAACCAACTACTCCACGCTTAGCATCTAAACTCATAAGTAACTCTATCATTCCTCGATCTCCGCAAATTTAAAATCCCAAATAATGAGATTCGCGGATGCTTAGCCGATAATTTTTAGATTATCTATGGTTAAGGGAACAAGCTAGGGCTCAACACGCCCGGTCAAGTCAGAATTCTATTCCTACTCTCACCAGCGGAAAGTCAACAAGGTTTCAAAACATATATTAACTTAGCTAATGCTTTGTCTAAATGAAATTAAGTAATGCATATTTAAATTCACTCAGGGAAACTTGCAAATTCTTGGCCTTGTGAGCTCGAATTCGCATTTTATAGCTTCTTGTCTAAGAGACTAGCAAACTTTTCAATCAAAAAGACTTAACAAAAGCTGAAATTTTTTAAATTTTTCACATTTTTGCACAATTTTTTCATTTTCTAAGGAAAAACAGGGTTGCGAGAGTATACGACAAAATTAAGCAGGTGCGGTCAAATCAAATCGAAGATTACCCTACCCCAGACTAGAACGAAACATTGTCCTCAATGTTTAAAGCAAGGGTATCAACGAAAATCTAAAAGCCGTTTATTAAGTATGCTAGAAGATAAACGTTAGTCGATAAGATTGCGGATATCGGATTTCCATCAGCATCGATCATGAAACTCGAGTGGAGAAAAGAAAAACTTCGAGCACGAGAGTCTTCATATCGGGAAAATCCTACACACAACATCACAAACAACCAAACACGAGAAATCGAAGAGGCTAACCCCTTCACGTCACTTATTAGAAAATAGAAAGAAGATAGAATGATAAGCATGGGGTGCCTCCCACGAAGCGCTACTGTTTTTATTCACCGAGTCGCTAGCTTGACTCGATCCCCGAATTCAGTTGTCCTTGGGGAAGAAAATGGTAGAGATACCAGGGTCAAAAACGGTGTCCTCATTCCCGAAAGAATGAGACTGGGTGGGTTGGGTGGAGAAGAAATTGGGTGGATAAGGCATATCATGTAAGAAGGATCCATCATCTGGTGGTTTTGCGGGTGGACGAAGGGATGAAGGATCAACATGAGAATACTCCAAAGAAGTCCGGGAGCTCATGGTAAAGGATAAGAGGTTTAGGCTCATAAATGAAGGCATCCATCCGAGGATCCTTATCTCCAGAAATGATTTTAACAAAAGACTCATCAATGCATATCCCGGGTTTAAAGATTTTGTCTTCACATGTCGGCTCAACGGGATACGTGATGGTCGACTCATCAGAGAAAGGGGAGTCAATAAAACCATCAAGAACAACCATATCCTCATCAGGATCAACAACATCCTCAATACCCGGTGGTATTGAGTCATCAAAAGCATCTTCAATAATCGGGTCATTTGTCGGAATATCGAATATTTCATTCAAAACTTTGGTCAAATCAACCTCGAAGTAGAATCGCTCAAGAATCGGAGGATAAACATCAGCAATAGTGGGACTGCCACTAATCTCTTCATCAAATCGGAAAGTCTCAAGCTCGGGCGAGAAATCACTATCTTTAACGGAGATAGGATACGAACTTGAATTATCGTTGAGGGCTTCAATCTTGGAAATGAGAAGATGAACATTTAACAATGTTTCACGTAATTCTTCATCCTCGATCTCTATATCATCGGGCTCAATCTCTTCAACTTCCGGCTCAAAATCGTTTTCTTCTTCAATAATGACGGGCTCAGACGGTAAATCGTCGACAAAATCGATGTCTCCATAAGAATCATCATCGGAATCGGAGAACATCTCAACATGATCGCTCGAAATATCAAGAGAAGGCTCATCATAAATATCATCAACAACCCCAGACTCTCTTGGGATTGGGATAAGGATCTCAACATTAGACACTTCCGTTTCCGGAATAGTACTAAGATGCTCATCCCCCATTATGAGAGAATCAACGGGTTCAACGATGTCCGTAGAAATATGATCATCGACCTCTTCCAAAACGGCGTCACTTCTCTCAACCGGCGTGAGTGAAGGGGAAGGGTCGGAAATTAAAGGCTTAGAAACGGGAGTGGGATTGCCACTCGGAGGAGTATAATCGTCATCAGAATCAGAATCGTAATAATAGGTAGTTGGACGATGTTGGATCACTTTCGCGGCTTCTTCAGCTAATAATTCACGATAGGTCTTCTGAGGAGGATCTTCTTTTCCGTGGGTAATTTTATCAAGAAGATTCTTAAGATCACTCATTATTTCCAGAAATTGTGGATTAGACATTAGTGAAGGCTGTGGTTGAACTTCTTGGTATTGTGGAGGTGGGTTATAAGCATAGTCGTAATTATCACAAGGAACTTGCTCGTAAACAATCGGATTCTGCATCTGACAATCGGAATTAACGTGCGGACCTCCACAATACTCACAACAGTATGATTGTTGTGACGAATAAGGGTAAGGTTCATAACCAAAGGTTGAGTTATTAAATTGAACTTGACATTGAAAACCTTGGTGAGGACCACCACAGTACTCACAAGAGTATGATTCCGGCTCATGGTACAGAGGTTGGTTAGGAAAATCGGTTGTCTCATAGTAAGGATTGTGGTGAAACTCGGTTCCAGATTTTCCATTGCTACAAGCGGGACAATTCCCACCATATTCGGGTCCGCTACACCATATGCACAAGAGCTGATAAATCGAAGAATTATCCGGATAAGAGTTAGCTATTTCCACCATTTCCGTGATAGGCTCGGGAGTCACTTCGGGCTCAGAAACATATTCCATTTCCCTCACCGGAGAAGGAGTAGGAATCGAGGGTTCTCCAATTATGTCATTATAAAGAACACTCTTTTGTTCTAGCCGTGTATAAAGACGAGCGAGATCTGGATTTGGATTAATAAAATTCTGGCATACATTACAAAATCCATCTCCACAATTATTTCCGCACCAGTCGCAAATACATTTCAAACATCGATATTGATTTTCTTCCATACGACTTTGGCAATGAAGGCATCGACGATAAGAACATATCTCGGGTTGTGGCGGATGGTCAGAAAAACTTTTAGAGTCATCGAGAGATTGTTTGTCGGCTAAGTCGCACCAATAGCAAGATTTTTTAGAACCGGGGTGTCCACATCGCTCACATACACATTCTGGATTCAAACAACAATACTGATCTTCTTCCATACGGCCTTTGCAATGGAAACAATGACGATAATTGATTGTTTCCATGAGAATTAAACATATAGAGGGTTAAGGAGAAAGAATTATCGGGTTAAAGGATAAAGAAGAATATTTTTGGGTTTTTTTTAAAACAAATTTTGAAAAGGAAAATCTTTTTGGGTTTTTAAGAAAATTTTGAAAACACAATATTTTTGTAACCTTCGCGTCAACCGGTGCTCGGTAGCTCTCAAAAGTACGCGCAGCGGAGCGGGAACGAAGAGTGGATCGTTCTTTTGTCTGCAATTTAATGTCAAGACTTTCCTTATACCCCGTGTATAGGTTGTACCTTCAAGGTGAGCCGACGTAACAATTAACGTTCGGGTTTCTTTTGTTGGTTTTTTATTTTTTATGGTTTTTGTAAACACTCTAGGAAGAATGTTTTGGTTTTTAAATGTTTTTGGGTTTTTGAAAAAGATATATATACAAAAAACAACGGTAACTTCACTCGGGGAAGGATCTTCAAATGCACGCGATTCGAGACGGAATACGAAAACTGGCTACAAGCCCTCCCCGTCAGCGGCGCCAAAAATTGACTCCTCCGGGAAGAGATCAATAATAAGAAGTGTAGTAATGGTGGCTCAAACGTGTTAGGTTTGAGCACCGAGATCGTTCCGAACGAGGGTTGAATGGAATTTCCAACTCACGTCGCGATTATCGGGATTTGAATGGGAAAGGGGATAATTTGAAGCTTTCTAAACTAAGGGACAAGGGAAGCATAAAAGGGAAATTACACTACGGGAAATCATAAATACGCAAATTATACTAAAACGTATTAAACGAAACGTAAATAAAATGCAACTACGTCTATTCTAAGTCCTAAAAATAATCTAAAATTACTTTATACTAAAAATGATATTAGAAAATTATCTAAGAATTAAAACTAATTTTTATGATTTTTCTGGAATTTATTTGAATTTAAAACTAATTTTAAACTTTAAAAACTAATTAAAAATACTAAAAATTATAAAAATAAAAGGCAGAATTATGCAACTATTTTTCAAAAATCTAAAATAACTCAAAAGACTTTTCAAAACTAATTTTGTATTTTTCTAAAGATTTTTATATTTTCTATGAATTAAAAACTATTTAAAACTAATTTTAATACTAAAAATTACAAATTAAACTAGGAAAAATCTAAAAAATTATTTTTTTGCTTTTTATATTTTTGTTAATCTATTAAAATTGAAAACTTATTTTTTAGAAACTTTTCTGATTTATTTGTAATAAAAGCTATTTAATAAGCCTTAAAAACTGATTTAAATCAAGAAAAATATCAAACAGTGGCAGAAAATTATGAAAAATTCATGAAAAATCTAAAATATTATTCTAAATCTATGAAAAATATAAAAACTATAGCTTATGTGTAAGGAAATGAAACTGATGTGTAACTGCCTATGAAATAAGCACTAAAGAATAAGCTAAAAGCCTCAAAGGAACTTCAAATGATAACAGCAGCTAAGTAAAGCTAAAACTACTCAAAGGCAACCTATATGAACTAATTTAAACCTCTAAAGTGCAAGCTAAAATGAAATGATTAATAAGAACTTAAGATGAAAACAGCTTCCAGCCTACCTACTATAAGCTACTGCAACTGCTTATCCAATAAGCTAAACTGAAAACTAAAAATTGGGAATTCTAGACAACCTACCAAAGAACATGTAAACTGAAAATGAGCTCCTAATTAGCTAATATGAGACCTGTGCAAGGTCTGCAACAAGCCTGGTTCACACTCAGAGTATGCTGAGTGTGAACAGGGGAAATAACAGCTTATGTAGCAGCTTATTAAGTGCTTAAAACAGCCTCCAAAAATTCCACAAAATTCACTTTTCAAAACTTGACCAATTGAACTAGTAAAATCTAAAATCTCACTTGAATTGATCCAATAATGAATCTATGAAAAATTCACAAAGTTTTGCAAAAACTGGTTTATGCAACTTTTGACTTTTGAAAACAGTTATGGAAATTTGACTAAAATGAGATTTAAGATCAACTTATGAACTGATTATGAAGTTATAAGCTAAGATAAAAGTATAATAAGCTACTATACTACCATCTAAACCTAAATCAAGCTAATGATCTTTAACAACCTAACTGATTTGCAAGTAAATTGGATCCAAAACAGATTTTGACATTTCAGTGAAAGCAAGTGCAATATTATCACCTCATTGACTAATTAAACCTATAAGAAATTACTGCTAATGCGAACCATCACAATTCCTACCTCTAACACCATTCAAATCTCTGATCCAAACACACCTATATGTGACTGATGTAAATTTCCACAGATAAGCAACTAACCTAAACCATTACTTTCTTAAAAACAGATTCAAATGATGAGATAACACCTAAATGATGCAATGAATTCAGCAATAACTAACAACTAAATACTATTCCTAAGTGATGCAGACACTGACAGATATGAAAAAAAATGATCAAATCAAACTAGCACTGATTAACAACAATGTATACTAACATAACTATGATTATCAATACTAAATTAACTAAAATTAAACAGTACTAATTACTTAACACAGGACAGATAATGAGATTAAGATTCAAACTTACAAGTAGTCCAGTCACTTTGGCTTGCAACTGAGATCCAAACTACCTATCCAAAACTTATTATCAACCCCAAATCAAACTAAAATCACCCATACTTTTGATCCAAACCAGTAAATCAACCAATCATGATCCCATCTGCATAATCCTGACTTTGTTTGACTGAAATTGAGATTTGAGTGAACAATGAGTTTAAAAACAATAATAAGCTCTCTAAAATCTATTAAGAGCTTAGATGAGCTTATGTAAACAGTAACAATTTGAAAATGAATTGATAAGGAATTTAAACTGAAAATGCAACTTTCATTAATAAAAGGAAATTTTACAAAGCTTGAAAGAGAATTACAACTTGAATTTAAATGCTAATAAAATAGTAAAATGACAGAAAATGGTAACAATCTCTCTAAAGGCTATGAGAAATTGGACACTATCTTTAATTGTGAGTGAGGGTATTTATAAGTTGATGAGGAGAGCTTAGGCTTGGCTTCAGAAGGTTCTGGGAGATCTAATCTCGACCCTTGATCATCCATCTCGTCATCATATCAAATCAGAACCCTTGGATCACCCTTGTGATGTGGCAGGACCAATAAGAAGGCTTCATTCGTCTACCCTGGCCATCCTCAAATGCCACACCTCTGACACGTTGTCAGAGGCTTCCAGAAGCTTTTTTAGAGTGGGTAAATGAGGGTGTGTAACTGGGTAAATTGGATGAGAGGGTGAAGAACAGTAACAAGGTGGGTATACTTTGGGCGCGTCTTTTATTTTCTGGGTGGGTTTTTTTATAATTTATTTGACTGGGTTTTAGTGTGGGTTGACCGGGGTTAAGTGGGATACGGTTATGGATTGGTTGGACGGGTTGGACCGGGTTTTGGGCTTAAATATTTATGGATTGGACTAGGACTAGTAATGTGATCCATATATTAACTTAGGGACCAAGAGTGTATAAGCTGAAAATCCAAGGACCAATCTTGTAATTCTGAAAATGTCTTCCAAGGGTCTTTCTTGTCCATTTCAAATAAACCAAGGACCAAATTTTCCAACTTTAAAAATTCCAAGGACCAAACATGACAATTCTGAATCTTCAGGGACTAAAACTGCCATTTTGAGAATTGATTGTCCAAACTTGCAAATTCCTTTCCCAGCCTCAGCTTTTTGCATTCTTCTTTCTCTCGTGCTCGGTTTTCTTTGGTTTTGGCTTTCTTTTGTCTGTTTTGTCATATCCGTACCTGCACATGCAAAAACTCAAGAAACACACAAATGTTAACAATAAACGGCTCTTTCTTGGTTATTTTGGGTCAGTTTTGATAAACAAAAGATATGTGTTTAAGCACATATCAATCCACAAGGCAGGTTCAAGTCAGTAATGACTTGAGCCTCTATAGTGTACTAATATTTTGTATATATTCTTGTTGTTGTTGTAGGATCATCCTCTTAAGCACAAGGAAGTTGGCATTGTTGATAGTGGTTGTTCTAGAAGCATGTCAGGAAACAGAGATATGATGCATAACTTCATACCCATAGAAGGAGGAGGCAATGTGACTTTTGGTGGAAGTGATGGTAGAATCACTGGGAAAGGCACCATCAAAACACCTTTACTGGATTTTGAGAATGTGTTCTATGTCAAGGAACTGCAACACTTTAACTTGTTCTCAGTTTCACAAATATGTGACACCAAGAACAAAGTATTCTTCTCTGAGGATGAATGTCTTGTGCTATCTAAAGACTTCAAACTACCAGAAGATACATCAATTCTGCTAAGAGTTCCTATAAATCACAATCTATACACATTCAACTTAAATGATGTTCAACCAGAAGGTGATCTAACTTGTTTGGTGGCTAAAGCATCCCAGGATTAGTCTACAAAATGGCATAGAAGGATGGCTCATGTGAACTTCAAGACCATCAACAAACTGTCAAAACTTGGTCTAGTTGAAGGACTTCCTTCCAAAGTTTTCACCAATGAACATAATTGTGTTGCCTGCAACAAAGGAAAGCAACACAGAGCCTCGTACAAAGCTATTTCTGTTGTGAGCTTGATTTCAGAACCTCTACAGTTGCTTCACATGGATCTCTTTGGTCCAACCCAAGTCAGAAGTATTGATCACAAGTATTTTTGTTTGGTAATTACTGATGACTTCAGCAGGTTTTGTTGGGTATTCTTTCTGAGGACTAAAGATGAAACATCTCCAGTGTTGAAAGAGTTCATTACCCTTGTTGAAAACTAGTTGAACAAAAAGGTTAAAGGTATTCGATGTGATAATGGGACAGAGTTCTAGAATGTTATTTTAATAGAACTTTGCAAATCTAAAGGGATAAAAAGGGACTATAGCACTCCAAGAACCCCACAACAAAATGGGGTAGCTGAAAGAAAGAATATGACCCTAATAGAGGCAGCAAGATCTATGCTTGTAGACTCTAAATTACCTACCATGTTTTGGACTGAAGCTGTTAGAACAGCTTGTTATGTACTGAACAGGGTATCCATTACTAGACCTCATTTCAAGACACCTTATGAACTTCTTACTGGGAAAGTTCCTGCTATACATTACCTCAAACCATTTGGGTGTCAAGTGACCATTTTGAACACAAGTGATCCATTGGGTAAATTTGATGAGAAAGCTGATGAGGGGTATATTGTGGGTTATTCGGCTCATAGTAAGGCTTACAGGGTATATAATTTGAATGCTAGAAAGATTGTGGAGACACTCAACCTGAGGTATCTAGAAGATAAGCCCAATGTGCAAGGTCAAGGACATGTTTGGTCTTTTGACTTAGATTACTTAACTGATTACTTGGGCTATTCTAGACATGTGGCTAACCAAAATGCAGGTTCACCAAAGTCTCCCACTGACAATGCTGGTACCATGAATACTGATTCAGATAGTGAGTTTGAGGATGATGAACAACCTATTAGTGTACCTTCCTTCTCCCTAATCATTTTGTAGGTGATACTTCTAAAGTTACTTTTGCTGAGATTGAAGATGAGTCCAACTATACAGAGGATCTTGCTAGGCTTCAGAAGCAAGAGTATGATGCTAACCTTGATGCTGAAAGGCTTGGTGAAGAGATTGCTAAACAAACAGTCAGTGGAAATCATGATTCTCCTGAAGGTTCTTCTGTTTCTCCTGAAGAGTCTCCTATTCCTACTCGTGTGTCCACAGACTTTGGAGAACCCTATACGAGATTTCCAAGTCCTACAGATCTTGGTAACCATCAACCCAAAGCTGGAATCTTCACCTCACCTTCCTATGATAGTGATTTTGAGCCAACTGTGACTAATCTTGATACATCTATTGATGTCAACACCACTGCTACAAAGAGGATCAACATTGCTCATCCTCAATCCAATGTTATTGGTGATCCTCTAGCACCTGTTAGAACTAGAAGGACTGTTACCAGTTCTAAATATGGACAGGTTGCTTTTCTATCCTATGTCTCAAATCAGCAAAGGGACAATCACACAGACTTTAAGCATTGTCTGTTTGCTTGTTTTCTTTCTCAAGTGGAACCAACTAGTGTTACTCAAGCTCTTGAAGATTCAAGTTGGCTTGAAGCAATGCAAGAAGAGATGCAACAATTCAAAAATCAGCAGGTTTGGATCTTGGTACCACTACCTGATGGTAAGTATGCAATTGGGACAAAATGGATTTTGAAGAATAAGAGAGATGCAAGGGGTGTTGTGATTAAAAACAAAGCAAGATTGGTGGCTCAAGGGTACAGGCAAGAGGAAGGAATTGATTATGATGAAGTATTTGCACCTGTTGCTAGAGTTGAGGCCATTCGAATTTTCTTGGCATATGCATCTTACATGGGATTTATGGTATATCAAATGGATGTCAAAGGTGCTTTTCTGTATGGTAAGATAGAAGAAGAGGTTTATGTCACTCAACCCAAAGGATTTGAAGACCCAGATCATCCTAACCATGTTTACAAGGTATTTAAGGCTCTCTATGGACTACATCAGGCACCAAGAGCATGGTATGCTAGGCTTTCATCATTTTTGCTGAAGCATGGTTATAAACGGGCTGCCATTGACAAAACACTTTTCCTAAAGAAGAATCCCACAGATATCATACTTGTGCAAGTTTATGTGGATGGCATCATCTTTGGCTCCACAAAAGAAGCTTGGTGCAGGGAGTTTGAGGAGCTGATGAAGGGAGAGTTTCAAATGATTGCTATGGGGGAGCTTACTTTCTTTTTGGGTTTACCAGTTCAGCAGAAACCTGATGGTATCTTTATACATCAGGAGAAATATGTGAGAGACATTTTGAAGAATTTTGATATGGAGAATGTCAGAACTTCCACTACACCTTATGAAGGTCCAAAACCAAAGAACAACCTTGAACCCGATCCTGCAGTGAATGTTCACTTATACAGATCTATGATTGGTTCATTGATGTATTTAACAGCTTCTAGGCCTGACATTACCTTTGCTGTGAGTGCTTGTTCTAGACATCAAGTCACTCTACTTGCTTCCGATCTGAATGCAGTTAAAAAGATCTTTAAGTATCTGAAAGGCCAACCCCATTTAGGTCTTTGGTACCCAAAAGAGTCTCCTTTTAAGTTGGAAGCATATAGTGATAGTGATTATGCTAGTGCAAATCTGGATAGAAGATCTACAACTGGAGGTTGCCAATTCCTTGGAAAAAGATTGATTTCTTGGCAGTGCAAGAAACAAACTATTGTTGCTACCTCATCTACTGAAGCAGAGTATGTTGCTGCTGCAAATTGTTGTGGTCAGGTACTATGGATACAAAATCAATTGTTGGATTATGGGTTTAACTTCATGAACACAACAATTTTTATTGATAATCAAAGTACCATATGCATTGTTAAAAATCCAGTTTTCCACAGTCGAACTAAACATATTGAAATCATGCACCACTTTATAAGAGATGCATATGACAAACATTTGATAAAAGTGGTTAAAGTTCACACTAATGATAATGTGGCAGATTTGTTGACTAAAGCTTTTGATGGACCAAGGTTTCTACACCTAGTGGTCAATATTGGGATGCTTAACCCTTAAATGCAAAGTTTAAGGGGAGGCATAGGCCTCAGGGGAGGCATATGCCTCAGGGGAGGATTCTAGTTGTAAACTTTGTAAATTATTGTGTATATTTTTGAGTTTTGTTTCCTAACACTAACCTACTAATATTCTGTAAGTTTTGTTTGTTTGGATTGGTTTGTGTGTTTCTCTGTGTCTGTTTTGCAGAATGCATAAAGAAGTTAAAGTTCACCAAGTTTGATTAATTGGAATATGGTCAAGTAAGCTACAAGCGTGTTTCTACTGAAGACAAGTACTGAAGTAAACTAACTATTTCTACTGAAGAGAAGTACTGAAGTTAATTTGTTCATTCATTCATTCAAGAAACAGTTTACAGCTTACAGCTTACAATCAACTTCAAATGAAAATACAAGAACATTTCTATACAAGTTCTACTAAACCTATACAAGCTTCTATCATCTATTCCAAACGCTGGATATGCATGACCAGTACGACGAAGAAGCTAAGGATCAAAATGGGAAGGATGGATTGATGAAAATGAAGATGAATATAGTAGATGGATTTGTGATATGAAAATCTTCCGTTGTACCATCTACTCGTTCCACCATAAAGAAATCACTCCATCTTCCTTTTGCCCTTTCCTTTTACGATATGAGATGAAGCACCAGAACATGACGCAGGAAGAGCTAACACTGCCTCTCTTCTGGCACGTGGCCTTAGTTGAGGTTGAGGCAGTGAAGGTTGGGGGTGTGATGTTCTCTCCTTGTTGGAGTCATCAGAGTCACTAGAAGACTCACTTGGATCCACTACACTATCATCTTCAGAAGAAGGGAGAAAGGGGGACTTCAAAGGTTTATCTTGATAAGAAGATCGTAAAAATTGGCGAAAAGCATCACTGGATGATGCTGATGATGATGAGGATGATGGAGAAGAGGTTGGATCAATAACCTCTGGTTTAGTAGACATGGTTTTGTTGATGGTTGTGGTGTTTTTGGAGAAATTAGGGTTTGAGAGGATAATTGGGGGTAATTGATATGAGTCAAGTGTGCATTGGGATTATTTTATAGACGGATTCAAGGTGTTATGATAATTAATGTGAGTTGGTGTCACAGTAAAAAGTTATTTACTGAAGGATACTTAGAAACTTGAGTGTTTCTGCTGATTGACCTACTTCAGCAGTTTGACTCTTGTTTCTGCTGAAGTGTCAAGTTTGAAATTGGTTGAAGTTATTTTCCACGCAAGATATGGTCAACATGAGTTCTGATATATTTGACCATCAATTAGGTAACTTCCATTATTAACCAATTTACATATCCTTGCTCAAAATACCTGATTCCCACCTCACTTGATTTAAACACACTTTCGATTGCGTGAATCATAACCCACTCTCATAAATTCTCTAATGGCGCTTCAAATTAAGAAGGATCATAACAAAGTTTCTTATCTGGGAAAAGCAAAAGGTCATGAAATCTATGAACCAATGGTGGAGTTCTTGAAGCGAGCAAAGATTCATTATGCTTTAACGCATTCTCCGGAAGTAATTTATGAATCATTGGTTTTACAATTTTGGGCTTCTGCTATGAAAAGAAGTGAAACAGAGATTGTAGCTATGATTGATAGTACAGAGTATGTGATAACGGAGGATTTGATAAGGAGGCAACTAAGGTTGGAAGATGCCGATGGGGTATATCATTCTAATTATGTGGAGATACTTGAAGGACTAAGAGCTGTGGGATATCAGGGTACGAGAACTGATATGTGGCAGAAGAACAAGCTTTGCCCTACATGGAGGTTTTTGGTACACACTTTACTACAGTGTATTAGCAATAAGTCAGGGGGATGGGATCAATTTTCTACTCAATTGGGTTGTGGGATTGTATGTCTATCACAGGAGTTAACTTATAATTTTTCTAAATATATTTTTGATAATATGGTTGAAAATGTTCAAAGAAAAAAGCATAAGTTTTTAATGTACCCTAGGTTTTTGCAAATAGTCTTAGACATTACAACCCAAGTCCAAGCTTTTTGTCCCATAGGAGCTCTGTCTTCTAAACTGTTTGCTTCTATGAAAACTAATTATGAGGGGGAACATCATCCTTTACTAGCAGCTATGTTGCCTCAAGGCAATGAGGCTTCTGATGAGGGGAATGTTGGTTCTCCACCCTCTACTACTGTTGCTGCTGATGGTAATCCATCAGTTGCCATGGATGAGGGCCCTTCTAATACTGCTAAAGCTACACATGTTTCTCCTGACCAACCACCATCTACACCTTTGACCACGCCTACATCTAGTCCACCACCTACTCAGGTTGCTCCTGATGAGTTTGAGACACTTTACTAGACTGCCTACACCCAGTCCTATTAGAGAGCCTGTTGTTGAAAGCTCTCCTATATTTGAGCAAGACCATATTGCTACTAAAAGGTCCCATGAAGCTCCCATTACCACAGAGCAATCTGCTGGTGGAGCTGAGGATCCTATTACTCTTACTTATGTCTATGATTTGCTCAGCAGGACTGTCCAAGAGGTTGCAGATCTAAAAAGGGAGCTTGCTGAAACTAGATCTACACTTGGTGGTGAGATTGTGGATTTAAAGAGAAAGGTTTAGGATTTGGAAGAACAACTTGGGCATAGTAGCAACAGGAGATGTGTTGTTTCATCTGATGAGGAGCAAGTGGATGCTAATTTGGATTCACTTGATATTTTGGCTGATGTGGCTCAACAATCTAATGCTTCTACTCAAATGGCTGCTAAATCAGTAAAGCAAAAGGAACCAATTTTGTTTTCTAGAAGGAGGAGAAGGCAATCTTTGAGCAACGATACGTTGCACAGTGTGGATGTTGCAACTAATGAAGATCATGTTGTTGCTGATACTCCTATGGAGGATATTGCTCCTGAAGTTGGTCAAGCTTCATCTGTGCAAGCACAACCTGATTCTACATCTTCAGCAGATCCTAATGATGTGTTTGTTGCTGGAAGAAATTTTAATTTAGATCCTCATGCAAATGTTACTACCGAAGACACTCATCAACATGTTACTGCTGATACATCCATGGGTGTTTCTTCTGAAGTTGCTATTGTAAGTACGGATTCTGCTCATGAGCCTGCTGACAAAGGCAAAGGAGAATTGATTGATGAGGAGCTTGGATCTAATCTAGTCAGTGAACAGGAAATGCAAGCACAAGAGAGATTGCTAGCTGAGTGTTAGAATATCAAGAAGAGTCAAGAATTGACGCAAATGCTTCAAGCTCAGTTTGTTACCAATTTGACTCTTGAAAGACAAAGAGAAATTAATGAAATGTCCTCTCAGTTCACTGATGAACAATGGGATACTTACACTAATCAAGCTGCATCCAATCCTACTCTTGCACAAAGTATCTTAGGAGCAGACTTTGATAGTGAGAACTTTGCTGCAAAAATGGTGGCTCTTGGTCAACAGAGGAAGCAAGCTGCAGCTGTACAAAGAAGAGAAATTGCTGCACAGAAAAATAAAGCAAAAAGGGAAAGACCACAAACTGAAGCTCAGAAGAGAAAGTATATGAGAAATGTGGTGTATAATCAAATTTCAAGTATTTATCAGTCTGGGATGACAAAGAAGCAAGTTTGGGCTTTGTCTGATGATGTCTTAATCAACATATACAATCGCATTATGAAGCAGATCATACCATCTTCCAATTTGAAGAGACTTGCTGATAGTGCAGATGCTTTAAAGGTAAAGAGACCTAAGCAAGTTGAAATTGTAGATTCATTTGATGATGTTACACCTAAGCTGAGTTCTTCTGTTGTTCCTACTGAAGCATCTACTGCAGCTATACATTCCACTGAAAGGGTTCAATTTGCTGAACCGCATGTTGTTTCTTCTGAAGCAGTATCGAGTGTGGCTACTACATCTTTGAATTCAGAGGATATGAATTCTTCTATTCTTCGTATTTCTCATGTTGATAAAGTAGGAGAAGAGTTGGGTAAGCAAGCTGAACTAGCAGTTTCTAAATCAAAGAAGGCCAGAGAAGTAGCTGAAAGAATGTATGCCTTGCGTGGTGTTGTTTCAATTAAGTCTCCTTCTACTTCTTCCACTCATGCTAAAGATGTCCCTGATGAGTCTGAGGATGTTCCATCATCTGTATCTATGGGAATTTATATACCAGGTAGGAGGAAGAAAAGGATGTCTAAAAGGAGACATGTTACTTTAAGGAGATCTATGAGATCAGATAGGACATATACATCTAGGATTCATAAGTCACTAAGAGATCATTCTTTGGATCTAAAGGCTGCTGATTCAACTTTTATTAAAGAAGGATATGCTGATGCTTTTCATGGAGGATCTCATGGTGTGTTGACTAACTGGACTTTGACTGCAGGAGAGCTGAACACCATTTTTATGTTGGATAATACTTCTATGCAGTTTAACTTTTTGAAGGAAATCTTTCATATGGTTGACAGGCAAGATTTGAATACACTGTATGGACTTGTCACTAAGCATTATGCTAATCAGTCACCACAGGGTTCTGGTCTATATTTTTTAGGTGATCTTCAAGTTATGTTTGATTCTCAATCTTCAGATGGTAAAGGGTATTCTATTTGGAAGAATTCACATAAGTGGAAGATTGATACTTGGAGATTTTATCCTATGCCTTGTGTGCATGTGGTGGAGACACAGAATGGGATGACTGTGTGTATGTTATCTGATAAGATTTATCCTTTGTCTGTGAACTTGATGAGAAGTATGCTTAAAAAGAAGCTAGAGGTTCCTCCTGATCCAGTTGGGAATGATAGATTACATGCTGAACAATTGATTGGATTGATTAAGACTCAACTTCAGCAACATCTAGCATCTTCTTAAGTCTGGTATCTTGTTGTATTGTGTATTTTTTTGTATTATTTGTTTCTTTCTTAGTATAAAATAAATAAATAAATAAATAAATAAAATCTATGTATATTTCTTGTTTGACTAACTTTACTTGCAGATTTGTTGTACATGTCTATGTTACTGGTTATTAACTCACCAGATGTACCTTGTGTATGTCAAAGAGTTGGCTAGTCCAAAGGGTACAACTTTGGTAAAGACACATCAAATATGTTGATAGCTGTAATGGTTTGCTCAAAATCATAGGGTATGCAACCACCCATGCTTAATTGCTGAGAGTTGTATAGTCATCAATTCACCATGGTTTATTCCTTTTTGAAATCCAAGAATTGGCTAGCCCACCAGTATATGGCTTGTGGTAAAGGCAGTGGACTACCATATTTGGTAATCAATTCACCAAGGGGATTCTTTCTACCTAAGAATTGACTAGTCCTGAGCAAACGGCTACAGGTAAAGACATGTCAAATCGGTTCATAGTTGTTGATTTGCTAGTAAATCAAATGGTTATCTGTGTACCATAGTTTTCGAACTCAAACATATGGCTACTCCAGTAGTGATGGCTATTGGTAAAGAGACATCAAATCCATTATTTTCAATGATTCACCTCTCACAGGAGTTAACACACCTGGTTGTGATGAGAATAGTATGAAACTAATATGTTTTGATGTACCTTTTTTCATTTGTTGCTCCAAAGATCTGGAGATTTAAAGATTTGTCATCATCGAGGTGTCCTTGTTTTGGTTCTTTGTTGCTGGAGTTCAATTACAATCCTCTTGATTATGCTGTAAGCTCTATCAAGAAACTGGAACTTAACCTAGTCAAATTCCAGTTTAGGGGAGGATTGTTGGGAATTATGCAAAGTAGAGTTTCTGCAGAAGTTAATGCTGAATGGATTCTGGTGAAGAGTAAGGATTCTGCTCAAGAAGGAATTCTACTGAAGTTATATTTTAGTATAATTGGTTTCTGCGGATATAGATATTCCGTAAACTTTATATTTAGTTAGGATATACATGAGCTTTATTAGGAAGTGATAATGTATATCATATTTAGTTTTATGTTTATACGTTTCTTGGGAAACGGGTTAGGGTTCCTTGTCTATAAAAGGAACACAATAGTATGATTTATGTACGAGTTGAAAAACAAAGTTTTAGTATTATTAAAAGATCCATATAGGATCAAAGAAGTTCTTAGTTATTTGTGTTCTTGTGTTTAAATTCCGCTTAAATACAAGTTATAGAGATTGTCTTTTAGTAAGCTTGTGATTACATAAGCTTAACTAACGATCTAAGAGTGCTCATAAGATCTATCAAGGTCTTTGTTCTAACACAATATGTAAACACTAGTTTTTGTACATATGTATTACTAAATCATAAAATCACTTATGCTTGTTTTAGTGTTTTATGTGAAAATGTAAGTGTGTTAGAAAACTATTGGCTCAAACTATTTACGTATTTTATTTGTTTCATTAAAATGATTTTACGTTTGTTATCGACAAAACATTAGAAGATGGTAAAATATAAATAAACCTTTTTACGGCTTATTTGTATTAACATATCTAACTAAACATGTTTAATGGTTTGATCATAATGCAACATAACAAACATGTACGAACATATGTTGTAGTATACAAGGACTTGAGTCGTCGAGAGCTGTTGAAAGTATGTTGAGACAAAATATAATTACAAGTAACTTATATATTTTACGTTATGTATTACAAGTTACATGTTTTTCATCAACAAAACAAACAAGGCTGTATAGATTAAATATCGTAAGATTTTCACTAACAATCTCCCCTTTTTTGATGATGATAAAATATATGTAAACGTAATGGATGGGTAAAATGGCAAAGTTACTTGTGTCCGTTCTTCCTTTACATTACCTTCTCCGTTTACACTTTTCTCCCCCTTTTGTCGAAACAAAAAGGGTGCGTCCTTGGAGTTTAAACTTCATTTCTCCCAAGAATGGCGAGCTTGTATCATCCCTAGTGAAGTTAGATTGAAAACACCTTATTGCTCCTATTGTTGCACACAATTGGCACACCAAGCCAATACCTTCAACACGATACACTAATGGAGGAAGAAAAGAATTATCAAAAAGATGCACTTCAGTGGTCTTGATGATGACGAAGCTTAGCAACTCATGACCTTGAGCTTGCACATCTTCAAGAGGTTGTGATCTCGCCTTTAGAAGGAACCTAGAGAATCACAAAAAGAAAAAAAATGCATAGAAAGATCCTTTGAATTATAACCATTGTTACCAATGGATTAATGGATCAAATTTTAAGGCTTAACCTACATCAAAGTTAGTGTAAAGAAAAAAAAATATATGATGAGAAAAAAAACTCCCTTTTGGCGAAACACAAAGCAATTTTGAAGAATGAATGTGTGCACGCTCCCCCTTGATGGTTGCTCCCCTTTTTTAAGGGCATCAAGTATTTTAGGAAGGCTAGGATGAAAGTATTGCAAAATTTGCAATGTTTTTGCTTTGATAAAAGCTCCCCTTGCTTAAGGATGACAAGTATTCCTAGTGTGTTTTGAGAATCTATAAAACAAAATATTAGTGCAAAGATATATTCGTTCTTAGACGAGTAAGTCATATGATTCACTTTGTAGTTGCTCGACAGAAGCTCCCCCTTGCTCGAGGGCGTTAAGAAGAGCCTACAAAAAATAAGTAAACCTCATCCGAAGAAAAGTGTGTCGTATACAAACCCATGTATATGAGTGAACCTACAAAGAAAAAATTAGTGTAAAATTTTGTCCATATATAGATGAGAATTCCATACACATCAAAATGTATATATATGAACCTACAAAGAAAGGATTAGTGTCAAAAAGAGAATAATCCTACTACTTGCATCATCGTGGTTGGTTTAGAGGTTGTAAGGTTGTTCAAGGTAAGAGAATAAATGTATTTGGGGATGAGACGCATTTCATTATGAAATTCACTAAGCTTTTGACAACATAGGTGTTTGTGGAGGATGGTTGAGTGACCATGAATTGTAGTGGTAGTGAGACACTTGTAGGATGTGGTTGACACAACTAGCTTGTGGTTTGAGTTTGTGGTTGACACAAGTAGGATGTGGTAGAACATGAAACACACGTCATCACATAGTTCATGAACTAAACCTTTGACACGGTGATAATGATAGAAATCATCATTATGACTTAGAGGTATGGAAGTTGTGGTAGAGGTGATGAGAGGTTAAGTTTTACTAGTTAAGAAAGTGACTCAAGAGTAGCAAGGGATGGTGATTAAAGGTATCAAGGTAACCCTTTCTGTTGACTCGGTTGATGACTCAATAGAGGTTGTAGACATGATGACTTTGTGAGTAGTGACAGAAGTGGAGGATGATGGTGAGGATGATGCAAGATGAGGAATATGAAAAATGTGGGAATGAGCATAACTTGACTTAATAATGAAATCAACCATTGTCAATCTGCACAAATTTAAAAAATTAGTACAAAAGGAAAAAAAAATATACAAAAAGATAAATTGCTCACATAAATCATGGAAACAAAAGAGAACACATAAATAGTCACATACATGGAACTCATTTAAAAACATAAAAGAATTTCTTCTTTCATGAGAAACTAATAATCCTATGTGTTGAGCAAGTGTTTCAGTGGAAAAATGAAATTTGAAATGATTATC
>OU343216.1:173804288-173833111 GCA_910596185.1 Chrysanthemum makinoi
ACGACTCACAAACTAGACCATGTGTTTACCTCTGAACTTGGTCGTATTTGGACCATCGTGTTTATTAAAGACTCATCCAAGTAAGTCTCTTGTAATTTAACCACATTGCACATTTGATTTACTCGATTCAATAGTTCAAAACTAATAACTATTCTTATGTAAATAGGATCATCCTTGGATGCGATGAAGGAATACTCGTTGGTCAAGTCACCGCTACTCATCCTTGAGCATGTCGACGATCCGTATATGAAGGGCACGTCATAATACATGAATAAAATGTGTGTTTGTTTGTCATAAGCTTATTTTTATGTAATGTATTGCTTTTATATAAGCTCATGTCATGATATTGCGTTTAGCATAATGTGTCATGTTTGTGTATTGTGTTGTAATTTGTACCGTATGAAGTTTGAAATTATGTAATGAAATACAATAAAATGCATTCTCGTCATAATATATGAGTCATTTCGAGCCATTTTACGAACATAGACGCATGGTTAAACATTCATATTGTGTATTGATAACCTTACACACATCCATCTTTTTATGTTGGTTTTAGCATCACCACTTATTACTTAATGTTTAGTGTGTCAATTGAACAATCGGGGTGTTTAGAAAGCAAATTGATTATAGCTACGACAAAAGCCGGCACTATAAGTGTTGGTGGGTATCTCCCAAAACAGGGTTAAGACAATCAATGACAGTAGCAATACCACTAGGTGGTTACCGGATATCACTTGGAATCGTGTGATCACTTTCCAAAGTAAACTATTCGACCCTAATGCATGGGTATCACGAATATCTACTTGGGATAAAACCAAATGCAGTTAGAGAATTAGGCACAATTCTATAACCCTTTTGCTAATAAGTGTTTTACGTTTTACGTATCTCTTTCATGCATTATCGGATCTCCTATTTATAGGAGGTTACTCTTGATATTCAATGGAATTATGAGTATTAATGCGGCCCATAATAGCCTCATAATTATCCCCATTATAGCCGTTAGTGGTTACATGACCAATTAGCGTGGTCATAATGCGGTTATAGCGCCATTTAGCGTACTTTCCATAGCGGTACTTTCCATAGCGTTACTTTCACTTGCGTTGGAAATCTGCCTATCGATGGAAGCTTTGCTTATCGGTACTTTCATAGCACTAGCGTGGATACACCGCCGATTGGAAACAGCGCCTATGAAGTCAAACAACGCTTATCGATGAAAAACACAAGCATTACTTTCCAGCGTTACTTTCTCAGCGGTACTTTCACCAGCTGATACTTTCTACTGCACTACCAATACAAACCACTATTAGAGTCGGGGTGTTCATGGACCTTATGGGTGTACACCGTACCTCTAACCCATTTCAAGGTGTGAACTAATCCCACAAGTGCACTAAATTTTCCAACAATCCTCCCCAAATTTAGTTCACTTCCTTTGCATGAAAATAAACATCAAGCAAAACATGTGCATAAATGAAAATGTCATGAGGATTGAATTTCCATCTTAGTAAATTACGTTTCAAATATTAGAATCGAGGTGTTCTAAGAATTGAACCCTTCAACCCATTTGAATACATGAAGATAAAATACACACAAGTTTTCAAACACTTAACGACTCGACACTATACAAGCCATGTGTCAATATCCAAATTCATAAATGTTGTAAAAGCTAAAAGTCCAAAGCTTCACAGGCGGCAAAACTTCAACATTTACATAGGTGGTTCCTCTTTAGTCATGCTCCAGCTAAGCACTTTTTCAAAGAAAATTAACCATTAAGAAGTAAAGACTTCATCCTCCTTCGGCGAGGTTAAAGCACAACCTTGGGATGTAAATAAAACATGTGCTCAGTCAACTGAATGTTGACTTTCCACATTGAACTCAGCTCCCAAGTTTCCTCAGGTGGGAGTTGGGTGTCCTAGCATTCAGTGACTAAGTTGGACTTAAACCCATCCCTTTAGGAGACTTTATAACCAAGTCTCTAGCGGACCCTTCGTCAAGTGATCACTAAGTTACATTGAGATCTAACAAACTCTATTGATACCACCCCATTCATGATAAGCTCACAAATCATGCTATGTCTGACACCTAAGTGTCTAGACTTACCATTGTACATTTGGCTATAAGCCTTAGCCAATGTAGCTGCACTATCACACGGATAGAAATGGGTGCTATAGGTTTAGGCCACAATGGAATCTCAAGAAGCAAGTTTTTCAACCATTAAGCTTCTTTACCAAAGGTACACTAAAGCCAAATTGATTCCATTGTTGAACTAGTGATGCAAGTTTGCTTCTTGGATGCCCAAGAAATTGCACCTCCACCAAGTAGGAATACCCAGCCAGCGGTAGGCAATTGTCTTGATGTTCTTGATCCAACTTGCATCAGTGTATCCTTCCAACACCGATGGGTAACCAGTATATGAGAGACTATAATCCATAGTTCTCTTCAAATACTTCGATACCCTTTGAACGCTTGCCAGTGATGAGCACTAGGATTACTAGTATACGCTCAATTTTCCCAGCAAAACCAATATCATGTCTTGTACAAGTCATGGCATACATCAACAGCAATTACCTAGAATACTCAAGTTGAGATATAGCTTTGCCATGGTTAGGCATCAGCTTCTCACAAGTATCCATAGGTGTACTCACTGGAGTACAATCAAAGTAATTGAATTTCCTCAGTACCTTCTCAATATAATGAGACGGAGAGATAGAAATTCTTTTACTTTCATGTTTAATCCTTATACCAAGGATAACATCAGCCTCCCATGTCCTTCATGGAGAACCTTGATGACAAAAATTCCTTTGTCGGTCAACTGATTTTGGTCAGTACCAAGATCAACATGTCATCAACATATAGACAAATGATGACTCCTTTACCAGGTTCATCAAATTTGCTATATACACATTTGTCAGCTTGGTTAAGAACATAACCATTAGACAAAACCACTTCATCAAATTTTTGATGCCATTGCTTAGGTGCCTGCTTAAGTCCATAAAGAGACTTAATCGGTTTACACACCTTGTTTTCATTGCTAGGCATGATGAAGCCCTGAGGTTGGTTCATATAAACCTCCTCTTACAATTCACCATTCAAGAAAGCGTCTTCACATCCATCGATGAATAACAGTTGTGAATAGATGCCATAACAATCGGCGGTCTTATGGTAGCGATCACGAGCCCAGGGGCATAAGTATCAAAATAGTCTATCCACGACTTTTGTTTAAAATACCGAATAACTAGTCTAGCTTTGAACTTTTCAATAGTTCCATCTACCTTCATTTTCCTTTTGAAAATCCATTTGCAACCTAGAGGTTTGCATCCCGGTGGTAGATCAACCAACACCCAAGTGTTGTTGCCCATGATGGAATCCATCTCATCATTGATTGCTTCTAGAAAGAAATATCCTGGGACTTCATTGCTTCTTCAAATGTCTTGGGATCATCCTCAACAATGAAGCAATAGGAGTATTGGTGCGAGACCTCATCCCGGTACCTTCAACTAAGTATAGTTGAAACTTCGGGTCCAAATGACTTTGGAGTCCGACCCTTTTGCTCTTCCCGAGCACAAGTTCATTCTTGTTCCACAACCTCATCGGGGACCCCGATGGTTCATCATCGAGGGACCTCGATACACCGTGTCATGAGTTCCATTTGGAATCCTCTGACTTGGTCTAGGGACTGATGAGAATCTATTCTCATCAAAATCTGCATTCCTTGATTCAATTATTGAGTTAGCTGAAACATATTCATTAGGTTCAATAACATAGAACCTAAAAGCCTTGGAATGCTCGGCATATCCAACAAAGATGCAATCAATGCCTCTTTCACCCAAAGTCTTTTGCTTTGGATCGAGGGAGTCTTACAACGACCTACAACCCAGGACCACGAGATAGTTCAGGGTTGGGTTCCTTTTAGTCGAGTTCATAAGGGGTAACTTTGTTCCTTTTGTTGGGAACCCTATTTAATAAATAGCAAGTTGTTAACATAGCTTCACCCAGAACCCTTGACTCAGTCCTGAATAGGACAACATGGAATTAACCATCTCCTTTAGCACCCTTTTTTCCTTTTCGGAAATACCATTTCTTTGAGGAGTATAAGAGGCGATCGTTTCATGGATTATTCCAGGACCGAAAGTCTGAGTATCCATGTACTCACCTCCCTATCGGCCCTAATCTTTTGATCAAAAACCCAAGTTGTAATTCAACTTCAGTTTTAAACACTTTGAATTTATCTAATGCTTCATCCTTGTATAAACAAATAGACATAACAAAACGAAGCATCATCAATAAATGTCATCACAAAGTACTTCTTATTTCCCAAAGAAGGAGGGCATGCAAATCACATGTGTCACTGTGTACAAGCTCTAGGAGCTTAGTCTCACGACTAACACCCTGAAAGGGTTTCTTGGTAATCTTGGTCAACATGCAAGTTTTACACTTTTCAAGTTGTCCATGTCAGTCGGGATCAACCCATCCTTAGACATATCTTGCAACCTTTTATAATGTACATGACCAAGTCTCTGCATGCCGAGAGGATAGAATTAGTCTGATCATATGGCACAAAGTTTAAATAACACCGCAAGTGGTAATATTAAGCCCTAACATTTGATTACATAAATAACCAAAACCAATAAAAACACTACATTTAGCAACAAATTTATCGATTCAATAACTTGTTGATATCCATGATTATTCAAAACACTACTTGAAACCAAGTTTTTCCTTATATCGGGAACATGAATAACATTAAACAAAGTTACAATCTTTCCGGAACTAAAATTAAGATCTACACAACCACTACCATGCACTGCAGGCCGTTGACTCATTTCCGTGTGAAGAATAGAACCATCATTCAGTGACTCATAAGTGTTGAACCAGCTTCTATCTTTACACACATGAACTGCTGCACCAGAGTCAACCCACCACGCAACATCATCATCCTGCACATAAAAGATTCAGATACATATGTAACATAATAAATCTGAAAAGACTTATTAAACATATTCGACCTTCAAGGAGTTAGAAGAACCACCACCCCTGAACCATTAGTGCCCGATCCATTGGCTTTACCACCAATTTTAACACTTTTGCACCCTTTTAATGTGACCTGTTTTGCCACATTTCCAACAAGTAGGTGTTGCCTTTCTTTTGGATATGCCCTTGTGTTATCATGATATTTGCGTTTGCCTTTGTTGTCATTGTACCCGGTGGAGTTGTTATGCTCCACCATATTGACAACAGATGCACCAAGAAGCATTGCCACTCTTTGGCTTGTCATTATCCTCGCACCTTGAGAGATTCCTCAATGTGCGATGATCAGCCTAACTCGACAAGAGTTAACTCCTCCTTCATATGTTTCAAGGTATGCTTGAAATCTTTCCATAGGAGGAGTTTGTCAATGAAACAAGAGACTTTGATAGCCTCATCCATGTTCATTTGGTGTTGTGTAAACCTTCCAAGTATTCCAAGAAGTTCATTGTATTGTTCCATAACCGGTCTTGAATCAGTCATTTTGTAATTTGTGAAATTACTAACAAGGAACTTCTTACTTGATGCATCCTCACCCATATATTTGGCATCCAAGGAATCCCACAGTTCTTTGGAAGATTCAAAGTTCGGATAAATATCAAACAAAGAATCGACATACCATTCGTAATAAGACCCTCGCATATGTAGTCATCATTCTCCCATTTGCTCCTCCTCCCGACCGCTCCACAAGAGCATCATCACCATCATCGAATAGGTGTGGTTAGCATACACCACACTCATGCTTGACAAAGAATAAGTGCATCTTCTTCTGCCACCTCCTAAAGTCCACCCCTTCAAACTTATCAAGCTTGGCAAAGTTTGAAGCCATGTTTCATTGCGAAGCCATTGATTATCACAAATAGTTTACTTTGATTGTTGGTGGTATCTCCTGAACGGGTTAAGACAATCAATAACAGGAGCAATACCACTAGGTGGTTACCGGATATCACTTGGAATCGTGTGATCACTTTCCAAAGTAAACTATTCGACCCTAATGCCTGGGTATCACGAATATCTACTTGAGATAAGACCAAATGCAGTTAGAGAATTAGGCACAATTCAATAACCCTTTTGCTAATAAGTGTTTACGTTTTCTGTATCTCTTTCATTATCGATCTCCTATTTATAGGAGGTTACTCTTGAGCTATTCCAATGGAATTATGAGTATTAATCGACCCATTAATAGCCTCATAATTATCCCCATTATAGCAAGTAGTGGTTACATGACCAATTAAACGTGTCATAATGCTCGCTAATGCCATTTAGCAGCTTTTCCATAAGCAAGATTTTCCACTAGCAAGATTTCACTTGCAAGGGAAATACACCTATCGCTGGAAGCACCGCTATCAAGATTTCATAGCACTAGCAAAGGATACACCACTAGTGGAAACATCGCCATCGCTGGAAACACCGCTATCGTGAAAAACACAAGCAAAGATTTCACAAGCAAGTTCTCCTCAAGCAAGACTTTCACCATAAAGACTTTCTACTAGCACTTCCAATACAAACCACTATTAGAGTCAGGGTGTTCATGGACCTTATGGGTGTACACTCCGTACCTCCTAACCCATTTCAAGGTGTGAACTAATCCCACAAGTGCACTAAATTTTCCAACAATAAGTCAATATGTCGTTACAAAAGGCTTATTGCTACAGGCTCATATATGAAAGTCTTTTGTGGCAATAGAAATATCTTTTAGCAAATCCATTACACGACAATAGTTGTGTTTAATGAGGTATGGCTAATAGAAATTATTCATAAAAATACAAATTACTTTACCGTAAAAAGAAATAGATCCTCATCATGATACAAATACGAACAAGTTCAAAGAAAATAGTACAATGGTCACAATACACTTACCACTTACGCCGTCTTTTTCATTCTCCTCACCCGTAAACTGACGCCAATAAATTGGTGGAGGCTAATAATGTTAATGTTACTTGTCAGAATCGATTGATAAATGTGTGTACCGAGAATTCATTGCTGCGGCGATTTTTATCCATTTGACTTGGGTACACATTTTTTTTGCAATCGAAGAACTTGACGCATGCCCCGGTAACCTCCTAGCCCGTCCAGGGTTATGCCCTCGAAACTAATACTACACGTTTGTTTTGTAAATAAGCATCAAATAAACATAAACCTTAAAATAAGGTAAATAACCTATATCATCAGTAAACAAACATAATTTCAAATATTTATAAGTAATGTAAATAATTTTGTACTTTTGTTTTGTATCGAGTGTCATTAGTCGACGACACTTCAGCTTCATTAGCTAGTCGATTTTTATTAGAAGTAGATAGTAGCGATGAGTTTACGGGTTTAACAATTGGTTTTGGATTGAAAGTAGACGCTGGTGATGAGTAGATAGATTCGGTTTCGACAAGTTTACGAGATCGTTTTCAGCCGTACTTGAACTTTCTGTTTTGTCTCGGTGGACACTCTTGCACTTTGCTACCCATTTGCAACTTTTACTTTTAAGTAATTTATACTCCCTATTATGGATTAACCAAATTGTTTCAACCTTTATAACTTGATTATTATTTTCAAATAGCATTCCAAATCGAATTTTATTTTTTAATTTACTCCAAAACATTTATACGAACCTTTAATGCCAATGTCATCATCTGATGCATCACTAACACCATTCATAAAATCCATAACTCCTTGAGAGTGCAATTGAGCTACTTCACTCCTACCATTAGAGTCATCTCCAACGTCACTATTTTCATTGTTATCCTCACTATATTGTGAGTTGCATTCATCAAATGTCCCAAATTTATCATTATTAGGAATCCAAATTTTGATTTAATTTGGTCAGGTGTTAATTAGACTATAAAGGAGATCAAGAAAACTAGTGTTTGTGGGAAACATTACATGCTAATAGATAATTTGTATGGGTAAAAGAAAACTACAAAAGTATAAAAAAAAATGTAGTCTGAAGACAAAAAGCTTCATTGAATAAAAACCAGTGTTAGTTAGGTTGTTGACATTAATGTGTAATATTGGCAAGTGATTTATGAAGATATCTTAATATTTAAAGCTTGAAAAACAAATGTGTGTAAAAGGTTTTTATAAGTGAGAAGAGTATGAAGCATATATTTATGGAAAATGATTTAGGGACCTAATTGGTATGCCTAAAAAGAGGCCTAACAAGAGGATGAAGACAAGTGAAAAAATGAATGGTGAAAATGAGGAAAGATAAAATGTAAAAAAATGGGTCCATTTGATGTCACCAATCAAAGGATGACACCTCGGTTTAGTCATGTTTTTAGGTCTATGAATTAGGCACCTCAATCATCACTCTTTATTTATTGGTTGTCATACATTAATTTCTAACTCTCAACTAACCAATTTATGATTCACTCTATTACTATCTTCTAAATTTATGCAACTACTCTATACAGTAAGTTAAGCACTGATTGCTAAACTTAAACACCGAAACCTTGTAAGATTAAGATTGCTAGGATACTACATTAAGGGAAATGAAAAGATATTTGTATATGAATACATGTGTAACAAAAGCTTGGATGCCTTCATATTTGGTAGTATTAATAACAATTTCATATATCAAAATATTGACTTTAACGTATATGTTTTGGCATCAATCAACTTGTTAACAATTATTCTACGGCCTTTATACAAGATCAATCCCCAGTCACTGGAAGTAGTTTGTTACACTAGGAAAATTTTTTGTTGCGCATAATATAATTCAAAACCCGAATGGAAACTAATATTGATAAGCTAGTATATATAACATTTTTTATAAGTTAAGGGTTAAATTTATAAAATTTATATAGTAAATAAGAGGCTTGTGATCCACAAAAGTAAAAAAGACCCAAATTTACATTAAGAAAAACAAAAACGGATTTTTGCAAAAAATAAGTTAAAAAAACACCATTCCTAAAAAGATAAATAAAAAAATTAAAATAAAAATAATAATAATAATAATAATAATAATAATAATAATAATAATAAACATAATAAACTACTCTTTATAAAGAGGGGGAATGAAAATTGGGTGGGATTTTTTTGTCCTTTCAAGTGATTTGGGTTTTCAAACGAGCGGGAAAGGTGTGATTTGGGAAAGATTTTTATTTTTATTTATTATTATTATTATTATTATTATTTTCTTTTTTTGCTAAATGTTTTTTTCATCAAGTATCTAAGTAAATATTACTACGTTGTTATTTTTGTTGGAATTCTAAGTTAATAACAGTCAAATAACTACTGCTTCTAGATTGCTGTCATCACTAGTGACCCATTATACCTACCATTTGTTAGGTTTGCATAAAATATAGGCTAGTGGCATTTCTTTTTCAAGTATTTATATGTAATCAGTTTCTTTCTTTGAATATTAGTACCAAGTTTTCTTCTTTGTGTTCTTTAATTGGTATCCGAGCAAGGTTCAACAAGGGAGGTGTAGTTCATTTTAAAGCCTCTTAAAAGCAGCCTCAGTTTCTTGATCAGGTTTGTTCAAACGAGAGACTAACCGGTGGTGCGTGATAAACAGACGGGAAGACATCAAAGCAGGTGGCTTTGATTCGGTTTGCTTTGCTGGTGTGACGGAAGACGGTAAAGGTGGGTGTGACCTTGTCTTGTCAACCGGTGGAAGAGTGCTCTCCGAACAAGCTTGATCAAAGAGGTTGGGGCTGTCAAAAGGAAGACTAGAAAGGCGATGGAACTAGCTAGAGAAGGAGGTCCGATGACGTATCAAGTCCCTGCTCTAACCCCAATAAATTATCCAGTGTGGGCGGTCAAAGTGAAATCCATTACGGATGCTCACGGCATATGGGAGACGGTCGATGTAATGGTGTTAGGCGAAGAAGTGGATCCAAAGAAGAAGAAACAAGCACTTGCTTTCTTGTTTCAAGCTATACCGGAAGAGATGGTGTTGCAAATGGCGAGTTACACAGATCCAAAACAAGTGTGGGATGGTTTGAAGACACGGTATTTGGGTGTGGATCGGGTGAGGACGGCTCGGGTTGCAACCTTGAAGAGGGAGCTTGAAGGCTTGCGCATGAAGGAGGATAAAACGATTGATAATTTTGTCACAAAATTATCAGGTTTGGCCTCAAAAGCAAGGAGTCTTGGATATGAGATTGAAGAAGGTGATTTGGTAAAAAGGTTGTTAGATTCGATGCCTAAGTCGTTTCTTCAAATCGTGGCGTCAATTGAACAATGTTTCGAGTTGGATTCAATGTTATTTGATGAAGCCATTGGTAGATTGAAGGCATACGAGGAGTGTATAAAAGGAACGGTAACGGAGGACGTTCAAGGTAGTTTATTGTTGGCTAGTGGAGAAAATTCGAACGTTTGTAAGCATTGTGGCTATGGAGGTTCAAATCAGGATGGCTTTGGACGTGGCGAGAAGAGGTCGTGGGTCCGGGAAAAGTCGGGATGGGGAACGTTTCCAACGGGATAAAAGTCACGTTAAATGTTTCAAGTGTGGTGAATTTGGTCATTATAACAATGAGTGTCCTAAGTGGGAAAAGCAAGAGGCAAATCTAATTGAAGATGAATCAGCAGTATTTTAATGGAAGACTTTGGGTGTGACCGAAGTGAAAGTCGGCTATCCGGGAAAGGTCTTAAACGTTGATGTGAATGAGGAAATAAACATCTCTAGAAGAACTTAGAGATTCGGGGGTGATTGTTGGAATTTTAAGTTAATAACAGTCAAATAACTACTGCTTCTAGATTGCTGTCATCACTAGTGACCCATTATACCTACCATTTGTTAGGTTTGCATAAAATATAGGCTAGTGGCATTTCTTTTTCAAGTATTTATATGTAATCAGTTTCTTTCTTTGAATATTAGTACCAAGTTTTCTTCTTTGTGTTCTTTAATTTTACCGAATGGTGATAGACAAGTTAAATTAAAGGGTGAAAGCTAAAGGTACGCAACGTACTTTTTCAGAATTACACATCTAGCTAATATATTTTGTGAAAGGTCAAAGCTAGCTAACATACTTTCAAATTTCACTCGATCTAGCTAATATGACCTGTTGGTAGTAGGTTACCAGGTCACCTTGGCGAAAAATTTGCGCAGTTAGTCCTCTAGGACTAACGACCGTTAGCTAGATGATAACGACCGTTAAAAAAAAAAAAAAAAACTTTAAAATTTTTTTTTTAAAAAAACGTAAACTTTTATAAAAAAAAACATAAAAATATAAAAAAAAAATGTAATTTTTTTTTTTAAAAAAAAACGTAAAATTAAAAAAAAAAAGTAAAAATTTTTTAAAAAAAACGTAAAATTTTTTTTTAAAAAAAACGAATTTTTTTTTTAAAAAAAAAGCGTAAAATTTTTTTTAATTTTTTTTTTATAAAAAACGTAAGATTTTTTTTATAAAAAAAACGTAAAAATTTTTAAATTAAAAAAAAAAAAACGTAAAATTTTTTGAAATTTTTTTAAAAAAAAGTAATTTTAAAAGTTTTTTTTTTTTTTTTTAACGGTCGTTATCATCTAGCTAACGGTCGTTAGTCCTAGAGGACTAACTGCGCAAATTTTTCGCCAAGGTGACCTGGTAACCTACTACCAACAGGTCATATTAGCTAGATCGAGTGAAATTTGAAAGTATGTTAGCTAGCTTTGACCCTTAACAAAATATATTAGCTAGACGTGTAATTCTGAAAAAGTACGTTGCGTACCTTTAGCTTTCACCCTAAATTAAAAAGTATAACTTAAAAAGTATAAAATACATCACTGGTACTAGTCATACTACGTACATACACGGAACATGGCATTTTGAATAGATTAAACTTTGAAAATTATGTAAGTTTAATTTCAATGTAAAAATGGAGAACACTATTATCTCTAATTAAATAGATATTCTGGGCAACCTCAAAGTTATGATTATCGTTAAAGACTTTCACAACTTTTTTCGATTAAAATACTTTTAAACCAAAACATTCTCTCTCGTCGAAAGTAAGCTCGTGAAAACACGTCTCAAAAAATGTTTTTACTACGCTGATACGTATAAGATTGTGTGAAGAGTAGTGTTGGCACGTGATATTCAATAAAATATACATCTTTTTAACATTGAAATTCTCACATTTATGACAAAATAAATAACGAAACTATATATTTTAATTGCAAATACTCTTAAAAGTCGTTATTATACTTTGTATGTACGAAGAATTCTAAACAGAGCAACAACGTGAAATTTTGAACGAATTTCGATCACGTATATATTTTTATCTAAGTCGAAATGAAGCCCCAAGGATACCTAAAGAAAGAGCATGGGAAAACGAGTCAATGGAACCAGCCCCGTCCCAAGAACCGGTTCAGTTCACCCCGAACCGACCGGCCCATGATCGGCGGTTTCTTTGGAAAAATCTTGCCCAGCCAAAGAAACTGAATAAAATAATTATGCTTGCATGACAAAAAAGGAACTATTACCTAGCCCAGTGGTAAGCCTGTTGTGTATTGATAGAGGAGACCCAGGTTCGAGTCAAGGCCAGTAATTTTGATATTAACCAGCTAGCCATGTCAGCATCCACGTCATGACCAGTTAGCATCTAGTCTGCACGTCGCGTAAGCACAACAACGCAGCACACACGCCAGGCATACGTCCCCGACAGCCTTTATGGTGTAGCTGACGTGTCCTAACACGAAGGTGCCATGTTGCATCCTTGTTGGGCAGGAGGGGCCAGTGTTGTATTATTAATTGTAGATTAGGGGCTGAAGTGTAATTGTTGAAACCCTAATTTGTGTTTATAAAACCCACTCTCACATATTTTTTTTAATCATTCTTCAAAAATTTCTCTCTGGTAGTATGTTTTAGTAGTTAGGAGTAGAAGTAGAGTAGGGTAGTTTCTATGTTTATGATTTCATGTTAATGTTCTTTACTTCTTAATCTCTTTATATGCAAATCCCGCATTTTTTTTTATGTTAATGTTCTTTATTTTTTAATTCGATATCAGCAACTTAGACATAGTTGTAGATTCTGGAAAGACCATAATATCAAGTAAGATATTAAGTCTGATCGGCCAAATTCTTGATAGTAAAATCAAGGAGCCTACAGCTAAAATAGCATATTTTGAGACTCAGACCAAGCGATTCACCATGCTTGATGCATCGGTAATTTCTTTGGTGTAAACATATTCACTTTTTGGTGAAAAGAGAAATTAACGATACTTTCTTGGTGTTTTCAGGGCTGCAAAAGTTGTGTACCTGAGATGATTCATTATGTTTCTTAAGTTGATCCAGGTGTACTAGTATACACTTCTGCTTCTTAACACTGGCCTTTTTTTATAGTAAACTAGGATCTTTCCATACCACCTTTTAAAAAAAATATAGATGCAAAATATTAGTACTGTATTCATGACAATTCTTTCAGGTTATATCTGCTTCAAAGAAAGAATTTGAAATAGGAGAACAAACTTTGGAGCTTGTAGACCTTGCAAGGACTTTGGGTGTTCGCAACTTGCTAGTTTTTGTCAATAAGAAGACCGTAAGTTGGTCAAAGGAAAGGTGCTCGATTTTTTTTTAAAAATTTCTCTATTACGGTCTCCATCTTATTGACTAGAACTAGTAAGCTGCTCAAACAAAAGTAATATGGGTCCGCTTTTCAAGTTAACAAGCTACAATGTAAGGGATGGTAAACAAAATTTTCGATTTAGCTTCTTGTATTTAGGTCTCTAAGGGCGTGTTTGGTTGGTAATATTTGGATGAATTTGGTGGTATTTATAATTAGAATCTCACATTAGATGTGTTGGTTGACGATTGGGGGAAATTTAAAATGCTAAAAATGCCTTTATTGGAGGGAGTTAAAAACCTTTAGTTAAATTCTAGGAAAGAGAAAAGTTTTAGAAGATTATCTTGGACAAAACTGCCCCTCACATGACGTGGTTCTTCTTCTTCATTTGTAGTTTCTCACTTTCACCTCTTTCTTTCCCATATTATCAATACTTTTTATTTTCATAACCTCCTACAAATTTTGGGTTACAAAAGTTTTAATTTTCATGAATGAAAATTTGTAGGAGGTTATGAATATAAAAAGTATTGATAATGGTGGGAAAGAAAGAAGTGAAAGTGAGAATCTACAAATGAAGAAGAATAACCACATCATGTGAGAGGCAGTTTTGTCCAAGATAACCTTCTGAAACTTTTCTCTTTCCTATAATTTAAAATTCTCCACACAACCAAAGGTTTTTAACTCTCTTCAATAAAGGCTTTTTTAACATTTTAAATATCCCCCAATTGTCAATCAAACATATCTAATGTGGGATTCTAATTTTAAATACCACCAAATTCCTCCAAATATCACCTACCAAACACGCCCTTAGAGACCTAAATACAATAAGCTAAATCAAAAATTTTGCTTACCTTCCTCTACAGTGTAGCTTGTTGACTTGAAAAGTGAACTTAGTTTACTTTTGTTTAACCAGCTTACTAGTTCTAGTCAATAAGATGGAGACCGTAACAGAGAAAATTTAAAACAAATCGAGCACCTTTCCTTTAACCAGCTTACGGTCTTCATCTTATTGACTAGAACTAGCAAGTTACCAACACCCAAAGTCCTTGCAAGGTCTACAAGCTCCAAAGTTTGTTCTCTTGTTTCAAATTCTTTCTTTGGAGCGGATATAACCTAAAAGAATTGTCATGAATATAGTACTAATATTTTGCATCTATATGTTTTTAAAAAGATTGTATGGAAAGATCTTAGTTTGCTATAAAAGATCAGGCCAGTGTTAAGAAGTAGAAGTGTGTACCAGTACACTGGATCAACTTGATAAACAGAACGTATCATCTCAGGTACAAAACTTTTGCAGCCCTGGAAACACCAAGAAAGTATCGTTAAATTTTCTTTTCACCTAAAAGTGAATATATTTACACCAAATAAATTACAGGTGCATCAAGCATGGTGAACTGCTTGGTTTGAGTCTCAAAATATGCTATTTCAGCTATCGTCTCCTCGATTTTACTATCAAGAATCTGGTCGGTTAGACTTAATATCTTACTTGATATTGTGGTCTTTCCAGAATATGCAACTATGTCTAAGTTGCTGATATGGAATTAAGAAATAGAATTAGGGGACCACTTGGACACTTGTCCCCTTGGCCCTGGCATTTTCTATTAGTTGGTTATTTTGATGGAATTATCAATTGTGTGTATAGTGAGGGATCCATTAGATAAGTTATTCTTATCAGCTTATCTGTTTCCTTAAAGGAAGCATTTCGTTAATAAAAAATGGATAAAAAAAGGTACTTCTTAAAAAGATGTCATTTAAAATTCTTAAGAGCAAGATGTATCTACTCACGCGCGTTGCGACACGTTTTAATATGATACTTTTCTTATGAATAGGGTAACAAAAAAAGAGCAAATTATAGCTAGCGACTTTGTCTCCTACATTAAGTACTTTAACAACTAGGTGACAGAAAAAAGTAGGGATTGAAATGTAGATGAAGTCTTACCAAATACTATGTTCGATCGTATATATTTTTTTAACTCTTACCGGATACTAAAATTAAAATTTACTCTTTCAATCATGTGAAATAGCATACATAGACAACTCCCCAAACCCCATATGCAAGAGTTAGAGGTACAAAAGTACTCAAACACCACCAAAACTCAAACAACTCTACAAAACCCATCTAAGAAACCAAGTGTAAGATAAGAGCATGAGAAAGGGAAAACATTATCGGGAAATATTTGATAATGTTTTTCAAATTACAACCAAAAATCAAAACATATACCCCAAAATCGTTAATAATAAGTATAAAATCTAAAACACAAATATATCTGATGAAACTTAATCCATGTTAAAACATGCAGAAATCATATAACAGAATTCAATGAAGAAGGATAGAGAAGATTAAAAACTATGATTAAATTTTTTTGAATGATTTTTTTCACATAAAAAGCCAAGTGGCTCAAAAACCAGATCATATAAACCAAAAGTAATCAGTGAATTAGAAGATTGGAATCATATCTGTTAGTACAAAAGTGTGACGGGTTGTAATGGGTATGAATACAGCTTGCCGGACTGGGCCAACAAGCTTATAATGGGCTGATCTTATACTAATCCAAGTAGTTTGAATGATTCCCCTGCACAAGAAGAGTAAACCGTTAGTCTTACCGTGGGGACGGACCCCACGATTAGACTCCGGCGTGAGAGTAAGTACAGATTCTTGAGAGGGAAATAAGAGTGTGTGTGTGTGTAATTATGAGAGAGAAAGTTGTTGGAATCACTCCTAAACCTTATTCAAGTGTTAGTTACTCATATGTATTAGGTAGCTTATTATGGCCTTTATGTTTGTTATTAGCCTTAAGCTTATGTAGAAGGCCCATGAGCTTAGGCCCAAGCCCATAGGAGAAAGGAAGGGACTAGGAGTGTTGCCCTAGCTTCCCTCCTATAAATACTATGTAATAACCCTCACTTGAGGGTTGGTTGTTCAAGTTATTCACTCTCTTTCACTCTATTCTTAACCGGCCTATTGCTAACGTGTGTGTGGGTGTTTATCTTGTTCAACCGCCTCTCTTCTCCTCTCTATTTCTTTCTTGTAAGCTTGTGTTGTAAAACTAGTGACCTAACAGTGGTATCAATCGCCAAATAGTTGGGTAAACACTTTTGTTTTTGAAGTTTTTTTGTTTCGGTCTTACGCGTAAAAGTAACGAGAGCTTTGGCTCGCTTAAAAACTCGATTTTTTCACTTTTCAATCCAAGATTCTTGTACTTTCAACGTTTTAAGGTGTTAAAATACGTGTTTTTGGCAAAAAGTTTCAAACTTTATGCGTGGATCGTGTTTTTTAAACTAGTTTTTATACGAGGGTTTCATCCTACGCGTAACAGTTTTAAGAGCTTTGGATCATCAAGTTTCACACTTTTGTGTCTTTTGGTGTTATTGAAGCTATTTCATCACACAAAAACTGGTTTAGAAACATCTTTGGGCATTATCACTTTTACGAGTAATCCTACGCGTAGCAAAACCCTAAAACTACGCGTAAGATATTCCTTGGTTTGATCTTCGTTTTCGTGGTTTACTCCGTGTTTTCTTGCTTGGATAAGCCTGAAAATACGTCTACTTTGGATATCTTTTGCACTGTGAAGTGTAAAAGATCACTTGGGATAAAACCCTAAAATTACTCATAAGCATAAAGCTTACGCGTAGAAATCCTACGCCTAAGATTCATCTTACGCCTAAGCCTAGTCTTACGCATAAGATAATCCTACGCCTAACTTTCTACGCCTAACTTTGTGTCTACGCATAACTTTAGCGTCTTTTCTCTAGTTACGCGTAAGCTAAATCTACGCGTAACTCTTGATTGTTACGCGTAACTTTGGTGTTTTTACGCATAAGTGCTACTTGGCTATTGTGATTTCTACGCCTAAGGATACTTCATCAACAAAGGTTCATTCGACTACAAAAGATCCATTTTTACCAACACAAGTTTATCAACATGTCACAACCACCATACTCTAACTATTTACCTTACACTTATTCTCAACGTCAACAACAACTTACTCCACAACATCAATAATGGAATCAACAACAAGCAATTTATCAACAACAATTTAATCGACAACATACTCCACAACTTGCTGCAATTCCTCAACCTCAAATGGTTCAACCACCACCAAATCTTCAAGTTCAACCCTACACAACAGAACTCAATCAACATCCATCAAGGAACACTATGAAGGAACCCACTTGGTTTGCAAAGATGTGTGAAGCTTTAAGTAGCCAACAATCAATTCATGAGGCTGGATCACTTGATAGACCTCCAATGCTCACTCCAGGAAACTACGATCAATGGGTGATAAGGTTCTTTAGGTTTTGTGATATGAAGAAGCCACATGGAAAGTTCTTAAAGAAGGTTATCTTGGAAGGTCCATTTGAGATGCCTACTGTCATTGTACCCGGAGATCCAAATGCTATTCCACCAAGAGATGAACAAACAAACATTGCTACTGTTGCAGACTTGAATCCTCAAGAACTTCTACACTATAAAGCTGATGAACTTGCAATGCAATACATCCTCTTAGGATTACCTAACCCAATTCTTCGAAGTGTTGATGCTCAAAAGACTGCAAAGGAAATGTGGGATCATATTCATCTTCTTATGGAAGGATCTGTACTCAATCAGGAGGATTTGGAATCCAAAATTTACTTGGCTTATGAACACTTCATGATTGAATCTGGAGAGACACTAGAGTCCTATCATCAATGATTTGGATAAACACAACATCATCATGCCAAGAATTGCAGTGAATACTAAGTTCCTGAGTAGTCTTGGTTCTGAATGGGAGAAGTATGTCATTTTCCTCCGTCAAGCGAAGAATTTGCATCATTCTACATATGGATTGTTGTACGATTACTTGAAGCCTCATGAAAAGGAAGTTGATAGGGAAAGGATTCTCCGTGCTCAAATTGCTCCACCGACACATCCGGAAAATCAACAACTTGCCTTATATGCTCAAAACAGTTATTCTCCTCAACCAGCAACTCAACCAACTGCTACAATCACACCACATGATCCTTTACAACCTTAATCTCAACAAACTCAATTGGTTCCATACAACAACAACAATGCTCAAGCCCTTGTCAGTGAAGCTAATGAGGAATCTGATCCGTTTGAAGCACTGCAACAAGGATTTGCTATGATTGCTAATGCCTTTAGCCGTTATACCAACAAATCCAACAACCGTATTCGTTCCTCATCTAATACAAGGAATCAAGCTGTTGTGAACAATGGACGAGTTGAAGTTCAGAATCGTGGTTATGCTCGTCAGATGGGCGGTGGTCAAGGGTTTAATGCTGTGGGTAGGAATAACAATCGAGCTCCAGTGGTGGAACAGGGAAATGCTCATAATGGGTTGAATGGTCTTCGATGCTACAACTGCAATGAGAAGGGATACCTGGCTAATGCATGCCCAAAGCCAAGGACTAGGGCAGTGCTTATTTCAAAGAGGCTCTTCTTTTGGCTCTTAAGGATGAAGCTGGTGGAACTCTCACGGACAAAGAACAGAGCTTTATGGCAAATGCTGACTCAGATGATGATATGGAGGACTTGCAGGCCAATGCAGCTGTTATGTTGATGGCTAATATGCATGAGTTACACATGAGTGACACAGGACCAGTGTATGACACTGATGGCTTGTCTCAGGTACCCGAACAAACCATATTTATCTCTGATCTCATATCTCCGCCAACATCTGAATCCGGCAAGGCTCAGAATGTTCAAAATGCGCCGTCCACATCTCATTCCGACGATTTTCAACTAGACCCCTGATCCGCTCCAAACCGTCAAGTTTTCTCACTCAAACCGGCCACTTGTGAATGGCCGACCGTAAGAAACTTAAAACGGTTCAGAAACAAATGCACGAAATCAATGAAGATCTGAGGAGTATAGTGTTTCCCCGGGTCGTTATGTCCCAGCGAGTTGTGCAATGGATTATCGAACGTTTAGTGATCGAGGAATTTGAACGGGAAAAGGATTTGGGAATGATATTAACTACGGAAAAAGCCAACAAATTAAAAACGGCTTAAATGCAAATTAAAGAAAGTTAAAAAGATAAAATCTATTAAATAAACGCTATCACTATATTTAAAATGATGTTTTTGTTTTTATGTTTTTATAAAACTGAATTAAAAATCTACGCGACGTACAAATTAAAAAGTGAAACTAAAGCAATATTAACCCTAAAAATATGAAAATGATATTTTTATAAACCTAATGATAAAAGAAACTTTTTAGAAAAAGAAAATTATTTTTAAAACTATTTAATTAATTATTATTAATTAAAAACTATTTTTAACTATTTAATAATTACCTAAAATACAAGAAAATAGGAAATAAAGCTAGAAAAATAAAATTAAGACTTATAAAAGTCTAAAATATCAAAATAGACTTTTCAAAACTATTTTTGTATTTTTATGATTATTTTTCTATTTTTTATGAATTTTAAACTATTAAAAACTAATTAAAATATTTAAAAATACAAATTTAACTAAGAAAAATATGGAAAAATATGTTTTTGGCTTTTTATATTTATCGTAACTTAATAAAAATGAAAAATTATTTTTTTGATACTTTTCTTAATTTTTTGTATTAAATACTATTTAAAAATGTTTAAAAACTAGATAAAATGCAGAAAAATACCAAACAAGCTAGGAAAAATCTGAAAAATTCAGGAAATGCTTAAAATAATATTAGGAATGTGAGAAAAATGGAAAAACAGGCCCTTATGTGGAGAAATATGCAACTGATGTGGAAATGCTTATTGAAATAATCACTTAATAAGCCAAAAGCTCACCAAAAGCTACCAAACTGAAACACAAGCTGTGATAAGCTAAAATAACTAAAATGGAACAAGTATCAACAAGCTACAGCTACTAAATCACAAGATGCTAAGATTTGATGTTGTGAGCTTTTAAGCTAAAGACAGATTTAGGGGACCAACTGTTGATACAAGCACAAGCTTCAAATTAAGCTCAAAATGAAAACTACCACTTGCAACCTAAAATAGACCTGGCTGAGATTAATTTCACCAAAAATCAGGCCATGAGAAGCTCTTTTGAGCTCTGTGCACTAGCTGCAAAAACTGAGTAAAACTCAGTATCAACTGAGTTTTGCACAGGGCATCTAGGACCTAAAGTACAAGTCTTTTTGGAGCTTAAAGAAAATTTGAAAAAATCAATAAAAATGGTAATAAGTTAGAAAACCAGTTGAAGTTTATGAAACTTCAAATTTCACAGAATAAGACCCAAAAATGAATCCTAGAAAAATCCTTGTAATTGGGCTCAAAACAGATTTTCTGTTTTTGACTTTTTAAAACAAATGTGCAAGTTTGACTTTGTCCAACTTTGAATCCAATTTTAAGACTGAGATAGGTGTTATATGATGTTATAAGTGTAATGCAAGCTTTATTAATGATTTCTAAACACAGATCAATGATCTGCTAAGCCAAAATTACAACAGTGGACAAGTGAGACAGTCTCAAAGGAAACTTTGACCTTTGGTGCTAGCAGACCCAATGTTTTGACTCAAATGAACTCAAATACACTTATTAAGCATGATCCAACAGATTTTAACTACTGAGTAAACCTCTGAGACAGATAATTCAGCAAACCCAAACACCCTTGATTGTGACTGTTTGAACTCAAAACTAAACTAGACACTGAACAACTTAGTATTAATGATCAAACTAATTATATAACTCCTAAATACAACTAATTAGACAAGATTTATCAGATTTAAACTACAATTACTGATTATGCATAAAGACTTGAAAAACACTTACAAAAGTCCAAAGCTACTATAGCTTGCAACCATGAACCATGAACCACTAACCTATTTAATATCACCCCAAATGAGTATAAAGCAACCCAATCCACCTCTGCATCAACCCATGTCCATCTGCATTCCCATTTTTGACCTTGTTTGACTTTTGTTGACCAAGAACCATAATCATTTAAACCTGTAATATTAGCTTATACAAAGCTATAATAAGCTTAGATAAACCTTCTTGAGCTTACAAATCAACTATTGAAAGCTTGTATACAAGATTTGGACTTAAGAATTTGAAACAGTGAGCATGAATATTGAATTGTGATCATAAACTGATTTGGATGCTTGAAAATATTTGAAATACACTTGAACACATAAGTTTGATACAATTTAACCAAGAAATACAAGTCTAATACTGAAATGACAACTTGATATAAAAAACGACATAAGAAAGAAAAATAAAAACTAGAAGACTCTCCTTTTGCTTCCTTTTGCCTTCTTTTTATAATCCAATCCCATTGCATCTCTCCTCTGAATCTTTCCCATCACTCCTGGCCATTGGATGGCTTGAAAATAATCTCAACCATTCAAATGGATTTTTGGCGCCATTTTTCTTTTCTGCCCATTGGGGGTTGAGTGAGGGGTTAGGGGTGCATTTAATGATGTTTGGAAGTTAGTTGGAGGTGAGGGAACAGGTTTGAGTGGATGGAGGAGGGGGGAATGGGATGGTAGCTTGTTTGCAGGATAGCAGTTGAGAGTGATGACTTTTGGCGGGTTGAGATTTTGACCAGATCTTTTGACCAAGCAGTATTATAGAGGGGGTTCACAATGCCAATTGACAGGGGTCCAAAGATAGGTAAGGGTCCAAAATTAGCTTAAGAGGTTTTAAACTTCAAGGACTAAAGTTGTAAGTTCTGAAAATGTAGGGACCTAAGCTACCAACATCTCAAAGTTGATCCAAGGGCTGAATTTGACAAGTTCCAAAAGTATAAGGACCAATGTTGCTATTTTCACATTTTCCAGGTACCAATTCTGCCAATTTTTAAACTTGAGGGACCAAAGTTGTAATTTTCTCAAACTTTTCAAATTTTTCACCAAAGGACTAAATTTGAAAACTTTTGATTTTAAAAGGACCTTTGGTGACTTAACTTTTGAAATTATGTGCTCAGGGACTGTTTTTGACAACTTTTGATACTTGGGGGACTAAAACTGCAATTTTTGCAAATTTGATATGTTTTTCATCTGATTTTGATATTTTTGCATTTAAAACACATAAAACACTGATTTGTGATATTTTGATCATTTTGATGTGTTTCTAAGTGTTTTCAGATGATTTTGCAGTTTATATTGTACAAAAATGATGAGTGTTTACACACTCATCAATCCCCCACACTGAGATATTGCTAGTCCCTAGCAATGATTTGAGAAAACATAATGGATTTTAAACTCTTTACCAAAAGCCATTACTTCTGGAGTAGCCAAATGTTTCAGTTCAAGTAAGAACCATGGTACACCGATAACCATGTGATTTTGAGCAAACCACCAGCTTCCAACGGATTTGATTTTGTCTTTACCAGAAGCCGTACCCTTCTGGACTAGCCAACTCTTAGATAAATTATCAATATTATCTTTGGTGAGCTGATTACCAATTATGGTTTTTCCACTGCCTTTACCACAAGCCATAACCTTGCGGGCTAGCCAACTCTTCACTTTTTAGGATATGGCGAGTTGAGAACCATACAATTTTGGGCAAATTGCAAGCCGTAAACGGATTTGATATATCTTTACCAAGAGCCGTTTGCTCCTGGATTAGCCAATCCTTTTGTCTTACAGACATGGCGGACTGATAACCAAATGAGAAAGTGTAAAACACTTACTCCAAAAAAAAAATTTTGGCCAAAAACGGGGGAATTGGTATAATTATATGATAAAATTCGTGAGAATTCCCCCCCACACTTAGAAATGAATATTGCCCTCAATATTCAAAGTACCGGCGGTTATGCCGAAACAAAGAACGTAAAAGGGAAATATTACGGCCATTATTTAGAAAGAATTTTTTTTTTTTTTTTTTTTTTTTTTTTTTGAAACATGTGGGCAACCCCCCCACACTAGGGTGGTAGAAAATAGAAAGAAGTCAGAAATATGGGTGAAAACCCATATGGCATGCTACTGTTTTTGATTCCCGAGTCGCTAGCTTGACTCGACCCCGAATTAATTTGTTCATGGGGAAGCAAAGTGGAAGAAACAATCTCCATCGGACTTTCATTCAAGATGTTTGGATAAACATTGAAGTACGTGAAAGTTCCACACCGATGAGATATATACAGACAGACCCGGCTCACAAATGGTACATGGAAATGCCTGGGTCAAAGATAGTGTCCTCACTCCCGAACGAGTGAAGAAGAGAGGAAGTCACCAGGTAGGTGAAGAAAAGAAGGAAAATGATGATGACCATCATGATAAGATCTTCTTCCTCAGGATCAAGTGCAGTAGCACTCGTTTGGATTTTATCGGTTGAGCTCCTAGACTTGGAAAGCATCTCGGGAGGGAGGGTTGGAAAATTTGTCATAGAAATACAAACTCTCATGATTGAGAACTTTTCCCCCCGATCATGATTTTTTCCATCCAAGCAATCATACTCCGGCGGAGTCATGATATGAGTGAGTTCACCGGCGAACTCCTCATGAAGAGAATCATTCACATGATGTGAAATAGTGAACTCTTGTTCCATTGTGGGCTCATCACTATCCTCAATCTGAGTATCAAAGAGTGGATTCTCAGAAATTGAAGTGAATTCAGAGTCGAATTCAAATAGAGGATTGGTGAAAGTAGCTTTGAATGTTTCGGGAACAAAGTGATCAACATTCTCTATTGGACTGTTGGGATAAGAAGTGAGTGAACAATCATTATAAAGGAGACTTTCAATCTCTCCTAGATCGGCTTCGAAATCAAAGAGATCATCGTCACTTTCTGATGAAAGTGGACTGATGTGAGTGAGTTCATCGGTGAACTCCTCAAGAAGAGGATCAGACTGTGGGAGTGATGCCTCAACATACTCGATGTTTCCATGGGAAGCACAATCATCGCTAAAATCGGAGAAAGTTTCCAAATGATCATTTGAACACTCAAGAGGGGAAGAAGAATCACACATATGATCAGAAATTCCCTGTGACTTTCTCGGGATTGGGACAAGGTTCTCAACACTAGACTTTATGAAGTCGTCCGATTCCTTTTCAGGAACAGTGTCAAGATGCTCGTCCCCCATGTTCAGAGAGTGAGTGGGAATATCGGGTGTGATAGCAGTTGTTTGAGATGGAATCTCAACTGCTGGGATATCAACTGACTGAGGAGGTTGAGAAATATTATTTCTAAAAGGATAAAAACCCTCCTCGTCATCATCATATAGAGTCTTGCTTAAGAATTGGGAGCGCCTTAGAGCTGCATGCTCTAGGGCTAATAGTTCTTCCCTCGATTGGCGGGCCTCACGCTCTTCGGCTAACAATTCTCCTATGGTCTTTTCACCACTCACTTGATTCTTAAAGTTACTCATCATATCCTCAAGTGTTTTTATTGCGGTTTCAAAATCCTGGGAGATTTCTTGAGACAACGGCTCAGGTGGAGTTTGAACCGTATAATGCTGTGGAGGTTGGAAATTTTCAAACATGTAAGAGTCATGATTGTTACAAGGAACTGGGTTCCCTATTTGACAATCAGAGCTGAAATGGGGACCTCCACAGTACTCACAACAGTAAAACTGTTGAGTCTGGATTGGTGAATCATATGGATTTTGGTCATATCCAAAGCTCTGAGCATCACCGGAAAACTGTTCATAGACAAACGTATTTCCGGATTGACACTCAAATCCTTGGTGAGGACCTCCACAATTTTCACAGCAGAAGTGTTGATTATATGAAGATAAGTCGGGCTGTGGTGGGTAATTGGAAAAGTTTGAGGAGTCGTTAAATGAGTTCTGATTAGGATCATAATCAAATGAATTCCTCGAACCACAAAACAAACAACTCCCATTGTGAATATCATTACCACATTGTACACACGTACACCAACGACAGGGTGAACCAAAGAGAGGCTCACCACAACCGACACAAGGAATAAACGATTGCATTTGAGAGTTATGAAGAGGAATCGGTTTATTCAAAGAATCAACAAAACCAACATGGTGATCCGAATGACTATCAAGTCTCGAAGAACATTCAGAAAAATCAGGAGGTGGGACAAGTGGTGTGCTCTGAGAGCTAGCAATTTCCACCACTTCCGTTATGGTCTCCGGTTCTGGTTCTTGAGAAACGTGAAGATTAGGCAAGTCATTCTTGCTAGTCATCGGTGTTTGAACGGGTTCATCGTAATCAATTCTAATTCTCGACCTTTTTTCATCGGCATAAATCTGTTCGATTAGATTACGGGCTCTAGATTCAAAGAGATAGTCCTCGTAATCCTCGGTGGGTGCTTGGGGTAGCTCCGACGTTTGAACTGGTTTGTCAAGATTAGAATGTATTTCAGGTTGTGGCGGTGGGTCGAAATAACTTTGAAAAGCATTTTTGATGGATAATTCGCACGAATTGCAAAATTCGCTTGAACTAGGCCCTCCACATTGCTCACACACATTTCTGACGATGAAGTTGACGAATGTCGACATAAGAATTAAACATATAGAGGATTAAGAAGAGAATCAAATGGTTGAGAGGATACGAAGAATAGAATTAAACGGCAAAAGAGGGTAAGAGAAATAGAATCAACGAATAAGAGGAATGAGAAGAATATTTTTGGGGTTTTTGGATAAGAAAATATAAACATATACAGATGGATGGTATGAACAAAGAGTGAATATCCAAATCACTAATCTGCTAGACGTAAGATTATCAGCACAGCTCCCCGGCAGCGGCGCCAAAAATTTGATCCGCTCCAAACCGTCAAGTTTTCTCACTCAAACCGGCCACTTGTGAATGGCCGACCGTAAGAAACTTAAAACGGTTCAGAAACAAATGCACGAAATCAATGAAGATCTGAGGAGTATAGTGTTTCCCCGGGTCGTTATGTCCCAGCGAGTTGTGCAATGGATTATCGAACGTTTAGTGATCGAGGAATTTGAACGGGAAAAGGATTTGGGAATGATATTAACTACGGAAAAAGCCAACAAATTAAAAACGGCTTAAATGCAAATTAAAGAAAGTTAAAAAGATAAAATCTATTAAATAAACGCTATCACTATATTTAAAATGATGTTTTTGTTTTTATGTTTTTATAAAACTGAATTAAAAATCTACGCGACGTACAAATTAAAAAGTGAAACTAAAGCAATATTAACCCTAAAAATATGAAAATGATATTTTTATAAACCTAATGATAAAAGAAACTTTTTAGAAAAAGAAAATTATTTTTAAAACTATTTAATTAATTATTATTAATTAAAAACTATTTTTAACTATTTAATAATTACCTAAAATACAAGAAAATAGGAAATAAAGCTAGAAAAATAAAATTAAGACTTATAAAAGTCTAAAATATCAAAATAGACTTTTCAAAACTATTTTTGTATTTTTATGATTATTTTTCTATTTTTTATGAATTTTAAACTATTAAAAACTAATTAAAATATTTAAAAATACAAATTTAACTAAGAAAAATATGGAAAAATATGTTTTTGGCTTTTTATATTTATATTAACTTAATAAAAATGAAAAATTATTTTTTTGATACTTTTCTTAATTTTTTGTATTAAATACTATTTAAAAATGTTTAAAAACTAGATAAAATGCAGAAAAATACCAAACAAGCTAGGAAAAATCTGAAAAATTCAGGAAATGCTTAAAATAATATTAGGAATGTGAGAAAAATGGAAAAACAGGCCCTTATGTGGAGAAATATGCAACTGATGTGGAAATGCTTATTGAAATAATCACTTAATAAGCCAAAAGCTCACCAAAAGCTACCAAACTGATACACAAGCCTAAATAAGCTAATTTAACTAAAATGAAACAAGTATCAACAAGCTACAGCTACTAAATCACAAGATGCTAAGATTTGATGTTGTGAGCTTTTAAGCTAAAGACAGATTTAGGGGACCAACTGTTGATACAAGCACAAGCTTCAAATTAAGCTCAAAATGAAAACTACCACTTGCAACCTAAAATAGACCTGGCTGAGATTAATTTCACCAAAAATCAGGCCATGAGAAGCTCTTTTGAGCTCTGTGCACTAGCTGCAAAACCGAGTAAAACTCAGATCAACTGAGTTTTGCACAGAGCATCTAGGACCTAAAGTACAAGTCTTTTTGGAGCTTAAAGAAAATTTGCAAAATCAATAAAATGGTAATAAGTTAGAAGACCAGTTGAAGTTTATGAAACTTCAAATTTCACAGAATAAGACCCAAAAATGAATCCTAGAAAAATCCTTGTAATTGGGCTCAAAACAGATTTTCTGTTTTTGACTTTTTAAAACAAATGTGCAAGTTTGACTTTGTCCAACTTTGAATCCAATTTTAAGACTGAGATAGGTGTTATATGATGTTATAAGTGTAATGCAAGCTTTATTAATGATTTCTAAACACAGATCAATGATCTGCTAAGCCAAAATTACAACAGTGGACAAGTGAGACAGTCTCAAAGGAAACTTTGACCTTTGGTGCTAGCAGACCCAATGTTTTGACTCAAATGAACTCAAATACACTTATTAAGCATGATCCAACAGATTTTAACTACTGAGTAAACCTCTGAGACAGATAATTCAGCAAACCCAAACACCCTTGATTTTGACTGTTTGAACTCAAAACTAAGCTAGACACTGAAAAACTATGAATTAATGATCAAACTAATTATATAAATCCTAAATACAACTAATTAGACAAGATTTATCAGATTTAAACTACAATTACTGATTATGAATAAAGACTTGAAAAACACTTACAAAAGTCCAAAGCTACTATAGCTTGCAACCATGAACCATGAACCACTAACCTATTTAATATCACCCCAAATGAGTATAAAGCAACCCAATCCACCTCTGCATCAACCCATGTCCATCTGCATTCCCATTTTTGACCTTGTTTGACTTTTGTTGACCAAGAACCATAATCATTTAAACCTGTAATATTAGCTTATACAAAGCTATAATAAGCTTAGATAAACCTTCTTGAGCTTACAAATCAACTATTGAAAGCTTGTATACAAGATTTGGACTTAAGAATTTGAAACAGTGAGCATGAATATTGAATTGTGATCATAAACTGATTTGGATGCTTGAAAATATTTGAAATACACTTGAACACATAAGTTTGATACAATTTAACCAAGAAATACAAGTCTAATACTGAAATGACAACTTGATATAAAAAATGACATAAGAAAGAAAATAATAAAAACTAGTAGACTCCCCTTTTGCTTCCTTTTGCCTTCTTTTTATAATCCAATCCCATTGCCTCTCTCCTCTGAATCTTTCCCATCACTCCTGGCCATTGGATGGCTTGAAAATAATCTCAACCATTCAAATGGATTTTTGGCGCCATTTTTCTTTTCTGCCCATTGGGGGTTGAGTGAGGGGTTAGGGGTGCATTTAAT
>OU343216.1:173833211-173861937 GCA_910596185.1 Chrysanthemum makinoi
AATACAGCATGTGTTCCTTCAGGAAAATCATCAACAATACCCACTTTAATAAAAGTTGACTCAGCAGCCTTGAGATCAAAAGAAATATTCTTAGAAAGACGTTTCCTAGCCAATCTCACAGAGCTCCTTAAGGAACTAAGTTTCCTTTTAGCCATACTTTTCTTCCTCCTACCAGCTTGCTTATCTTTATCAATCTGTAGATCTTCTTCCTTATTCAATGGATCACCCAAATTATCAACGCTAGGCAATACTTGAAGAAGAAACAAGAAGATTGGCAGAGGAACAACCTTATTAGTGAAAGGATTAGCTTGAAGTTGTTTAGTAACAACAACTTGAGACATTACTTGAGGAAACAACATCAAAATTATCCGATATCAACTATTTTAGGTCTCTTTGCTCTAGAAACATGGACATATTATCAATACTTTCCAATGTAGAAGCGAAGTAGAACGGATGAAGAAAACTTCATAATCATATTATACTTTACGATCAAATCATCATCGGATAACGCATAGATTTGCTTCATTGACATGCGGCATTGTAAATAGTAGAACTATGATTCTTTACAACTCTCCTCATATAAGCCCTCTTACGAGCTACAATCATTGATTTGTCCCTTTTTGCTTTATGTCTTTGAGCAACAATAGCTCTCCTCTTTGCATTCGCTTCTTGCTTCTTTTGATTGCCAAGAGCCACAATTTGATCCACAAAATTCAGCACTATCAAAGATGCTCCTAAAATAAGTTTTGCAAGATTAGGATCAGATGCACCTTTATTAGTATAGGCATCCCATTGATCATCGATGATCTTAGGAAGTAATGCATCAAGCTCTAGTTTTCTCTCTGTAGACAAATTAGAATCAGACTGAGCTTGAAGAAATTCAGCAATTACGACTCTTACGCATATTTTCATAATCGGCAAACATTCTAGCTTGAGCTTGATTTTCTTCTTGAATACCAAACTGAACCAATCATATCATCAATCACAACTTTCTTGCCATTGTCAGAAGATTCCTCAGCAGAACCAATTTGAGAAATATGCATAGAATGAACTCGAAGGAACATCAAAACAACATCGGAATAAACATGTTGAGAAAATTCCTCAACAGGTGTGTAGAAAAAACTTGAAGAAGAATTCAACTTAAAAATTCTCCCAGCCATAAAAGCGCATCATTATCTCTGAAGGTGGAGAATTTGGTTGTTCTGGTACAAATGAGGCTTGACCATGTTCAGAAGCAACCTTCTTAAATAGAACATCAGCAGTTGCATCAACAACATTTGGCTCCTTTGAAATTTCAGTGGATACCTTATTCAGATATTGTCTTCTTCTTTTTCTAGCAAAGATAATAGGCTCCTTTCTCCTTGAAGATTCAGCAGCAATAGGAGAAGAAACATCAGATGTAAGAGCTGCATCAACCAAGATTCCTAGTGATGCATGCTGAGTCTCTTCTTGCTCCTCTTCAGAAGAAACCAAAACTCTCTTTTTGCCCCTTTTTCCAAGTAGTTCCTCCAAGTTCTTTACCTTAGTCTGCAACTCCACAATCTTACCACCAAGAGTAGACTTGGTCTCTGCAAGCTCCTTCTTGAGATCAGCCACCTCACCTGCATACTTGTTCACTAGAGCATATATTGAGGTAAGTGTAATAGGGTCCTCAGCTCCACCAACTGATTGCTCAGTGGTAATGGGAACTTCATTGGACCTTTCAGTATTAATAGGAACATGCTCAAAATTAGGAAATCCTTCATCAAATTGATTCCTAATAGGACTAGGTGTGGGCAGTCTATCAGTATCAAACTGAACCTCATCAAGAGAAACTTGTGTAGTTGAAGGATTAGAACTAGGTCTAGGTGAAGGTATGAGTGGAGGTAAGTCAGTAGAAACATTAGATGCTTCAGCTGATAGCGAAGGGCCCTCATCAATAGTAACTGAAGGATTACCATCAGTAGTATTGGAAGAAGGTAAAGTAACAACATTATCCTCATCCATAACCTCATTCCCTGAGGCAACATAGCTGCTAATAAAGGAAAATGTGTTCCCTCAAATTTAGTTCTCATTGAAGCAAATAGCTTAGCAGTTAACGCTCCTATGGGATAAAAGGCTTGGGCTTGTGTGGTAATGTCTAAAATTATCTGAAGAAACCTAGGGTACATAAAAACTTATGCTTTTTCCTATCTATATTTTCAACCATATTATCAAAAATATACTTAGAAAAATTATAAGTCAAACCCTGAGAAAGACAAACAATACCACATCCCATCTGTGTAGAAAATTGATCCCGACCTCAGTTTATTGCTCATACATTGAAGCAAGGTGTGAACCAAAATCTCCACATAGGACACAACGATTCTTCAACCACATATCGGTCCTTGCACCCCGATATCCAATAGCTCTTAATCCAGCAAGAATATCCACCGCATTAGAATGATAAACCCCATTTGCATCATTCAAACGAAGTTGTCTTCTTATCAGCTCCTCTGTCACAATATACTCTGTTCCGTCAACAATAGCTACTATCTCTGTATCATTCCTCTTTTCAGCAGTTGCCTAAAATTGTTTAACCAATGATTCATAAATCACTTCAGGAGAATGCGTTAAAGCATAATGAATCTTGGATCTCAGTAGGAATTCTACCATTGGTTTATACAACTCATCACCCTTATTTGTTTCCCGAGAAAGCGACTTTATTATGATCATGCTTGAATTGAAGTGCCATGAGAAAAATTGAAAGTTAGGGTTAAGAGTCACACAAGTGGAAGTGTTTTGAATGTGAGTAATTAGGGAAACTTTTAATGAGACGAAGATATGCAAACCGAGAATAAGTAGTATTTTCCCAATTTTGGTCAAATGTTGACCGGTGGCGTGTACTACTACTTTTCCCCAAATTAACTTTCAACCGGCGAGAAACACTAATCAATCTGGCGAAGAATACTAATCAGCAACAGATCACGTATTAGGAAGCTTCAGTAAATATCTTTTTATTGTTTCACCTATACGCATTAAATCTCATTAAGTCTTGAAACTGTCTATAAAACAATCCCAATGCACACATAACTCTTCATCAAAAACCCCAAATAACATCACAAACCCTAATTGCATCAATGCTCCAAAATTAATCACAACAAACCATGAGTAGATCCTCCCCAATCACCCTCTCATCAGATGACAATACATCCTCCATAAGCAGTCTCGAAAGGTGGAAGAAGAATTATTTGTCAAGCAATCCAGGCGATGATGAAGATACCTCATCCATAAGTTCTTATGTATCACCTTATGAAGACTCAGATGAAGAAGCAACTTCAAAGAGAGTGAAAGAGCCTGTTCTTGCAGTTGTGAATGTGTCTTCCATTGCCATTGATGATTCTGATGACTCCTGTAAGGAGAGAACATCTTACTCCCAACCTCCAACACCTCAGCCTCAACGAAGGCCACGTGCTAGAAATCCGCCACTCCCTAAGGATAGAGAGGTGGTTCTAGCACTTCCTTCTTCATATCATGGTGCATCATCACATATCGTATAAAGGAAGGAGTCAAGGAAGGTGGAAGAAATGCTTTTGGTGAAATCGGCAGGATGAAGCACAGGACATATGTGGTCATCTTCATCATCATCGTTTTCATCAATCCATCCTTCCCATTTTGATCCTTAGCTTCTTCGTCGTACCGGTCATTCATATCCAGTCATCAAGATAGAATGAATGGGTGGTTATGCAAGACTTCACAAACGCATATCCAGCATCTATTGTGAAAGATGTGAGCGATCATGCATATCCACAACCTTGTTAGATGTTGGAATAGATGATATCAACTAGGTTAGGATTAGTAGTTCATGTAAAGCACTTTCCTTGTAGTTACATGATGTTGATTGTACTCTAGCGTAAGTAGTAAGGTAAACTATTTCTCGAATGAATGAATGAACAATTTGCTTCAGTACTTTTCTTGAATGAACATTGTAACTTCGATTACTTTGTCTTGATGAAAAAATAACTCACTTCAGCACTTTGAATTCAGTAGAAACAAGCTTTAGAGCTTTCTTGACCATATTCCAACTTAACCACCATGGTAAATTCCAACTGAATAACCAATCTGCAAAACATAACAAACACAGAGAAACACACAAACCAAACAAAGACAAACAAACTATCATTACATTAGCTGGTTAGTGTTAGAGAACAAAATCATTAATCAAAAATCAAGCAAATTTACATAAAACAATGCAAAGTATACACAAATCCTTCCCTGAGGCATATGCCTCCCCTGAGGCCTATGCCTCCCCTTAAACTTTGCAGTTAAGGGTTAAGCATACCAATATGGACCACAAGGTGTTGAAACCTTGGACCATCAAAAGCTTTTGTTAACAAATCTGCCACATTATCATCAGTGTGAATTTTAACCACTTTTATCAAATGTTTGTCATATGCATCTCTTATAAAGTGGTGCCTGATTTCAATATGTTTTGTTCGATTGTGAAAAACTGGATTTTTAACAATGCATATGGTACTTTGATTATCAATAAAAATTGTTGTGTTCATGAAATTATACCCATAATCCAACAATTGTTTTTTGAATCCAAAGAACCGTCCACAGACAATTTGGCAGACAACGTACTCTGCTTCAATAGATGAGGTAGCCACAATAGTCTGTTTCTTGCATTGCCAAGAAATCAATCTCTTTCTAAGGAATTGGCAACCTCCAATAGTGGACCGTCTATCGGATTTGCACCGGCATAGTCACTATCACTATATGCTTCCAGCTTAAATGGAGATTCTTTTGGGTACCAAAGGCCTAAGTGAGGTTGAACTTTGAGGTACTTAAAGATCTTCTTAACAACATTGAGATGGGAAGTAAGTGGAGTAACTTGATGTCGAGAACAAACACTGACAACAAAAGTAATACGGGCCGTGAAGTGTTAAATACATCAAAGAACCAATCATAGATCTGTAAAGATGTACATTCACTGGTGGATCTATTTCATTGTTGATCTTTGACTTTGGAGCTTCATAAGGTGTAGTGGCAGTCCTTACACTCTCCATACCAATCTTCTTTAATATGTCCCGACATATTTGTCCGACTTATAAAGATACCATCGGGTTTCTGCGAACTTGAAGACCCAAAAGCAAGTCATTTCTCCCATGGCACTCATCTGAAATTCTCCCTTCATTAGCTCCTCAAACTCCCTACACCAAGCTTCCTTTGTGGATCCAAAAATAATGTCATCCACATACACTTGCACAAGAATAATGTCCGTGGAATTCTTCTTCAGGAAAAGTGTTTTATCAATGGCACCTCTTCGATATCCATGCTTTAGCAGAAATGATGAAAGCCTAGCATACCAAGCTCGTGGTGCCTGATGTGGTCCATAGAGAGCTTTGACAACTTTGTAAACATGAGTAGGATGATCAGGATCTTCAAATCCTTTAGGTTGAGTGACATAAACCTCTTCTTCTATTTCACCATACAGGAAGGCGCCTTTAACATCCATTTGATATACCATAAATCCCATGAAGGATGCATAAGCCAAAAAATCCATTATGGCCTCAACTCTACCACAGTGCAAACACTTCATCATAATCAATCCCCTCCTCTTGTCTATAACCCTGAGCAACCAATCTTGCTTTGGTTTTAATGACAACACCTCTTGCATCTCTCTTATTCTTCAAAATCCATTTAGTACCAATTGCATACTTGCCATCTGGTAGTGGTACCAATATCCAAACTTGCTGATTTTGAAATTGTTGCATCTCTTTCTGCATTGCCTCAAGCCAACTTGAATCTTCAAGAGCCTGAGTAACACTGGTTGGTTCCACTTGAGAAAGAAAACAAGCAAACAGACAATGTTCATAGTCTGTGTGATTGTCTCTTTGTTGATCTGAGACATAAGAGAGAAAAGCCACTTGACCATATTTAGAACTTGCCACAGTACCCTTGTTCTAACAGGTGCATTAGGATCACCAATAATATTTGACTGTGGATGAGTATTGTGAATCCTTTTAGTAGCAGTGGTGGTGACTTCAATGGAAGAATCAAGATTAGTCATAGTAGGTTCAAAATCAGTGTCATAAGAAGGTGAGGTGAAGATTCCAGCTTTGGGTTGATTATTACCAAGATCTGAGGGTCTTGGAAACGAGTATAAGGATCTCCAAAGTCTGTGGACACTCGGTAGAAATGGGAGCGAGAAGCAGCATAGCTTCCAGCAGAAATGATAGGAGAAACCGGATCATGTTCAGTAGAATTGAGGTTTCCACTTATTGTTTCATTTGCACTCTCCTCAGCATTCCTTTCAGCATCTAGATTAGTTGCATACTCTTGTTTCTTCAACCTAGCAAGATCCTCTGCATAATTGGACTCGTCTTCACTCTCATCAGAAGTAACTTTAGAAGTGTCACCTGAAAAATTGTTAGGGGAGAAGGAAGGCACTACAATGGGTTGCTCATCATCTTCAAACTCACTGTCGAATCGGCATCCGAGGGAATGCACTATTAGTTGGAGACTCTTGAGTATCTGCTTGTTGGTTAGCCATATGTCTAGAATAACCCAAATAATTTGTTAAGTAATCAAGGTCAAAAGACCAAACATGACCACGTCCTGAACATTAGGCTTGTCTTCTAAAACCTCAGGTTCAATGTCTCCTCAATCTTCTTAGCGATAAATTGTAAACTCTATCGCCTTACTATGAGTGAATATCCACAATATAACCATCATCAGTCTTTTCATCAAATTTGCCCAATGGATCACTTGTATTCAGAATAGTCACTTGACACCCAAAAGGTTTAAGGTAATGAATAATAGGAACTTTCTTGTAGAAGTTCATATGGTGTTTTGAAGTGTGGTCTAGTAATGGACACTCTATTCATACATAACAAGTACCATTAACACTTCAGTCCAAACATGGTGGGTAGCTTAGAGTCGCGGCATTGATCTTGCAGCCTCTATGAGGGTCCTATTTTTTCTTTCTGCCACCCCATTTTGTTGTGGGGTTCTTGGAGTGCTATAGTCCCTTTAGATACCTTTTGACCTCTGAGAGTTCTATTAGGATAGCATTCTTGAACTCTGTCCCATTATCACACGGAATTCCTTTAACCTTTTTGTTCAAGCGATTCTCAATAAGGGTAATAAAGTCTTTCAGCACTGGAGATGTTTCATCTTTGGTCCTTAGAAAGAATACCCAACAAAATTTGCTATAACCATCAGTGATCACTAGACAAAAATACTTTTGATCAATGCTTCTAACTTGAGTTGGACCAAAAAGATCCATATGAAGCAGCGAAGAGGTTCGAAATAATGCTCACAGCAGTCACAACTTTGTATGAGGCTCTGTGTTGCTTTCCTTTGTTGCAGGCAACACAGTTATGATCATTAGTGAAGACTTTGGAAGGTAGACCTTCAACAAGACCCAGTTTAGAGAGCTTGTTAATGGTCTTGAAGTTGACATGGGCCATCCTCCTATGCCATTTGGTAGACTCATCCAAGGAGGCTTTAGCCACCAAACAAGTTAAGTCACCTTACGGTTTAACATCGCTTAAGTTGAATGTATAAAGATTGTGATTTCGAGGAACTTTCAACAGAATTGAAGTTTCTTCTGGGAGTTTGAAGTCTTTAGATAACACAAGACATTCATCCTCTGTGAAGAGTACTTTGTTCTTGGTATCACAGATTTGTGAGGCGAGAAAAAATTGAAGTGTTGTAGTTCCTTGACATAGTATACATTCTCAAAGTCAGTTGAGGTGTTCGATGGTCCCTTTCCAGTAATCCTTCCATCACTTCCTCCAAAGGTTACATTGCCTCCTCCTTCAATTGATACAAAATTATGCATCATATCCTGTTTCACGACATGCTTCTTGAACACCCACTATCAACAATGCCAACATCTTTATGCTTAAGAGGATGATTCTACAACAATAAAAATATACAAAATATTAGTACACTATGGAGGCTCAAGTCATTGCGACTTGAACTGCCTTGTGGATCATATGAATTATGCCATGCAGATGTATAGGATCCACTATTGTTCTTGGGTTTCCATTGACATTTAGGTCCCTTTTTATTCCAAGAACAACATGCTGAGGACTTGACATGATATCCAGTTTTGTCCGTCAGTCATTGAGTCAACATATCCAGGCCAATAACCATTCTTAAAGTATGAACTTGTTGGTTGTACATATGGTATTGCAACTGGTCTTCTCCAAGGAAAAGGAGACTTAGTTGCTTGTGGAACATAAGGGGGTATAGCATTAACATTGGTCCACATTGGTCTAGATGTAGATGTCCTAGAATCACCACACCTATTCATTCTTTGCTCATGAAAATCACAATCCTTAATTAAATGAAATTTACTTCTACACACAAAACATGTCTTCTGTTTAGAAGATTTATTCAAACCAAAAGATGTTCTAGTACAAGCAGAAGTATTCAAACCAAAACCAAGAAAAGAATTGTTTTTACAGATATTATTATGCAAAGAATTAAAAAGCAAGTCTTTAGAGGCAACTGTCTTGGAAGATGATTCCTTGGCGGCAACTCGACATGCTTATTGGTAGTCTTGGGTGCGAGGCGGGGTGTAGACTTGGGAAGGTCAGACTTGTCATTTGAATCACACTCTGTAGACCCTTGCTCGGAGGACTTGTCTTTGTTAACACAAGAGACAAAGTCATTAGAAGAAGTATCGAGTCCGCAAGTCATTTGACTTTTGCCATAGAGATGATGTGATCCATCAAAGTCATCGAAGGGTAAGGTCAACAGGCATAGGAATTCCTCTAATAGATCCACGTACAGCATGTAGGTCACCTTCTTTAACATAATTAGCTAAGCTTGCTGGTGTGGATTTACGTGTGTCATTTCTAGCTTCTAATCCTACATATTTCTTAAAGCCTAAACCTATCCCAGAATTAGGAGCTTGACTACTATATAAATGACTAGCTAATTTTTTCCATTTAATAACCATTCGTTATGCCTAGCAATTTCCTCATCTAGTTTCACCTTTAGCTCTAGATTTTCTGACACTACATCTGCTCGTAACTTCTCAGAATATTTTAACTCATTTTAGCATTAGTAAGATCTCTTTCTAACACACTTATTTTCTCATCATAAGCTATTTGATTCTTATGAAACCAAACCTTTTGTCTTTCTAGTGGTTTTAAAGCCTGTTTATAAGCTTCAACTTCTACAAAGCATTCATTATATTTAGGTTTCAAAATATCATAAGATTCTTTGAGTTCATTATAACGTTCATTACAACCAAACAAACAATTTTGTACCGAGAGATGCCCATCGAGGAAATCGATCATGCCTATCCTCGAAGTACGACTTGCAATCAAACCAACATTATCGGGACCATCATTATCCTGCTCATGATGCTTCCAGTCCACATTGCTGTCAAGAGTGACCAAAGCTGCTGATCCCTTTGAAGTTCCAGACTCCCTATGATTACCTGTGATAAGTAGAGTATCTCGTCTCATCACCGGCTTTCTGTCTTTCTCGGAAGTGACCCATCTGTTGACAAGTGAAGCACTTGACCTTCCTTTTGTCAAACCTCAATGGATCTCTTCCTTGGAATCCAAACCTTACGCGACTTTGCGCTTAAAATTCTTGATATCCATGGACAACATAGCCACCGCCACCCAGCTTCATCTCTTCCATCTCCGGTGGATCCACGATCTAAATCCTCATATGCCGGTTCTGCTGAGGATCATAATCACAAAGAAGGATCCAAGCACATCTTCCATGATACCTCAGTTGAGAACTTGATGGAGTGGTAGTGTAAGATGATGATGAGTAAGTTGGACTTGGACCATGACTCATCTTGGGAGTAGAAGCTCCAACGAATCTTTGTGTTGGCGGTAGATGATGATCTATAAGGACTTCTTACATCATGTTCAAGAGCTTTAAGTTTGTTATACAGCTCATCAAAAGTAAGCATATCCAATCCACCTTTTGCTTTTAAAGCAATGCTCACTTGTAGCCAGGATTGAGGTAAAGACCTCAAGAACTTAGAATTACGATCATCATTATCGGCTTTGCTGCAGGTGATTTAATCTGACTTAAAATCTTGTGAAACTTGTCATAGCCCTTATGAATTCCTTCCTCTTGATGATTTGAAAGTCTTGAAACTGTTGTCTAAGCATGGACTTTCTCATTCTCCGAAACTCCTCATTCCCACCGAACTTAGCCTTAATTGCTAGCCATATGTCCTTGGCATCTTGCATGAAGTGAAAATCACTCAAGTGATCCTCGGGAATAGCTTGAAGAAGAATGGTTTTAACCTTGGTTTCTCTCGAGAACCGCCAATAACTCTTGGCAAGTTTTGGGAGGAACATAAGTCATAGTTCCAGCAGCATCTCTGATAGTTTTCTTCAAACTGTTTCCCTTCAATACTATCTCCCATAGATTACAATCAATGTTGGAGATCGGTTTTGCATCTTCATCGCCCAAAGATCATACTCTTCCCTTTTTAGATAAGGAAACTTAGCATTGCTATTAGAGACTTAGTTCTGCTGAGATGGGTGGAGTTTTGGTTGTTGGTGAGTTCAACATCAACGTCGAACCGGGCATGATGAGTTTTTGTTTTGGTTGTATGGGTGTTTAGAAAAAAAACTGTCCTTAGTATCGTAGAGACTCTGCGAGGCTCGATACCACTTGTTGAAAACTAGCAGACCTTGATAGATCTTGAGCTCTCGTAGATCGTTAGTATTTCTGTGTAATTCACAAACAAACTAAAAGAAAATCTCTACTACTTGTATTATGTAGCGGAATATAAACACAAGTATGAAAGCATGATAACTAAGAACTTCTTTGATCCTCTATGGATCGTTATATTAAGAACTTGTTTAAGCACACACGTACATAATTCATTCTATTGTGTTCCTTTTATAGACAAGGAACCCTAAACAAAACCCTAAACAGTTTCCCAAGAAACGTAAAAACATAAAACTAAATAAGATATACACAATCACTTCCTAATAAAGCTCATGTATATCCAAACTAAATAAACTAAACACGAAATAATAAATTCCGCAGAAACAAACTAATCTTAGAGAACTATGTCTTGAGAATCCATACCCTTCGGCAGAATCCATTCAGCAGTAACAATAACATAATTCGTACTTCACATAATTCCCAACATAAAAACCCACCCCCACCACTGATTTCATCTTCTTCCTTTTATTCTCTTATCTTTTTCTTCCATTTAATTAAACCCCTCAAATCAAAACAATGGTGAATTGTTATTGTGGTAGAAGATCAAATATCATCACATCCTGGACAAATGAAAACCCCGGAAGACGTATTAATGGAATTACATTTGAATGTTATTACACTTTAGTGTTTGAGTTTTGGTTGTTATTGTTTGAATATCAAAATTGACACATAAAAGTCAAAATGATCCATTTCTAAACCAGAAAACATAAGTCTCTAAAACCTGTGCTAAAACAAAACCATAACAGTCAAAAACCACAAAACCAAAACCTTAAAACTAAACCATAAACATGATCTATAACAGTGAAAATATCATAAACATGATCTATAACAAGTCAAAATAACCATAAACTTGATCCATTCCATAACAAGTGAAAATTGACCCATAACAAGTCAAAATAACCAAGTCAACTTAACCATAAACCTGCTCCATAAACAGGACAAATGATCACACAGTCTGCTCAAATGATCACATAGGATCAAAATAAGTCAAACAACCTAGTTTTCTACACAAAAGCAAATCCAGATCTAGTTCCAAAAGATCACACATGATCAAAACAGTGTTACTATTAAAAATTTAAGTAAATAAGATCATTTGGCTACACTTAGGCCTGCATTTTTCTTCTTACCCCTATCCGCACCACCTTTTTTAGAAGCAACTTTACTTGAAGCAACTAGTTTGAGCAGCGTTACTTGAAGTAGCATCTTTTTGAGTAGCAGCTTTTTGAGTTGCAGCTGATTGAGTTGGAGCTTTTTGAGTTGGAGCAGAAACTTGACTTGAAGAAGTAGGGTTAGGGTTTGTCCAATGGTTAATCAGATGAGATTTGTGTGTGTGTGTGTGTGTGTGTGTGTGTGTTTTTGTGAGAATAGATTGAGAGGGAAAATGAAAATATGGATATTAACTAGTATAGGTACTTGGTCAAAAGTCAAATGTATAGGTAGAACATGGAAAGACAAAAATACCCCTCCATCTTTGCCACGTGGTCTGAGTTTTTGATAATACTAACGACAGGTTAACGTTTGGACCAGGTGTGTTATTTGTTTACATACTTAGGGACTACCAATGCAACTTTAAACTTCGAGGGACGAAAGTTGTTATTTTGGACAAACCACGGGGACCAACCATGTAATTTACTCTAAAAATAATGATATGTAGAATTTGGTTTTTGTTGACTTTTGCTGTTAATATATGCTTGGTCGTACTATTACTTTTTATTTTGTTGCATTATATGGACAGTAATAACTAGAGGTATTAGTGGAAAGTTACATACATATTTTTATCCAGTTTAGGCAGTGGACATTTATTTAGGGACAAACAAAAGTAGAAAGGTGAACATTTATTTAAGGACGGAGGGAGTACTTATGAAATTGCAAATGATGGTGACACATTAATATTGTTGATGTCTTATGTTTTAATTTCTTGAATTTAGAGGCATTTCTTTCTATAAGTTTAGTTTCAAGGATTTGTATCTTGTATATTGAAGGCAGTAAGTTTTGCTATCCGTAAGTTTGTACGATTAAGTATTTGGCACCTACACGAATTTTAGACAAAATTTCGGTTCTACCAAAACAAGAAGCCAAACAGTACGTCATGAACTGAACCAAGAGAAAGGTTGACCTCAGATTGAGGTGACCAAGAGTGAGGTTAAGCATAATATTAATCATTTGCCTGAATTTAGAATTAGATGTTAGATTCAGATTTGAGATTTTCTTTATATCTGAGATTAACTGCATTGTGAACACATGTATGGTTATACCCATAAAATTAATCGACACTTTTGATTCATCATTTTTTTACCCTCAAAAGACTCACATATCATTGTTTATGATTGTATTATAGCGTCCAAACAACTTTGAAGTTGTTACGCCAATCTCTTGAAAAAAATAAAGATTTACCCGATTTTAAGTGTGTGTTGGGAGTTCAAACTCTTTGTATTAATTAGTTGGTTAAAAAGTTAGAAATCTTACCCAAAATAATAATGTTTTAGAAGTGGTCGCTTTGATCACTTTACTTTTTAAGTTGGTCAATTTGGGCTATAGGTTCTCTTCAAGGTAATTAAATTAAATGTTTGTCCGATTTGAAGTATATGTCGGTGAGTTCAAACTCTTTGTATTAATTAGTTAGTTATAAATTTAGAAATCTTACCCAAAATAATAATGTTTTAGAAGTGGTAGCTTTGATCACTTTACTTTTAAGGGGCTGTTTGGTATCTGGTGTTAGGTTAAAAAGATTGGAGTAAAAGTAAAAAATTGTTTGGTTAGTCTCCAAGGGTTTTGAAACAGTATTTTAAACCCTCATATTCGGACTCCACAAAAACTCCCTCATATGGTCACTTTTCTGGCCAAAAGATATCTTTTCATTGAAAGTTGTGCTACTTAAATACAGGTATTAATTTTAGCCACATAACAACTATTATTATTTTCAAATGGGCCTAACATTATAATATATAATTTGCTTAGTGCCTATCACTATCACAATATACAATAATATAATTTTATTTTTATTTTCTTTTTATCAAATCTAAACCAAATTATAAACCAAATCCTAATCCAAATCCTAAACCTACTCCTAACCCATCTGGAAACCAAACGGTATTGAATTGTTATAAGAATGTAATAAATATTATTTATGTGTGCAAGGTATTGAATTGTTAGCAAAGTCAAATATATTTCTATTAAAAGCAAGTGAGTATGTCTTAATTTTAAGCCTTGCTATTGAAGGAATAGTCATAAATGCTTTATATATTAATAAAGATTAGACTAAAATACACGGTTGGTCCCTAAACTTGTTAATGCGCTTCGCGTTGGGACAAACATGGGCCTTTTCATCGTCGGGGGTCCCTATTTCAAGTTTCTTACTCGATTCTTTGGTCCTTTGACCATATTGTGAATTAGTCAAGGGCGTCCGGATAGCGTTAGATTTGTCTTTTAGTCCAAAGGCATTTGTCAATTCCATATTTCAATTAAAAAAATTTTAATTATTGCCACATGTAATGTAACCCTCTTCCCGCCCCAATAAACACATAGTCTACTATTTTTTTTATTTTATTATTATAGTCATTGGAATTTGTAATCGAGGTATTTATTGTTTGCCAATTAAGTTTTTAGAATGCCCTAAACATATATTGACATGTTTTCAGTGGTAGGTAGATCTAATATGTTTAGCATGAGGGTTCATCACAATGGTGTCTTTAAATCTGGCCGGTAGAATATCGTTGGAGGTATGGAAACTTTAGTTGATTTGGTTGATGTTGATAGTGTGTCAGTTGAAGAGTTTGATGTTCTTATGTATGAATTGGGTTATGAGCTTGGTTCAAAAAATTACTATTACTTTGTTAAGCCTGGTAGTAATTTAGATGATGGTTTGTATAGCTTAAGTGAGAGTGCTAATTTAGAAATATTGAAAGATCTTGTTGATGACCATAAGATGATAGAGGTTTATGTTGAAAATGGTAAGACAACATTGGATGTTGATCAAATGTCACCAAAGTCAATTAGGACAGTTATTGTTGATGTGGATGCAACAAAGAAAAAGGCAGCTCTTGCTATTGTTCCATATTGCTCAAACAAATTGTTCTTAGAAAACGTTGTTAATAAATCAATGGTAGAGGATATATGTCAGGTTACACATCAACCTTTGGAAGTCAATACTTTGGTACAATCTAGTCAGATGTCAGAAACATAACCCTTTTTTCCATCTGTAGAGGTATGTCGATCGAGATGTTGTAGGTGATGTCAACCAACATATAGATAAACATGTTGAGCATATCCAAATAGATAGTCCTGAAGAGGTATGTCAAAATGATCAAGAGTTAGGTCATCATGAGGAGGAAATATGTAATCCTATGGAGCATATCCAAAAAGCAAATCGTATAGGTAAATGAAATCGATGAAGCTTTAAGTGATGACAATGTGAGGAGACGACGGTTATATGAGTGATGATGATGATATTGAGAACAATATGATGGAAACACTTGTCGATGAGGCTAATACTTTTGAGGAGCCTGATTTTGATGTTAATCTGTTCAAAGTGACCGAGACTACAGAGTTACCATCTATAGGTACCACCGACCAGCTACCACATGATTTTTTTTTTAAGAAAAGTGAGTTGGATCTGTTAGATGATAATGATTTTGCAAGTTGTTCTGAGAATGAGGATGAGTATGTTATTAGGAGGGAAAAATGAGGGCATACAAGAAACAAAAGTTAAGTGAGGCAAGCACAAACAAGGGCGAAATATATTTTTCTATGGTCAAAGTTTTGTAACTGCAAAAGAAGTGAAAGATAGGATCTACCTGCTTTCAATAAAGACTAGGAGGAAATTGCAACTCATTAAGAATGACAAACAGAGAATTAGGGTTAGGTATCTTGGAAAAATACCTTTGTGGAATAAGCGAAGGATCGGTGGGAAAAGCCCCAAAGAGGAAAAGCTGGTCCGATAACTAGAGGCCTTGGAGTGATGTATATTTGCTTGAACACGCAGGGAGCAAGCAACAGTTGCCCATGATTGTTGTATGTAGCCAAAAATACAGCTAAAGATGTATGGATTGTTCGAACTTTTAAGGATGAACACAAATGTTTGCAATCAAAAGAGATTAAAGCTTGTGACTACAAGTTTCTTTCGAAGCAAATAGTTGACCAAGTTCAAGTCAATCAAGATATTCCAATCAAGGTCGTTCAAGATCATTTCGATAAACAATTTGAAGTTCGGTGTCTATGCAAAAGGCATTAAGGGCAAAAACAAGGCAAAATGAGATTAGGGTGATCATAAGCAGCAATACACCCTTTTAAGAGACTATGTTTAAGAGTTGTAGAAAACAAACCTAGATACAACAGTTAGGATAAGTGTACAAACTGCAACAGATGCAACAAGTCCAACCAAAGTTTTCAAGAGAATGTATGTATGCGTAGGTGCTTTGAAGGAAGGATATAAAGCTTGTCAAAGAGAGTTGTTGGGGTTAGATGGTGCTTTTATGAAGGGTCCTTTTCCTGCCATCTTCTTACGAGCGTCGGTATAAACGACAACAATGGAATATACCCTTTAGCCTCACGCTGCGTTGCGAGGTTTGAAAGAAAAGACTCATGGATTTGGTTTCTTGAATGTCTAAGAGATGATCTTGACTTGCAACCAAACTCAAACTACACTTTTATCAGTGACAGGAAAAAGGTGATGTTACCATTTAGTTGGTTAGATTCACTTGTATTTTCGTTAAATGCAAGTTTTATTAGTAATGAATTGATGTTTATTTGTGTAGGTATCATTCCGAGCATTAGCGAAGTATTCCTAGTGCTACACGATATTGTTTGAAGCACATCCATGATAATATGAAATTGCAATGGAATGCTAAAGCATACAATGAACATTTGTGGAGATGTGCGGCGCAACAACCGTCAAACAATTTGAGGCAGACCATCTGGCATTCAAGAGGTTTAGTGAACCTGCCCATGCTTGGTTAAGTAAGATACTACCAACCCATTGGCCAAGGTCGCATTTTTTAGGTACCTAACCAAATCTATGTCTACCTGTACATCTTTTGTTCTACGACATTTTTCAGGTACCTAACCAAACATGTTGTACGGAGGGCTCATTCTAATGTGTTACTTAATAACATGTGTGAGGTGTTCAACGGGAAACTATTGGGAGGTAGGCACCAACCCATCATTACTGCTTTGGAATACATTAGAGAATATTGAATGAAAGGAATAGTGAACGTTGTGAATGTGATTCACAATTGTGCCGGACTATTAACACCAAAGGCAACACTCATGTTAGATGCAATCAAGAAAGAGGCTTATAAGTACACCGTTTTACGGGTTGAAGGAGAAAAGTATGAGGTCAGTGGATGGGGAGATAAGTGTTTTGTGAATGTTGAAGCTAGGGCTTGTACATGTAGAAGATGGGAGCTTACAGGTATGCCATGTAAACATGTTGTTGCTACCCATCGGTGTATGAGGTTCAATGGAATGCAAGTAGGATCTGTTGAATCATGGGTTCATCCATGTTACTTGCTTAAGACTTGGTAAGAAACTTACAAACACACATCCGACCAATAAATGGTTATGAGCATTGGTATAAGTCACAAGTGCCTACAACCATTCTTCCACCTAAAAATCATAAACCATTAGGTAGGCCCACGAGAAAGAAAAAGAAGCTGTTAGCTTTGAAAATGATAATAGTGACAAAACTAGTAACTTGTAAAACCAATAACTTGTCCAGATCTAGTAAGAGTGTGGTTTGTGGTATTTGTGGCAATCTTTGGACACAAAAGAAACATGTCTTGGGCAAGGAGGTGTAACAGGAAGTCAAGGCAGATACACTTGATCTCAAAAGGTTCATCGGCCAAAATTCACAAAGAAGAAAGGTTACAGTTCACAACTTTTGAAGGTAATTGTGGAAAACTAGAAGGGGGGGTTGAATAGTTTTACCAATTTAAAACTTCCTTTTACTTGTTTAGATCGACTTATGTCAATCTATTTGGTTGTTTATGTTGGACGGTGATAGATAGATATATAAACGTGTAATGAAAGATAAAGAGTAAGAAGCACATCACCACGACACAAGTATTTATAGTGGTTTGTCTACAAGGACACCTTCCTGCCTACACTCACTCCCGATTCACCTACTCGAGTTCGTAAGCACTACACCAACTCCTTATGGCGGAGAAGCCTTCACAACGCCGCTTAACCTTTTTCTGGTACAAAGCTAGATACCGATTTCTTTCATACCAAGGCAAACCACACCTAACACTACATCGCCTACCCTTTATACGGTGCTAGGCTAACCACCGAGTTCTTTCACACCTTAGGAGAACTAAACCTATCACGACACAACACCTAATCTCAAGGAGATCTACTCCTTGTTACAACACCATCAAGGATATCACCATCCTTGTAGATAAACAAATACACACATGTATAACGATGCACCTCATCGATTATACGACCTAAGCATTCTCCCCAAATGCTACTTGATTTGATCCTTTGGCATCCTTCACTAATGCCTTTGACACAACGCTTGGCACCCTTCACTAATGCCTTCGTCTTGACACCTTTAGCATCCTTCACTAATTCTTTGACACGGATGATGAGCACTTTTCACTAATGATTTCATCTTGACACCTTTAGCATCATTCACTAATGCTTTGACACGGATGATGAGCACCTTTCACTAATGCTTTCATCTTGACACTTTCGGCATTCTTCACTAATGCCTTCAACCCAACATCTATGGAGAAAGGAAGAACTATCAACAAGAGAACTTCAGTTTTCTTGATGATGGCTGTAACTCATGGACTTGAGCTTGCACGTCTTCAAGATGTGGTGATCTTTCCTTTAAGAGGAACCTAGAAGATCACACAAAACAAAAGAGAAAAGCTACATAGATCTCTTGGATCTGAGGTTAGAGGGTTAGAATACTTGGGGAAGTATGTGTGTAAAGGGATGAATAGAAAGGAAGAAATGACTCTCTATTTATAGAAATTCTCTGTTGTTCCCGGATCCCACGGATCCGTCCCACAAGGATCCGGCTAGCACAAAGCCGGGGATCCGTGGAACCTCCCTTTACCCATGGGTATTTTGGTTATGGGTCATGGGTCTTTAGCTAGATACAATGTATCTCTTGAGTGCTCACCAAGGGTTCAATGTATCTACACATTCTCTTGAGTGCTCACCAAGGGTTCAATGTATCTAGACATTGGGTATGGGTCATGGGTCATGGGTTATGGGTTGATCCATGGTTTTCTTTCTAGATCCAATGTACCTTAAGGATACAATGAACTTGGTTAAGTGGTATATGTTAGGAATTAGAAATTCCAGGTATTAAAGAGTCGGTCACCTCAAGTATATGTAATCGTTAGAAAGCTCGTAGTCATAGTACTTTTATGTTAAGTAGTATGTAGTTTAGTAACACCGTGGAGGATGGACGAGTCTTTACCCACTGTATGCCTGATCCACATTACGTTGTGTGGCGTTTTATGTAAGACTATAAATACTCTCTACCTTCCAAGGTAGAGAGTTGGAGCTCATAATAAGATTTTTCTTTCTCTTACTAAAGTTCTCAAAACCTCTAACTTTCTCTCTAGAATTCCACTTATCATCCTACTTTGTGTTATGGTTTGAGGTGTATGTGAAATCCAATATCCTACAATTGGTATCAAGAGCCATGGTTAGATCATATCTTGCACATCTTTGGATTTCTAGTGGTTTTAGGTGGTTTTTGAGTTTGAAAAAGTTTAGTGGTTTTTGTATCATTTGGTTGATTTCTTGTGTTAAAGCTTGGATTTTGTTAGTACTTTTGTGTTTAGAATCATCACAAGTGTTTAGGTTTTCATTTGGTAAGCTTGAATCATCTTGGTTGGGTTGTTTTGGATTGAAAAGTGGTGTTTGTGAAGTTTTCTAGCTAGCGACTTGACCTACGGATAGCTTTTCTTGCTAGCGACTTGCTTTACATTTTTGTAGCGAGTTGCAGTTTGTGGAGTTAGCGACTTAGGCCTAGCGACTTGCCTAGTGAGACAAGCCGACAAACGGTACAAGTAGTGGAATCTCCACTACGGGTAGCGACTTGGTGGAAGTTAGCGACTTGTACTTTATATTGTTAGCGACTTGGTGTTAGCGAGTTGATACCTAGCGAGTTGCTATTTAGCGACTTGAATATTTAGCGACTTGGTGCTTAGCGAATTCTTTGCCAAAATTTTGTTAGCGACTTGGATTGTAGCGAGTTGTTATATAGCGACTTGGAACTTTAGCGACTTAGCACTTAGCGACTTGGTTCACAATTTTCCTAGCGACTTGAGTGATTTCCTTTAAATACGATTTTCTCTTGATTCAGTAAAATCCCGTGAAAGAATCTATTTCTCGGTTTAATCATAGAGTTATAAAATCTCGTTTAACTTGTCATCATGTCTACCAGCGTTCCTACAATCATCTCCACATTTAGAGGATGTTCAAGCAGGTGGGTTGGACACTCGTCCACCCATGCTTGACGAATATATACTCTTGGGCTCAACGAATCAGATTATGCTTGTCTTGGAAAATAAAATGGGGTTAACATTCTCAAATCCATTGATGAAGGACCTTACCGAGTTGAAACTACTAGAGAGATACTATGCTTGATCACTGAAGATGGAACTTTGATTTACGGAATGGACGGACCAAAGATGTATGATGAGCTTGACGATAAGGAGAAAAAGAGATTCGATGCAGATATCCGAGGCTTCCAACATTATCTTGCAAGGTCTACCAAAGGACATCTACAAGCTTATCAATCACAACACCGAGGCAAAAGGTGTATGGGATAATGTCAAGATGCTTCTCGGTTCGAGCTAACTGTTGAAGACCGAGAATCACAACTGTATGATGAATTTGAGCACTTCAAGATGAAACCAGATGAAAGTGTCTATGAGTACTATGTGAGATTTCATAAGTTGGTGAATGACATGAGGAACATCAGAATGACTATGCCTAACATTCAGTTGAACTCAAAATTTGTAAACAACATGAATCCCGAATGGCACAAATTTGTCACTTCTGTGAAGCTCACAAAAGGATTGAAGAATACTAAACTATGCAGACTCTATGCCTTCCTTCTTGAGAATGAGACATGCCATGTTTGAAAAGAGGATTCTTGAACAATTCAAAACAAATCGAGGAGAGACAAGCTCATCAAATGATTCAACCGCCTTCTACAAACATTGGGATTACCACTAAAGCTTCACAAGTTATACCCATGGGTGATGGAACTCACAAACTCATTCCCGATCTAAAGTTCAAACAAGCGTCTTCGATGCACACGTGGGTAACTTCATTAATCAACTAGCTCTCCTGATTAGTCAAAACATGAATTCTCTCCCACAAACCAACAACAACCTCGAGCGACTTCTAACCCACACAATCAAGCTACTGTTAGAGATGGGAAAATTGTTGTGCAACCAGTTCAGGAAAGATAGTATGATCAAGGAAGAGGAGGAGATGGTAGAGGTTATGTTGGTATCGAATCGAGGAAGAAATGGAAATCAAGGTCAAACTAAGCCGATCAAATGCTTATAAGCGTGGTGGTGAGGGACACATTGCAAGGAACGCACATCTCCAAAACGTATCCCGCAAATCTTTGATGCCAGAGATAAGATCTTTGCTTGTACAAGCTCGGGATAATGGTGATGCGTTGGATGAAGAGGAGTTATTGTTTCTTCGAGGGCAATGCCAAGACCTATGATGCGGATGTGGATGAGCGACCAATTCAGAGATAGGTCACAATCATCGAACGCCTTTCAAGTCGCTGATTGTGATGCATACAACTCGATGTGGATGATGGACCCTCGCACACAATTTATGGCTAGCATTTCTCCAATGGTTTCTCCCAAGGTCTCTTCTTTACCACAAGTTGGCCCATCCAAAGACAAACTCATCTCAGAGGTATTAAAACTATGATGATCGATGTACAAAAGATGCATGACAAAGTACAATCAACTGAATCTATTGAATCAAATATTGAAAACATGGGTAATATCAATGTTGTCCCATATGATCAATATGTGAAACAAAGTGAAAGTGAAATTGTATAAAGTGATGCATCTTCCGATCAACAATGACTATGTTTTTGATGAATACCTTTGCATGTGCCCTGATGATCTTTGTTATCTCTGTCTTAATGCCTATAAAGAGCGTGTTGCTATTTATGAACAACGTGCAAAATTTGAGTTGACCACTGTGGCGAGGAAATGGATGACCAAATGCGTACAACTATTAGAAAAAGTAGGTTTAGAGAAGAAGTATTAAAACAAGAGTTAAACTCCTTACAAGAAAAACTTTCAAAACCTGCTAAGCAAAAACAAGAACTTCAAGAAAATGTTAAAATGCTTAAGCAAAATTGATTCATAAGGAATCAAAACTTTTGAATGATTTTTCTAATCTAAAACCTTGAAAAACAAGCTTGAAAATAAGTTGTACGTACAAGGAAACACCATTAGATGCTCACATGATCACTAAGCATAGAGTCCTAAGCGATAAGCATAGCATTCCCTTGTTGAGGAACCAAATCCAGAGGTCATTAAAAGGCTAGAAATGCTCATAAGGTTCTTTATGATGGCAAGGAAATCCTTAAACCTAAACAGAAACCTAGTTGTCTTTGAGTGCACGAGAGGAAGATAAGAAATCAGATGAAATCACTAGGGAAAAGTTAAACAAGAAACTAGATGATCCAAAATGTAAAGAAAAGAAAGTAATCATCACACCCCATGATTACAAAATGGAGAATTGGATTGCCTTAAACATTTTAAGCCTCGACATTGTTAACTCGAACAAGTGTTACGGAAAATAGATTTAGATAAGCGAAAGTCGAAAATATTGTTGAAACCAACCCCTTTGGAAAATGCCTAGAAGCTGTGTCCTCCAAATACACCAATGCATCTAGTTCCTAGAACAATTGCCACTAAAAGCAAGACCTTAATCAGTCAATATGTTATCTTTCAACTATTTGTTGATTTTGAGAAAACTTTTAAGAAAAGGATCACACATACGGTATAACTGAAGGAGAAAGGGTTTTGAGCAAACTAAAGAATGTTATTTAAGCGAAGTCATCCCTTTCTTTAAACAACTAAAAGATCACTTTGAGAGTCTTAAAAGGGGAATGAATTAGGACATTAAAAATGGAAAAGGAATTTGATGCAATGATAGTTGAGGTTAGTGACTATGAGCGAGAGTTAAAATATAATGAGATTGAGAGGAAGAACTTGCATACACTGAATGAGAATATGATTTACGAATGTATTGCTCAAGATGTGTTTTTCATCACTACAACTTGTTCTATTAATGCTTCTCAATTTCATGAATTATCTGTTTCCTGAAAGTCTCCCATGATCATGTCATTGAGCTTGAAAAAACTAATTCTAAACTAAACGAGAAAATTGAACTCGATGATACGACAATTTGGTTAAACATTTTTCTAAACTAGAGGTTGAGGATTTTAATTTACAACTAAAATATCAACATCTTAAAGAAAATGTCAAAACTTCAAATATCAAGACATCCTCGGATGCTCGAGTTTGATGCGCGTTTTCAAATTAACAAACGTGATGAACAGATTCAAGCTCATTGCAACACGATCAGAAAAGTTGAAAGCCCAAATCTCTCAATTAAAGGGTCAAAAGAACAATATGACAGGCTCCCAAATGCCTCCTCCTTTAGATTCTCGAAATTCTCAAACTTTTCATCTTCAAAACTTAGTTAATGCCTTACAAAAGGAAAGCGAGAGTTTTCTAGAAGAAAATGAAAAAGTTAAACGACATTTTAAAGAGTTATATGATTCAATAAAAGTCACCCGTGACCAAAACAACGAAAAAATAACGTCTTTACAATAGGAAATTGAGAATCACGAGAAGTCGGGGAAATGGGAAACTACCACTTGTTTTCAATAAGAATGTTGTCTCAAAGTCACCTTTAGATTGCAAATACAACTTGTGTGATTAAATATATTCCTCCTCATCTTAGGAATAATGAACATGCTTTTCATGACTTGTGCTCACCTTAAGGATAGTCTAGAATGTCTCTGTGAGATTGTTGAAGAGGATTTCATTAACAAACCTCTTGATAGTGAAGTTAGGTTTGCTTGCCGGTGCAAATCAAGAGCGCTAGAATGTGTAATTGCAACATGTCCCAAATCCTTAACCTTAGGTGCAAAAGCAAAGCTTGTGATGCCTTATTATGCCTAGTGCCGAGCCTTCAAACCATTCTAGGCCCAGTTTTAAGAAAGTATACACCAATGTGTCGTCTAGTAATACAGATCCTTGCACGCCTAGTTGAGGAATGCAAAAATTAGATCAACCAACTAATGTTCCCATAATTCCCTCTGAGAGTAATCAATGACATTAAAGCGGCGAGGTCAAAGTCTCAAGACAATACAAGGAATGATAGGACCTCGCAAGCTAAAATGTGCATTGGAAGAGAGTAGAAGACCAACCTAGGATCTTTAAGCTTGAGTTGAATACAACGAATCGTGTTGATTCTAGTAGCCTTAGAGCGTCTTGTAATTAATTCAATCGATACTATTTGCAAACCTTGTAATGATGTGCGCTTGAATATTTGCTAATCATGAATGTGGTGTGAATGCTTTGTCTAATCTTGTCAAATGCCAGTTAAATTTGTTAACGCTAATAATCGTGAAAAGAAGGCAAAAGGCAAAAGCGAAAGATTGTTAGAAAACGATGGAAACCAGGAAGAACTTTTATAAAGATAGGTTATTATTGGATACCTTTTGGCCATAAGAATAATTAGTTTTGCTCTCAGCTGCTAAGATTATGCCCACTAGAAAATGGATGCCTCTTGGTAGAACTATTCCCTTAAGAAGTGAACATACTTTGAATAGGTCAAATCTGGACACCCGACATTGCATCTATTCCCAATGATTCCATTGCTTCTACCGATATGGATGTTTTCTATTTCGTGTGGGTGTTCCATTCTTGTTTTACTAAAGTGGAACCCATTCTTGCATGGGGATCCCAATTATCAGTTATCCATTCTTGTGCGTGTTCAACTGCGGATCGTTCAAATCGATTACGTGGTACACGGACTCAGTTTGTTCCAAGCATATGACCGGAGACCGGTCGCTGCTCATGAACCGTGAGCAAATTCATCGGACAGATTAGATTCGGTAATGATCATTTCGTTGCAATTATGGGTTATGGTGATTATGTTGTTGGTGATAGTGTTATCTCTAGAGTATACTATGTGGATGGTCTTGGTCATAATGCTTCCGGTCGGTCAATTCGTGATTACGATCTAGAAGTAGCCTTCTGAAAACATACTTGTTTTGTTAGAGAACTTGATGGTAAGGAACTTTTAAGAGGAACTAGTGGTTCAAATCTTTACACCATCTCTATCGATGATGAAGTCTTCTCCAATCGCTTGTTGTCAAAGGCTTCAAAACAAAGTCATGGTTATGGCATCGTCGTCTCAATCACTTGAACTTCGGCACCATCAATGATCTCTCGAGAAAGGACTTAGTTGTAGGTTTACCTCGACTAAAGTATGAAAAGGATCATCTTTGTTCACATGTCAATTGGGAAAAAGCAAGAAGTATGCCCACAAACCCAAACCTACTAACTCATGCAGTTCTTCATACAATTCATATGGATTTATGTGGACCAATGAGAGTGCAAAATATCTTTGGGAAGAAATATGTGTTAGTTGTGGTTGATGATTACTCTAGATTCACCTGGGTCAAGTTCTTAAGGACAAAGGATGAAACTCCTGATATCATCATCAATCTCATCAAGCAGTACGCAGGTTCGACTTAACAAAACAAACCGAGAATTATCCGGACATACAATGGGCGAGTTTGTTAACAAACAACTTAGTGAATTTTATGAAAGCATTGGAATCAGCCATCAAAGAAGTGTTCCACGAACTCCTCAACAGATCGGTGTAGTTGAAAGAATATCGAACTCTTGTAGAAGCCGCAAGAACAATGCTGATTTACTCAAAGGTTCCAATGTTTCTCGGGCAAAACTATTGCCATTGCATGCTACACACAAAATCGTTCCCGATTCACCTTGTTCATGGAAAAACTCCATATGAACTTGCCCACAACAGAAAACCTAATCTCTTTCCTTCGTGTGTTTGGTGCATTGTGTTATCCAACTAATGAGGGTCAAGACTTAGGAAACTTAAGCTTAAAGCAGAGACATTGGAATATTTGTAGGGTATGCACCAAACAAAAGGGATACGAATCTACAACAAAAGAACAAATATCATGGAAACAATTCACTTACGTTTGATGAGTGACGGTCAAATGGCTCCTGGACAATCGGTTCGAACCGCACTTCAAAACAATCCCATTGGTTCATCCCTTGTTCCAAACTTTTCTCAAGAAACTCCATATGTACCTCCATCCGAAGATGATTTAAAGAAATTGTTTGATCCTATGTTTGATGAACTTTATGATCCATGTACTAATGAGGTGTCGATTCCTACAAGGTACATTCATATTCACATGAATGAAGTCAATCCTCATTCTCAATATCATTAAGTCAAGAAGCCTGCTCTGATCCTTGATCTCATCAACAAATCATCATTCTTCAAATGTACATCATGGAACTGTTTACGGCATCAATGATGAAGTTAATCCCTTTGCTAATACTGAAGATGCTCCATTTGAAAACATATTTGCTCTGAATCTTCATCGAACCATCTTCTTCGAGACATCGACTCTACTACTTAGGTCCCTCAACAACTACCACATGAACACCTCGAAAATGGACTCACGATCATCCATTAGACAACATCATTGGAAATCCCTCTCGTCCGGTATCCACACGGAAACAACTTGCAACAGATGCCTTGTGGTGCTTCTTCAACTCCGTACTCTCTAAGATCGAACCAAAAGATGTTAAAATCGCCATGAATGAAGATAGGCGTGGTTCAATGCCATGCAAGAAGAAATTCATGAGTTTGATCTACTTGATGTATGGGAGTTAGTACCGCTCAGTTGTTGCTATGATTATTGCTCTAAAATGGATCTTCAAAGTGAAACTTGATGAGCATGGTGATGTGTTGAAGAACAAGGCTCGATTAGTTGCTAAAGGATACCGTCAAGAGGAGGTATAGACTTTGAAGAATCTTTTGCTCATTTGCTCGAATCGAGGCAATTAGAATCTTTTGGCTAATCGCAAGTAAGAACATGGTAGTCTATCAAATGGACGTGAAGACGGCATTCTTGAACGGAGATCTTAAAGAAGTCGTCTATGTCGGCCAACCCGAAGGATTTGTGAATCAAACATCCTACCCGCTTATCGTTTGAAGAAGGTATGGTTTAAAGCAAGCTCCAAGGGCATGGTATGATACGCTATCAAAGTTTCTTCTATCTACTGGATTAAGCAAAGGAGCGATTGATCCAACATTGTTCACCGTCAGGGCAAACATTTAATTCATGTTCAAATTTATGTTGATGATATCATTTTGCCTCGACCGACCCAATGTGTGACGTTTTTCAAATGAAATGAGTTCAAAATTTCAAATGTCAATGATGGGACAAATGTCATTTTCTTGGGACTACAAATTTCACAAAGTCCCGGAGGCATTTTCATAAATCAATCTAAATATGCTATTGAGATCTTAAAGAAATTTGGATTTGATTCAAGTGCCATTGACACTCCCATGATTGATCGAACCAAACTAGATGAGGACCACTCGGGGATCATGATTGACCAAACGAAATATCGTAGTATGATTGGATCCCCGATGTACCTCACGCTAGTAGACCGGACATCTTTGTTCGCGTTTGCATGTGTGCTAGATACCGAGGCTAAGCCTACTAAAAGCACCTTAGGCGGTTAAGCGGGTCTTCGGTATCCAAGGAACCATCAATATGGGACTTTGGTACCGAAGGACACGCGGTATGTCACTAAGCTTCATGAATCGCGATCATGCGGGGATGTCAAGATACTCGTCGAAGTAAGTGGAGGTGCTCTTTTGGGTGATAAGCTTGTGAGGTGGTCTTCAAAGAAGCAAATGAGTACTTTTATTTCCTCTGAGGGCGAATACATAGCCATGTCATCTTGTTGTGCTCAAATCTTTGGATGAGATCTCAATTATGACTATGGCTTTGTATTTAACAAAATCCTCTGTCTTGTGATAATAAAAGTGCTATTGCTCTTTCATGCAATAACGTTCAACACTCAAGAGCTAAGCATATCGACATTCATCATCATTTCATCAGGGAACAAGTGGAAAAGGGTGTGGTGGAACTCTATTTTGTGAGGTCCGAATATCGGTTAGCGAGACATCTTCACCAAAGCTCTTCCAAGAGAACGTTTGAGTTCATACTTCCCGCGACTAGGCTTGAAAAGCCTTCAACCGAAAACACTCACGTCTTGAAGAGGCGAGGTAAGGTCTATGCTTCATCTATCTCTTGTAAATATTTATTCGAAAAACAAAATACAAAATACAAAATTATAAAACTTTCAAAATCCATAAAAATCAGAAAAATTCGAAAAATCTTCAAAAATATTGTCAATTTGTCATGATTCTCTCGATTCGATAATATCTACGGTTTGTCTTTGCGTCATTCAAAGAATGACACGGACTTTAGATGTTGCTTCAATTCTTATAAAACAAAAAATAAAAAAAATAAAAATAAAATAAAATTGGGAGAAAAAAATGGTTTATTGTCATTTCGAGCAGTAACCCGTTTTCAAAGAAAGAATAGAGCCATACTTTAATCATATTTTCAAAATTCCATGCTCGATTCTAAAAACATTTATCTCACGAAAACTAAGCGCTTTGAAAAAACTTCGGACTCTATTTTTGATAATCATCCACTTTATTTGTCAAAATATCTATCTCTCAATCAACAACCTATGTCATTGATTGAGGGGAGAATGATTTCAATTAAATTAAAAAGTTATTTGGCATTCAATTGTTTTCAAAAGATAATCATGCATGTTTAACAATGGAGTTTAAAATCTCAAAATCGATCCTTATCGGTTAAGCGCTTTCATAATCAAGTCACAATTCTCCTCAAAAGCTTTCAAAATCAATTTAAATCTATAAA
>OU343216.1:173870032-173940615 GCA_910596185.1 Chrysanthemum makinoi
TTCCTTTGGTTTTAGGAACAAGTGCGGTGGTTCTAGACTTCAACCTAATCCACCAGGAGGAATCTCACTATTATATGATTCACCCCTCCCAACAGTCACATGCTTGGAAGTGTTGAGGGCAGTGGGCAACAAATGGAATTGATGGATATGTGTACCAAATTAGCCAAGTAGGTTGAATCTCTACAACAAGACCCGGCACAAGTAAAAAGCGATGGGTACATTACACAATTTAAAAGAGATTCTTTGAAAGAAGAGTTGCGGTTGGAAAAGAAGAGGAAAACAAGCAAAGATAGTGATATCATCTCCATCCTCCGATGATGGTGATTCGCCTAATTTGATAAAGATTTAGGAAATCCTCCCAAACAGGGAGGAAAACAGATGTTGAAACTCGTGAGGAGAATTGATTTTAAAGATGAAGGTGTTTCTAGCAAAGGTGTGAGGAAGCCGATACTCAAGAAGAGCAACTAGAGCAAGATATTTTTAGTATCGCGAATCACGCCATTTTACTCATCCAATCCATCAGAGACAAATGTTCCCATCACGAACATGATGTTGCCACTGCAAGTGAAGAAATTGATAAACAGAAGAAAGACAAAGGTAAAGGTGTTATGCAAAGCAAGGGCAAACAAGAAGAAAGATTTAAAAGTGTTGGAATCGCCCAACTCAGAAATGGAACGTAAATTGACTTGATTACGCTTATCTGGTACCTTAAACACATGGGCTTGTTATGTCAATTACCCATTGTTACATGTGTTTGGTATATAAACCCCTCAATACATCCATGGAGGGGTGAGACTTAGTGTAAGCCTTTCATCTTCATAAATAAAACATACACTAGTTTTCCCTTCTCTCTCTAACTTGAAGATGGTATTCTTCCATCTTCCAAGACCTCCCGATTCACCATATCATCCATACATACGGTCCTAACATTGGTATCAAGTGTTTTATAACTTTCTTATTCTGATAACAGTTTTTAAAGTTATGTATCATGGTCTAATATTAAAGTCTGTTGCTTTAACAGTTTTTTCATATTCTTTGGTTCAATATTTATTTATCCAAACTTGACTTATTGTACCATCTCGTGGAAATTCTCGTCATCTGTCTTTATCTCATGGGTCAAAAATGTCTTTTATACCTTATCTTTCCGGGTTTCAAGAACTGGTCGATTCTTTGGTCGAAAACTAAAAGTCAACAAAGGGTCAAAACCCTATTTTTTACGATAAGGAGCCGCCTTCGTGGATATTTACGATAACCGTGAAGTTACGCGAAGAACAGCTATGCGTGGTTTTACGATAAGCATAGTTTTTACGATAAGCCTTACGCATAAGCTTTACGATAAGCCTTACGATAAGCTTTAATGATAAGCCTTATTTACATAAGCTTTACCTGAAGACCCTAGTTTATGTTTATGACTTCATTTGGATTTAAAAAAATGAGATGATAAAGAAGAATACTTTGACCAGTTCCAAACCATATACCAACACTCTTGGACTTCAGTTTTACTTCATCATAAGTCCAATCCATCTCTTTGTCACAACAAACATCAACGAAAACCTCACCTATCCACCTTCAAACCACCAAGACTGAAACGGATAAATAAAAATAAAATCATACTAGATCTCTGTTTTCATTCTTATTTCGTGTCATTCAAAGTTCATCAAACCTTTTGGTTGTCAAAAAACACGATAAGAATAAAGACCATCATCGATCTACTGTTGAAGTCTATGCTTCAAATTATATTCGACACATAAGATACGTTTGATAACAACTTTGTTAAACAACAATTTATCTACCGCGCTCCAAGATCTTGGAAGAATGAAAGAATAACAATTTTGATTGATTGAATTACAATGGTCATGGTTGGCTGAATAGCCTTGATCTTGTTGCTGGAGATGGGATGAGAGAATGGAATGGACGCCAGGAAAGGATGATGGGTCGTTTTGTTTAGGTTTGGTGTGTTGAAATAAAAGGGCTGACACTTATGTGAAGTGTTTTGGTTGTGCAATGTGAAAGTATAATCAGGATTAGATTAATACTAATACTGGTTACAGCTTTGGGTGGATTTGGATCGGCTTCTTGTTTGCTTTGGACTGGGCCTAAACGGTTAAATCTTATAATAACTGTTGGACTCATTTGAACATTGGACTGCTATGCTTATCAAACGATTATGGACTGGGCTTATATTCAGTATGGACCCGAAAATTTTAACAATGAGCTTAAATGAATATTTTTCCAAGTATTCTTTTAATTCATTGTATTAACTATTGATATAAACTTTGGCAAAAAGAGTGGTATTTTGGTTATACGAAATTTTCACGAGGATACATTTTTGACAAGATCGGGAAAAACCATTATCAAAGTTCATCTTAACCGTTAATAAAGGCTAGTTTTGAGCGTTTAACCGCAAGATGATACTACGCGAATTCACTATTATGTATTTGAGGTTGAAGTGGATATCACGGATACGCAGTACTTAGTATCCTAAGATATCGGGTTTGGTGGATGCATGATTCTTCAGATCCTTGTTCAGCTTTTAACCGCTTCGAATGACAAAGACTTGAGTTATCTAGTTGAACCCATGTAAGAGTTACGCTTGTGCTCACGCTTATAACTATCACTTTAAGGAGTTACGCTTGTTGTGCTCAAGTGTCACACTAAGGTGTGGATAATTTGAGAAACTTTAAGTTTACCTTTTTCGATGGAGTTAAGAAAAGGGTTCTTTTCCACGTTAATAGTGCAAGTTTAAGTCACAAGTTCAAGTTATACTACTTCAGCCTCAAGTTCATATGGGTTTTCCATCAAGAGTCACTACAAAAAGCAGTTTAATGATAATGGGGTTGGTAAAGAGTTAATGAGAAGAGCATACACGCAGTAGAGAAGTTTTATCGCCAGCTGATTCTCACGAGATATTTATGGTACTTCACACTTGTTCGATTAATTGAACATACATGGTTTTCGTTGTCTCCAATTCATCATCAACATACGTGTGTATGATTCGATTCATTGAAAACATCTGGGGAAGAGAGTATAGGTGGTGTTTGCTTCCTTTGATGTTTTGGATTTTTTCAAACTCTCCTTTCATGAATTTCTTCAATCAGAGAAGAAATGAGACGATCGCTGGTTAAAATTCTCAAGTTGGTGTTATCGCCTCACTTTCGAAGTTATCGGTGTAGTTACCTAAATATGATGTTGTGATGCCCACACACCGCCATTTTATCGAGTAACTGCAGATTCACGTAACTATTATTCCGATAGACCGCAACATTCTGGGGAAGTCACGCTCTTTCGTGGTTTGTTTGGAAGCATCTACATACGCGGAGAAGATCTTGTTGATTTCTTGATGTTACCTCCTAACGATTTTCAAAGAACAAGTCAAATTTACCTTGTGGTTTATCTGCCATCTACAAATCTCCTGCATCAAAACTTCAAAAGCGAGGAAATGTTCACATGAAAGTTTCGACCGCTAAAGACGGTTGTCGGCAGGGGAAGCCGATTCAAACTTCACCAAAAAGGAGGCACGGAGAAGTCGCTAAAGACATGCAAAGATGAATTGGGGAAGTTAATCCAATTTATTCATTACATCATTTGCCTACAAGTGAAGAAAGGTTCTCAAGTGAAGGCAAGAAGAAGACAAAGATAAACTTTCATCATCCTCAAAGATGAAGAGCTATACAAGACCTTTCTTCATTTGTTTTCTATATTTGTAGTAAATGTTGTAAGTAATCCCTTATGTCGTCCCATGGGGAAGATTATTGAATCGCCTCCCACTTGTAAATGGAACGACATTGACGGGATTATAGTTTCTATCTTTGTTACCTTAAACACATGGGCTTGTTATGTCAATTACCCATTGTAACATGTGTTTGGGTATATAAACCCCTCCATACTTCCATGGAGGGGTGAGACTTAGTGTAATCCTTTCATCTTCATAAATAAAACACACACTAGTTTTCCTTCTCTCTCTAGCTTCTCTCTCTAACTTGAAGATGGTATTCTTCCATCTTCCAAGACCTCCCGATTCACCATATCATCCATACATACGGTCCTAACACAAAGAAAGAACAAATTTAGATTGCTCATGATGCTGAAGTTGCAAGAAAGATTTATGAAGTTGAAGTTGCTGAAAAGAAAAAGCTTGAAGAATTGGAGATTGCAAGCTTTATGGAGGCTAAAAGGTTGGATAGAATGGAAGATCCAATGGAAGATCCACTTTCCAATCGCTTTACCTACAAGATTCGAGAAGACTCTAGAGTTCTAATATGTACCATCAAGAAGAAATTGATTTCTTGATTGCAAATGATCCAATGATCAAGAAGAAAACAATTGACCTAGTGGTCGATAAGTCTTTAATCAAGATCAAAGAAAACAGCTAAAGGACTTTATTCAGATGAAGAATAATTAAGCACTTCAAGATGCTATTGTTTCATTCAAGAAGGGCCAAAAGAAACCAAGACAACCAACAAAGGCATGTGTGATTTCAATGATGAAAGATTATTGTTGCAAGGTTGGTGGATGGAAAAGACATCAATTCAAAGGAATGCCTGATGATAAAGTTGAAAGTATCTACTACAGAGTTCAAAGACAAGATAAAGATTTTATTCCAATGGAAGAAGAAGCAAGAAGGTATCCTAATTTGAAGAGAAAGGCCAAAGATAGTGAATCTTAGACATTTAAGAAGACAAAGTTTGTCAAGAACAAGAAGCTCCGAGAAACCATCAAGAACAACCGACCGAAATGATTAAGAAGAAGAAGAAGACTTTATCCTGAACCACGCAAGTCGACATCCTATCATTGATTAGGAAGTGTTTATCGCTAGAAACTTTGCTCTAACATGGAAGATTACAAGGCTAGGTGGTGAAACTTCATCATTCATTCAATTTGAACATCTATCAAAGCTTGTGATGAGATGATCTTGACACATTATGGAAATTAGTTCAAAGGTTTGATGTCAAGATCTCAAAGATATGAAGGAGATGCGCTATGGGTTAATCTTAGGTTGCCTCTATGAACCGATATACAAATGATGATTTCGGAAATTTTCATGTTCATGTCCTAGTACTAAATGGTTCTATTATGATTCATGTGAAGTTCATCATGTTTCTACAAAGAAATGGAGTAGATGCATTCATGCTTACGAGAAAGAATATCCACTCGAGTTGGAACTCTCAATTTGATGTTGTGTACTACTATAAGAGTTCATGAAGATAGTGAGAAGGCGTGAGCATTGTTACTGTGCTTCAAGATCAATGTTCTAGAGCTATTCAAGCATTGAGAAGAAGATGAAGTGTTTGAAAGAATTCCCAAATCCTTATCAAAATGTAGATTGAAGAAACTTATTGATTACAAAGAAATCATAAGTTTAGGAGAGATTGTTGGGAATAATTGTTACCACCGATAAGTTATGGAAGACATCATAAGAATTGCACTAGCAAGGGAAACGATACCATCAAGCGCTAGCACATTTGTTACCACGCTATTAGATAATTATTGTAATCGCGGTTCAGATAAGTATAGAAAAGATCTTTTGTATATTCTATATTATTAACTTTATACTTATCTTGTAAAGAACTCTTGTGCTATAAAAAGGAGATTCTAGGTCATTGTCTTTACACACACGATAAAGTATTATTCATATAAGCTTCAAGGTGTAACCCTAGTGATAAAGAAGATCATCAGATATTTCTTAATAATATTGGAGCTTTGTGTTAAACTATTCTCACTTACAATACATCATATAATCCATCTTCTAAGTATTACTAAGTATATTCCGCGTGCTTATTAATATAACTCAAAATATCATTGACACAAGATGTGTGTCTAGATCCATCATGAACCGTAGATGTATTTCGGTATATCGTGTTAGCCTTCGGTGGAATCCTGGAACAGGAACGCCGGGGGAAAATTGTACCACGCCTCATGATATCACTTTATGGACCACTTTTATTTTAAATTTGAAACTAGACCGAGGGCAACCGCAAGTTATTGCAATCAACCACGCTGCCACAAGTGTCCCGTGATGTGTAGGTATTGTTTTTGGGCAACCAAAAGCCTACAACCGTATTTTTAAAAAGGGTTTTTTGGTCATTTTACATTATACTTGTCAAGTACACATACTTTTTACATAAATAAATTATGTAAAAGATTGGGTAAAAGTATCACGCTTCTTCTCTTTACCGCTTCTTCACAGATTCATACACACACAACTCATCAATCCTAGAAAATTTTGAACACCCATTATCCAAAAAAATACACACACCCACACTACTTCTACCGAATGGCTTTCCATTGCACTCTCTCTTAGTTTCGATAGTTATTGTTTTGCAGAAGCTTCTCAAAATCAAGGCACTTATTCTTGTTGGGTCTCGGCCACTTCCAAGCCAATTAACTGATGTTTAGTTTCGATATCATGTGTAATATTGCGCTTTTAATTGGGTTCAACAAGTGTTTAATGAAATGTCTCAAAGAAAGAGGTATAATTGTTTTCCTCTTATGTTCTTGAATTGAGGTATAGTTGTTTTCCTCTTATGTTCTTGAATTGTGATATAACTGCTTTTCCTTTCGTGGATCAAGTTTGTTGCTATGATTGTAATGGTTTGTTTCTCAATTTTTAAGCTTCTCGGAAGGAGTAGTGGATTTCAGGTGGCATCAACTCATCCCTCTGGCACTAAAAGGTTTGGCTATGGAGTACCCCTTTAAGAAGAACTTTGGGGAACATAGTACAATCTTTTACTTATAGATAGTGAAGGAATCGATGCTTGTGATCAAACTATCTTGATTTGCGAAATCTACTTCAAATTTTTTTGTTAATTTCTCAGAAGTTCATTATTTTAATCATTTAAATTATACATACAAAGACATTCTTTCCTCTAGCAGTATTCTTTATCAAGCATGGTCATATATAATCAGGTAAGCTCTTTGTTGTTTTATCTTGTCATTCTATGCATAGGTGTCTCATTGTTCATGTCTTTATTCCATCGATACGTATATATGAGGCTTCAATTGATTGCTCTCTTGTAACCCAAATGACAAAACATATTCGTCGTAGCCTCGACCACACCTTCATTCACTACGATGCTCATAAATGTATTTTGAATTCCTTTTATGGATATGTCATGGTATGTGCTTTTCACTTAATTTCATTATGTACTCTCCTTATCATTCAAGGTACAAATAAGATAAAATTTGTTGGCAAGGTGCAAGATGGTATTCAATGGAAATGGCAGGAGTTGTTACATATACCGGAGCAAAATAATCCGTAATGCTCGACATTTGTTGAAAAGATTGGAAGACCCCTTGAGTTAGATAATATATATAGGTGTGGTTTGTGCATCATTCCTGAGAACTTCACCTTTAAAACCAGTGCTTATTATCTCCGCTTAAAATTATTATGCTAATATTTAAGTGGCTTAATTTTAACCTTTTTTTTTTCAAGGTAAGTTTTACTACAGACGACTCAAATAAGCTAACAATATCATATCCATGTATCAATGTCGCTGAAGAAACAACACAAATGACCAATACGTGTTTGTCCAATACTTTTTATTTCACATTTGTAGTTCTTCAATTTCTCAAGAGATTAATTCTTGTTTTCTATTATGTAGAGACTCTCAAAGATCCTATCAACTAACATATACAACACAAGTGAATGCTCAATTGAATTTGAAGGGATGGACCATATAAAAAGAAAGTGAATTCATGACGGCTTATATTTTGACACGTTATTAATTATTAGTCATGATATTATATCTTTTGAATGCAGTAATGATTATTCCCGCTTCTAAAGAAGAAGGGATTTTAATAAAGAAGCATGCTATTTTCAATGATGATGTACCGTCCGAGCTCAAAGGTTTTGAGATAAAGAGAGGGTGAACTAAAGCTCATCAAAGTTTCAGTAAGACTTTATAAAATAAACTTGATTGGCTTTGTTATTAACTCTTAGTTTATACTATATAAGTTATTTTATTATTCTTTTCAAGCCGAGCTCTTTGACAAGTTTCTTCATGGGTCTACCTCCTTATGTAGGTGCTCCATACGGGTTACTTGAACATGCAAATATCCTTGGTTCATTGCTCATGTATGCTCCACAAGCACTAAAAATGGGTTCAAACCAAGATTGCAAAGAGCTATTCAATCATCACACCACTCTGTTGGCATGACCGAGAGAACACTTTGTGACAGAATGCAAGCTTCCCCATGCTGATTAGAGTTGCCTTAGTAGTATCCTAACTATTGTAAATGGTAAATTGTCACTCCTTCAGTTATATCATGATTTAGATTTTCTTTTTTAGTATATTGTTTTGGTCTGCTTTAGGGTGGGTCCGGATGGTCACGGTGATACACCGAATGGCATTATCTCAGTCAAACACTTCCCAGTAAACTCTCGGTTCTTTGTGTTAGCTTTGTTTTGAAGCAGCTTTTAGCTTTTAAAAGGCTCAAATCTATTTCCCTCACAGAAAAGCCAATAAGTTCTAGAATTAAAGCCTTTCACAGCAGCCTTATTGTGTTTTGAAAGTATAATAAGCTAATAAGCCCCCTAAATAAGCTAATTCAGATACCTCCTTATTAATGGGTAAATCATAATGACCATCGTGGTTAACTTACTATTTTATTCTCAGAAAGGACTATCTTTGAGAAGTATTTGAAAATGCGTAATCTTAATCCATCACATGTTGACATAAAGTCTATTGCAAGACAAGGCCAAACTCATTTCCTTTTCAGATTTACAGGAAAGACTCAATTCTAGTGAGTGGCAAGCAAAGAATGCACTTGAGAAAGCATAAGGTTGTTTTGCATGATTACATTTCTAAGGTTATAAAGCTAGAGGTGGCAACATTAGTGGTAGTAATAACACCAATGGTGATTAATTCAACATTTGCCATCAACAAACAATGATATACATGATGATCTCAGATTCTTAGTGTTTACCATTCACTTGGCACACATGAAGATTTTCTCATGCATCTGTGTTGTCCGAGGAACTCTATTCTCCGAGGGAACTCTATTAACAAAGTCTTCATCATAATGGATTGGGCTTTTTCAAAAAAACCTATTTATCCTTTAGGGACAAATGGACCATCCATGTAGTTTATGATATTCAAAGCCTTTTGATCTTTGAGAAAATTCCAAGGAAGTCGTAATCTTTATAATTAATTTTGTTCATTTATATAAACTAGGTCCAACTCTTATTGGTATCTGCCATATGCCTAGCTTAAAGTTTTATATAAGAACTCAAAAGACGTGTTCCCTGCGAGCGGGTCGCATCACGACGCGCTTGTCATGTGGTGCTTCGGTCGCTTTTGGTTAAACCGGTACCCTTTAGACGCTGTTAGAAGGCAAATGCGTGTTGTCATCATATCTTCTTTCAGATCTACGATATATGTAATGTGTTCAAGATGATTTTTATAATTTCGATGTCCTTTTTTAGGTTGAAAATATGCAAGCTTCCGGTAAGCAGAATAATGGAAGGGCTTACAACATTGTTTAACAAGGTTGGAGACAATTATTTGCGTGCAAAGATTAATTACATTTAGGTTAGCTTGATAACTAAAATTTTCTTTTTCGGGTTTTTAGCATATCTTTATTCCAACTAAAGTTAGTAACATATGTAGCTAAAAATTGCAGTTGGCAGATGCAAAAGATGTAATCGGCTACTAAACGATTGTGCTAGATTCCCCATACACCAAATCTAAAGGTAAGTTGTACTTTTGCCAATCTTTATAGTATTATCGATAGTGGCAAAAGTTTTATAGAACCGGGTCCCATTTATTTTCCCGTTGTCCGTGGATTAGAGGCTGCTCTCGGCAATGGAGTGAAGGAAGTTGCGGTTTTGCCGCAGTCCGAAGTTATTTTCTGGCCAAATATTAAGTGCAAGATAGATGAAAGTCTTTCCCGCCACCGCGATGTTGCTTCTCGCCAAAAAACACTGCATCCCCACGCCGGTATGACATCTAATGCACCCTCTAACTAAAAATTTCGATAAAAGTAAGTACAAAATCTATCAATTTATCACCTTGGTAGAAGTGATGAATGTGCATGACATCTAATACATCTCCAAGACTCCAACTCGTTATCAATTTATCACTTTTTTGTATGTTAACGATAAATTAAACTTCCCATTCTTCACTTAACATTTTTATAGATACTTTGAAGATGTTTTTCAATATTCTCGCCTTAAGAGTATCTAGAATTTGATCATTTGTTGTCCGCCTTTTAACATACTTTTATACATTCGATGGAATGGCCGATTGATAAAATGTTATTATTGCTAGATGTTAAGAGTTGGCTATCTAACTAAGAGGAATGGACATGCCGATAGTTTCACCGTCATACAAGAGGTTCGCTTTGTTGGTAGTTTTTATTATTCATCATTCCAACAAGGTAACTAAATTCGTGATGAACACTATGTATCTACTTCACGCTTGTGTGGCTAATATAGTACTTATCCATGCAGTCGATGCAACATTTCATCCAATGTTTATGTTAATTGTTAATGGTCGATAGTCACAAGAGGTTCGCTTTTGTTCAGTTTTTCTTATTCCATCATTCCAACAAGGTAACTAAATTCAGATGAACACTATGTATCTACTTCACGCTTTTGTGGCTAATATAGTACTTATCCGATGCAACAGATACAACATTGTCCAATCAATGTTGTTATTGGTTAGGTCATCGTGTCCATAGGATACCACCACTACGTGAATAACCATTCTTGGTAAAATAAATTTATAATTAACTTTACGGAATGTAATTTGATACCGCTGGATATTGGAGTAACTCCATAAGTAATATTACAATGATTTAGACTATAGTTTATGTGCACAAATATTGAGCTTCTGTGCATGCCAGCGAGGGTGAGTTCGAGGTCCGGCTTCAGGGGTAATATGGCGGGTCGATCGCTGCATCGACAACTGATATGTTAGATGAAGATGAAGTTATATTCAAGAATTCAACGATGAACGTGATGGTATGTTGTATTATGAAAAAGCGGAGGCTTATAAGGTGTAGGGGTATTATCACAACCGCATAATTCAATAGTATGTAATTTGTTTTAATGTATGTTTACCTTCTCACATGCTTGGTTACCAGATCGCTTGTCAATGTGTATATACCCGGGAAAAGTTGTGAACATTTCTAGAGTGCTACTTTCACATGGCGTGTTAATGTGTACGCGGTTATCACCATAAGCGCTTCATATGTTTTGAAGTTGGTGATTGATATGAAAATAGCACTCATGCGATCTACCATTTACGCTTCATATGTTTCTTTTATAAGCGCTTTGTAAAAATAGGCACTTGCAAGATCTACCATTTACAGCTTTATATGTTTTTATGACAACATGCAAAGGACCTCTTTAATAAGAGGTCCCCACCGCAAGAGAGCTGATTGATCTTGGATGAGTCAAATAAGCTCGGGCAAGGAGGATTTGGTGACGTCTACAGGGTTTGTACCTTATAGTTAAAAACGGATTATATCATGAGGGTTGGGTAAAGGTATTTTAAAACCAAGAAGAAGTAATTACCAATATGGTTACTTAACTTATGACTTTAATATGCAGATACATAGCCATATATAAACGTAAAAACATTGTTAATTTAATCTATGTAGGTGTGTTCGCTTTATTCTATATAGCTATAAAGAATATAAGTATGCATTTAAAATTTTAAAAATATGAAAGTGCAAGAGTAAGGCAGCTTGTCATTGAAAAACATGTAGGTTTCACAAGGTAACAGCTTATTCTGCGGATATGTGGTGTTTGATTAGCTTATATGCGTAATCATAAGGGTACTTTAGATTAGCTTATTATATGGATTATCTACTACTAAAATTTGGAAAGTGAGCCGCTCCTAAACGACTGTATCTTCTCCTTTCAGTATGTTGTACCGGAAAAATGCAACAACGGAGTTGATTCAATTGAAGCATGAAGCAAGGTTGAAACGTGGATTGTATGTCAACCCTGAGGCTAACAAATGGAAATAGTTGTAATTTTTCAACTTATTTTAAAAGCGCAAGTGCATGTATCAGGGGGAGGCGGAGTGATGGACTTCACCGTAGTGGTGGAAGCCAAAGAAAGCTTACCCATTCAAAATGAGACTGTGACTCTGGCCTCAATTAGTTACCAGAACTTTTTTCTTTAGGTTTACAACTCACAAGCATCTTTATGATCTTTAAACAGTTGAAAACTTATTATACATATGGAAACTCATGAGTTGTACCATTGGAAATATTATAGTTCCCCAAACTTTGTGGCATGACTGGCACTGCTGCCACAGAGACTTTGGAGTTTGTGAGTATTTACAAGCTCAAAGTTACAATTGTCCCAACAAACAAACCTATGCTACGAAAGGTTTTTTCTACTAGCATTAACTTTTGAATATTCTACACGGTCTCTTTGCCTTAAATAGAGATTGAAAAGGAATGACATGGAAACCACAGGATGAGTCGGATGTGGTGTTTAGAGCAACCAACGGGAAATGGTAGGCAGTTGTTGTAGATATCTCGAGAATGAACAAGACTGGGCGCCCGGTGCTTGTTGGCACAACTATTGTTGAGCAGAGTGACGTATTGTCCCAACAACTTCGTGAAGCTGGAATCCCACATGAGGTAACGATGGATGACATATTAGAGGTAAAATGATGCTACCCGACTATTCAACTTATTTCATTTAGACAACTAACTATTCAAACTACTTTATACGCCACCCAAACATGTATATGGTATCGTTTTTTTCTAAATCTGCCAACAAAAAAATACATATGGGATGAGGAAATTTAAGATAATTTGTCATTCATATATTTTTTTTACTTATCAGATTTCGTATTGATAAACCTGTATATATACTCCCATAAAGGGTCGCCACCTTGTACCTTATCCCTTGTTTATTTTTTTATACTCGCTCTATAGAAAGGATTACTAAATAAGTAAATATTTAAAAAAAAATGGTTTGTTTAGGCAATTATTGGCTCAGAGGCTCCCAGAGAAAACTGGCATTTTGAAAAGCTTATTGGAAAAATCCAACAGTAAGTTCATGTTTCAATATCTAGCTTATCTCATATGTGTATGTAAAAATCTGATATCCTGCCTTCTTTTTGTACATTAAGTTATGGTTTCTTGCTGATGAACTGGTTGGCTTTTCATCTCCTGCTCACACTGGAATGATGAATGACCTTGGCTTGTCCTTGGAAGAGGTAAGGCCATTCCCATGAATGAAGTATTGTAGGACACTCATCTTCTTATAACTATAATTTTACATTGAGAAAGCTGTGTGTAACTAGGCATAACTGTATGTTTAATCAAGCATCTTTTCCATCTGATGAGTCCTTGCAAACATGCCCCAAGTACCTTTTTTAAGTTCAATTAAGTTTGTGAGGATTTGTGATGTCTGTAATGATTTGTTGCTCTATGTGAATTATAAACAAATCCTACTTTGTATCTTAGCCCTCACCACATAAACATCATTCAATCAATAAAGCTCAGTTATTTTAAGAACAGATTAGGAAGTTGAATCTTTTGAGGATATACGTGTTCATATAGTTGTAACTTGCTTTATGACAGAAGTTTTTCTAAATTCTAACACTGATGCATTGCATTACCCAACATCTTGATGAACACTTGCAACATCAAATTTCATATAATTAGTCATTCTAGAGACGAAATATAACTAACAGAAGGTGTATTAGATTAAGGAGTATCAACTCTTTAAGAAGTAGCATTTTGACACTGGTGGTTCTGTATTTTTTGATAAGGCCTTTATTGTACACCGCTTTCACCTTCTTTCCATGGTTACTTGCAAGATTCAGCTTTTGGTTCAATATTGACTATTGAGCAATGGTAGGTGCGCTTATGAGTGGAAAAGTAGTCGATTGGTTTGGAAGAAGAGGGGCAAGTTCTCCTTTCCTTATTACTAATATTACAATTTGCTTTATTACAATCAAACTATAACTTGCAGTAGTTAATTTTTATTTTTCCTGTTCTCCAAGTTCCCTTATAGTTTGAATTTATCTTACAAATGGACCATGGGACTGTCTCAGATGTTCTGTTTATTTGGGTGGTTAATAATATTATATTCACAGGTATTTCTTCTCACTAACATCTTTTTTGAAACCTAAATTCAAAGTTGACACATCTCATTCTTATGGTAACAGGTTTCTTGGTTACTCGATGCTGGACGGCTGTTAAATGGATATGGGATTGGGGTCATCTCCTACGTGGTAATTGTAACATTTTCTTCCTTTGGTTACACTTGTTCCCTGATTCTTTGATGTCTATTAAGTCTCAGTTTGAATAAACTAATAGGTACCGGTTTACATAGCGTAAATAACACCTAAAACCCCCTCATGAGCATTTACATATGTTAATCGTAAGTAGAAATTTTTTATGAGTTTTGATTAGATGCCGACTACTTCCTCGACTTTATTGAGAACCATTTACATGATAGCTATGGGGATATCTGTAATGTGGCTTGTTGGAATTGTTATTCCTTGGCACACTCTAGCTATTCTTGGTAAATTTCTGTTGAAGCTCAACGATTTTTTTCTTTTCAAATCTTGAAGACATTATGTAGAAGTATAGTTGTTCTCGCCTTTCGTGAGCCATTCCATGCTTACTATTCTAGGCCTCTTCTTCATTCCCTCAATCTCCTCTATGGCTGGTGAGTTATTTGTAAACTTTTTAATGATACATGTGAGTGTACCGTGGCGTTTTACTAATCCTTTTTACTAGTGCTCCAATTGATAACCCTAAATAGATTAACCATGGATTTTAATCTCAAACATGATTACGGAGAATCTTTTTTTTTTATTTGTAAAGGGGACTTGACCCCGGCAAATATATAAAAAAGAAAAAATTACATCACAAACTTAATATGGACAAATTACATCACAAGCTTAATAGCCACACGCCTCGCTCAGTTTATTCGCTTCCCTTACATGACCTGCAGAAAGCTCATAAAAGTCATGGCCTGCAACGACTTTAAGTTATCGGTTACCACTACTAGTTTGTTCACAAGTGTTGTGATGAGTGTGTAAATACTCATCATTTTTAGTCAATCTGAATCCTGAAAACGCTTAAAATGCTCGAAATGCATCAAAATAAAAATATTCCAAAATTGCATTTTATATGTTTGATGCAAATGTTTAAAAACAGATGAAAATGAGCAAAGTTTATAATTGGCGCTTCAGCCCCCAAGTTTCAAAAATTATCAAAAATAGTCCCTGAGCCTTAATTTCAAAAGAAAAATCACCAAAGGTCCTTTTAAAATCATAACTTGTCAAAATTAGTCCTTTGGTGAAAAATGTCAAAAGTTTTGAGAAATTACAAAATTGGTCCTTCAAGTTTGAAATTTGGCAAAAATGGCCCCTGGAAAATTGGAAAATGTCAAGTTTGGTCCTTGTAGTATGGAAGCTTGTCACTTTTGGTCCTTTAGAGCAACTTTGCAAAATGGCAGCCATGGTCCTTATATTTTCTAAAATGGCAAAAGAAGTCCTTGTCATATTAAACCTTTAATACCCTTTGGACCCTATCAAATACCTTTGTGACCCTGCCAAAACCAATTGGACCCTGTCAATTTGGAACCCCCTTTTAATAATTCACCCCAATGGCGCCAAAGTCTTCATCTTCAACTGCTCAGCAACACTCTGTGCTTCCCATCCCCTCCTCAACTCCACTCAACCATGTCCCCCCACCTCAACAAGCCTCCAAGATGCATTTAATGCATCTCCTCCCACCTCACTCAACTTAACAAAACTCAAATTGCCAAAACTGCTTTTAATGGCTAGGATCATTTTAAGCCATCCAATGGTGAGGAAATTGATGGGAACTATTCTGAGAGAAGAGAGGCTTGGATTATAAAAAGAAGCTAAGGAAGCAAGAGAAAGAGTCTTGTAATTTTAATTTTCTCTAAATGTCGCTTTTAACTTAAAGTCTTTAACTTAGTGTAAAACTCCTCGTTGTATTTTGTTTCTTTGTATCAAACTAAGTGTATTGCATCATTATAAAATATTTCCAGTTATAAATTCAAAGTTGTGCTAAGATTTTAAGTTCCAAGCTTATCGTTGAAAGTTTCCATTTCAATTTCTCATACAAAAGTTTCACATAACTTGTTTCTCAAAATCTAATAAGCTTATACAAGCTTCTCATAGCTTTTTGTAAGCTCAAGTTTAAGTTTCAATTCATTTTGGATATTGGTCAACAAAAGTCAAAATGGGCAAAATGATGAGATATGGTCAATGGGTGAAGCAAAGGCTTGATTTGGGTTGATTTGGAATCCAGTGGGTTGATATAATTAGGTTAGTGTTCATTGGTTTCAGCCAAGCCATAGTGGCTAAGGACCATGTGTAAGTGATTTTAAAGGTCTCTTTGCATTACCTTCATTTGTAGTGAAAACTGGTTCAAATCGTTTAAAAAGTCAGTAATTAGGATATATAGATGTAGCTTGATCATTTAACACAAGTTTGCTCGTTGTTTGTATGATTTAAAATTGCAAATCAGTCATTAAAGGTGTGTTTGGATTTCATCACAAACTGAGTTTAAGGTTGTGCAAGGTAGAGTTCTGTTTGTTCATGCTTGTTTAGTTCATTCTAGCTCATATCCTGCCTTGTTATTGCACCGTTAAGCTCAAAGTCAAATTCCACTTCATCCTGTCTCAAACAGTTTATCGTTGTGTTTTGGAAATCAAAACACTTGTTTTGTGTTTTTAAATCATAGAGGTATCTTGCATTAACTTTATTTCATCCATTAACATCAATATCGCTACAAATCAAGTTCAAAACTCAAAAGTCAAAGTTTGATTTTCATTTCAAAAAGTCAAAAATCTGAAAAGTTGGTTTTAGCCAAACTAAGAGGAATTTTCTAGGATTCATTTCTCGACAAAATTCAGGTGAAACTTGTTGTTCTAAAACTTCAACTGGTCTCATTTTCTTGTCACCATTTTTGTGCATTTTACAAATTTTTATAGGACTCAAACATGCTTGTCAAAATGATTCTACATGCCATGCCTGCGGGGACTTGAATCACCGAGTGTTTTGCGTAGCTTTCTTGTCTTCAAGAGCTCAAGTCAGCTTGTCTAGGTCTGGAAATTGGTTTATAAGGTCTCACCCAGGTCTAGATTGAGTTCCAATTTGTGGTTTTCATTTTCATCTTATTTTTTAGCTTTTACTTGAGCTTAAAGTAGGCCACCCAAAACTGTTTTTAGCTATAAAGCTCAAATAAGCCAAATCTGTTCAATCAGCTTATTAGAGGTTAAGACTTGTTGTTTTAAGTTGCATTTGAGTAATTTTATCATTATACAGCTTCTGTGTTGGTTTGGTAGCTTTTGGTGCCCATTTGCTTATTTCAAGTGCTTATTTCTAAGCACTTGACATAGCAATTTCAAATTCCTACACATAAGCACCTGTTTTTCCATTTTTCCTAGATTCCAAATATAATTTTAGAGTTTTCCTGAAATTTTCAGATTTTTCCAAGTTAGTTTGCTATTTTTCTTGATTTTAATCAATTTTTAGCCCTTTTTAAATAGCATTAAATACAAATAATTCAGAAAAGTTTCAAAAAAATAATTTTTCATTTTTCTTAAGTTAAGATAAATTTAAAAAGCCAAAAAAATATTTTTCTAGATTTTTCTTAGATAAATTTGTATTTTTAAGCAATTTAAGTAGTTTTAAATAGTTTTTAATTCCTAGAAAACACAAAAATAATCAGAAAAATATAAAAATAGTTTTGAAAATTCTCGTTTGTTATTTTAGATTTTTCCAAGTCATAATTTTATTTTTCTAGCTTTATTTCCTATTTTCTTGTATTTTAGGCTATTATTAATTAGTTAAAAATAGTTTTTAATTAATAATAATTAGATAAATAGTTTTAAAAATAATTTTATTTTTCTAAAAATTTTATTTTATCAGTAGGTTTGTAAAAATATCATTTTCATATTTTTAGGATTAATATTGTGTAAGTTTCACATTTTTATTTGTATCGCTATGTAGTTTTAATTCAGTTTATAAAAACTAAAATCAAAAACATCATTTTGCAAATAGTGATAGCGTTTATTTAATATTTTATATCTTTTTAATTTTCTTTAATTTGCATTTAAGCCGTTGTAATTTATAGACTTTTCCCAGTAGTTATAATAATCACAAATCCTCTTTTTCCGCTCAAATTTCTCGATCACTATACGTTTGGTGATCCATTGCATAGCTCGCTGGGACATAACGACCCTGGGAAACACTATACTCCCCTGATCTTCATTGCATTCGTGCTTAAGCTGTTTTAAGTTTCTTACAGTTGGCCATTCACAAGTGGTCAGCTTGCGTGAGAAAACTTGACGGTTTGGCACGGATCATGTTGTTAATTTGAGAACATGAATATTGTTGATCCCAGTTGAGGAAACGATCTAATATAGAAACTGACTTAGAATAAAAGCTTATTAAGTATTACGCGGAATTTAACACTTAATCTTAAGAAGAAGAACAGTTAACATTCAACACCTCAATATTATTTATTAATACGAATACTCTTACAAGATAGGGTTTTGCAACCTTGAAGTGTATCGACCTTAAATATAAAACTTATGTATATCTAATCTAACCTAGAACCTCCTTTTATAGACTAAGGAGTCCTTTACATAATACAATACGTAACCTACAAGATAAATATCTTTACAATATTTATCTAATACAATAAACTAAACCGACTATACAAGACTAGCAGTGGTTACAATATATTGTTCGTGGTTACACACTACTACTAGCCGTGGTTTGTCTTCATCAGGGTTCCATCCTCCCGTCCCGTGGTTATATCAACTCGTCCGTGGTTCCAGATTTCAGAGTAATTCATGATTCAAGGAACCAAAAACCCAACAATCTTCCCCTAAACTTGATACATTCCAACATAATTCTCAAGTTTCCTTTAAGCTCAAAACATCTAAATTGGAGGACGTAGCCAAACACTTATGTGATTTAAGAATTTTCTCATATTTCATCAACAAATCATAATTTTGACCATCATAGGTAACAAAGATCTTGATAATACCGGGCTTCAACATCTCGAGCAATAATTCTGGATACTTATTCAATAGGATAATCACCTTCTACAAGCATGTGAATAACTTTTCCGAAAAATTAAAACATGAACTCCACAAGTTTGATATAAAAACCATCTTGTTACATTACCATTGTAGAGTACTTTCCACTCAGGTTCATCATGAGTTGGTTCAAATAAAATCTTTAAATTATAATTGACCAGTCTCTCATGATAATCATTTGGATGTACTTCACCAAACTTATTCTTGTAAAGTCTCCAAAGATTCATCAAATCATCTCTTTCAAAGTACTGAAGCATTTGTGAAAATTTATTATACTCATAAATTTCATTGTTGAGTCTTTGAATTTTCCAAACTCCTTCACTTCCATCATTAAGGTGAAACTCATAGGAAACAATTTGATTAACATCTTCAACTTCTTTCAATCTTTTAGAATCAGATGTCTCTTGAATCTCTATACTTTCTTTCTTTTACTTTTAATCCACTCATCATCTTTCTTAATCCACTCTTGATCCTTCTTAGAATTCATTGGACATTAATCATCATGATTAATCTTCATACATCTTTCATAAATCTCAAGAATTCTTTCAAATGAACATTTATTAAGATTTTCTAAATGTGAATACACGAATTCTTAATAATTTTCATTAGTACATTCCTCATATGTGCAAGTGAAGGAGGTTTCTTTCTTATAACTTGTTTTCTTCCTTTAATGACCTTCCTTGCCCATTCACCCAAAAGCCTAGCTTTTTCCTCATCATCTAACAAATTCCATTCTTGTAAAGATATTCATCATGTATTAGTTGAAAAGCTTCAAGAAAGTTTTGTGATTCATACCATGTAGCTAACATTCTCTCAGCTTCCTCTTTCTTTTCTCTAAAGTCGCTTGTTCTTCTGCCTACCATGTTCTTACATACTCGCATCATAAGCTTCTTGTTCGCTTAGACTTAAACTGGCTGGTATCCAAACCCTTTACCTTTCCAATATCGATTGAACCACTTTCTTTCTTCATAGGTTCACCAATAACTAAACTTTTTCCTTTGGTTTGGGTTTAGTTGCAGATTGAACATAAAAACAGTGCAATGATAGGTGAAGAAATAGATGAAGTTTTGCTTAGATTTATCAATGTACTTGCAGCTTCTTTCTCAACTTCTTTAGACTTAGGTGGTGATACAGAGAGAGTTGTGACAATAGTGGAAGTGGTTATGATAGCAGTGGGTATGATAGTAGTAGGTATAATAGTAGTTGGTATAATTGCCATGTCTCCAAAGCTATGGCCGGAAGGGTTACAAGAGTACTAACCGTGGTTTCGACATACCATCGTGTTTGTGTTCTTAACTACATCTTCTACAACTTTCTTCACATTTTCAAGAACTGCCTCATTCCCATCTTTATCAGATACCAAAAATGTTTGATCTCCACTATCAACATCTTCTTCCATAGATACATTAACACTACAATCAACAGCCTCCCTCAATTCATGCCAACACTCCTCCCTGCTTTGGATACATTCTCCACATTCAAAGCCGAGAGAGTCCACCTTCTTTTTCTTCTTTCATCTCATAGCTTTTAAAACAGAACCCCAGTGTCGTCTAACTCTTTCCAAAACCAACACTCTGTGCTTCAATCTCCTAATATCCTTTCCATGAAACACAACCAACTCCTTTAGATTCGAGATTGTCTCATCCATCTTGGTACATTTAGCCGTCAATTCATTTAATCGTTCAAGAATATCCTCCCCACTTCGACTTCGTGAACTGTCGAGAGGTGGTTCATTGAAAAGTCATCATGTATAAACTCGTAATCCGCCAATTCATGTTCGGTTCCAAACGATCCTCATCACTTCGAGCCTGTGTTAATCGCCCGAGGTGAATCCTTGGATATAGTAAACATAGCATCCTAGCAAAAACTATGCACCCCGTAGTAGCCAATTGGCTAGATTCTCCACCTGTTAAGTTCCAAAGAACTCTCCACATTAAGAGTTTCCAAAGGTTGGGTCTTATTTATGTTGCCACTATCCCCCCAAAGATCTAAGCATGAATCAAGAGTGGAAGCCCTTCCAATCATGTCACCTGCATCACCTGTGACAGCCTCATTAGCAACACCACTAGCACTAGCCTGAGGTAGCTCAGTGCCCTTCCGTCTCCTAGTACATACAATAGGTGTAACTGTGGTTTGAGTTTGACCAGTAGTGGATAGAGGTACACTATCAGTGTTTACAAGGGTACTATCAGCGGGTTCAGATGTACTAGAAGTGGGTTCAAGACCTTCATCAAACTCATGATCAGCAGGAAAAGTAAGCATATGAGGAAATCAAGGAACATCAAGAATTTGTACATTTTTTGGCTGATTCCTCATATGTACAAAAACCTTAGGAAGCATATGATGTACTTCATACTCCTGAGTATGCTCAACAGCTCCTCTCTATTTGACTTTCTACTATCAGTTGAACAAACCTAGGATATAAATAGTATTTACCCTTCTTCCTAATGTTTTGTACTAGCCCTCATATATCATCCTAGACCAATTGAACTGTCTTCCATCGGACAAACAAATAATAGCAAGAGCAAATTTGGAAGGAAAGTCATTAAATCCCGTGGTCTTATTACTCATACACATCAATAAGGTATGAATAAGAAACTTCCATTGTTTTGAAAACAAACTCTTAAAATATTGTACCTTATCACCCTCGTGTGTATAACCTAACCTTTCCAAACCAAAGAACAATCTCAACATCCAAAGATTATCAACACCAAAGATCATCAAACCGTAAAACATCCCTAATGATCTCCTCAAGATGCGAAATAGCATGCTCATCCACAAAAGTGCTAAACACTTCAATTCCATCAACCTTTTCAAGCTTAGCATTCCTCCGTAACGATGTATGTAAGCTTTAAAAATGGTTGGTGTGACAGTTAAGGCATAGTGTAAAGAACTATGAATAAGGAAATCAATCATTTGATGAAACCCTTCGTGATCGATCATTCTTTGTCAGAATAGCAACAAGGTTATGTGTAGTGGAGTACTTATCAGCCATTGTGAGTAATGATGGTTATGATGTGGGATTTGTGAATTTTGCAAAGATAAGTGATTAGGGTTAATGTTGAGCGCCAATTGAAGTGTTTTGAAGATCAAATAAATGATCCATCCATGATTTGGGGGAAATAATATACTTATGCAAAATCCAGCCCCTGTAGTATCCACTACAAATCAAAATGCTATCTGCGGTTACAGAACAGCTATCCGCGTTTAGACATACACCATCCGTGGATACATAGTAGCACTTCAACCAAACATCCAAGAATTATAGCAAGCAAATCTGTGTTATTATAAGAGAGATCTCACAAAAATATGAAGGATTTTTTTTTTATATAACCAAACACAAGCAGCTAACACACTAGCTCCTATGTACACAAATCCTTCATACCTGCAAGACAAAAACACAAAACAAACACATAGAAGAAGGTTATTGATGTCAGTGGTTAGAAAGAGCCATCAGTGGATCCAATTGAACTATCCGTGGTTACAAATGTGTCAATATGGTCAACTTTTTGGATTAATATTAGTCCAACGCCCAAGAATCTCATTAACTCTTCAACCACATTTAACCTGCCCCTCATTTACTTCCATAACCCATGGCACATTTACATTCCTCCACAAGAACCAACACCAAGAAAATCCCCATTTCTTCCATCATCAGAGGATGACAGTGTGGTGGATCCAAGTGAGGCATCTGAGGACTCTGATGACTCCTCAAAGAAGAGAACTTCAAACCCCTAACCTTCATCATCCCAACCCCAACCAAGACCACGAGCAAGAAATCCACCACTCCCAAATAACAGAGAGGTGGTTCTTGGTCTTCCTACACCAAGTTGTGGTGCTTCTTCACATATCGTAAGGGGGAAGGGAAAAAGGAAAATGGAATGATGCTTTTGGTGAAACCAGTAGATGCAAGTATGATTTGACTATGTCCTTTGTGCTTCATCTACTGTGTTCATCTTCATTTTCATCAATCCATCCTTCCCATTTTGATCCTTAGCATCTTCGTCGTACTGGTCATGCATATCACAAATGCATATCCAGCAGCTGAGGATAGTAGTAGGAAATCATGTATAGAAGTAGTCTTTTAATTTGCACTTGAAGTTGAATTGTAGTCGTAGTCTGTAAACTGCTTTGATGAATGAATGAACAATTAACCTAAGGTTTCTTTAGCTTCTATAATGATCTTTCTTGTATTTGCAAAATGGTTAGTGGAAACACGTAACAACAAGCGGTGGTTTGATCCAAACTATCGAGGTTAGAAACAAACTATCGGTGGTTAGAAACAAAAATAGCAAAACTAAGATTACATAATAACAGTTCAATACTTATACAAACCGGTACAAAACAATTTGAGAGTTTAGAGATTAATCATTCCAATACTAACAACAAGGTACTGAAACCTCCCCACATCAAAAGCTTTGGTGAGAAGATGACAACATTGAAATCAAGATGGATTTTACCATTTGAATAAATCTTTTCTCATTACAATCTCTAATAAAATGATGTCTTATCTCAATATGTTTAGTTCTAGAATGTAAAACAAGATTTTTAATGATGCATATTGTACTGTTATTATCAATGTAAATCTTAGTATGCATAAAATTGTACCCAAAATCCAGAATTGATTCTCAATCCAAAGAACTTGACCACAAAGAACTAGCAGCAACCACATATTCATTTCAGCTTGTAGAATTAGTCACAATAGTTTGCTTTTTACACGCCAAGAAATAAGTCCTCCCAAAAACCGACATCCTCCAGAGTAGTAGACTTCCTATCCAAACTAGCACCAGATAGTCACTATCTGTGTTGGCCACCAAATCAAAAGGAGAATCCTTTGAGTACCAAAGGCCCAATTTAGGATGACCTTTAAGATACCTAAAGATCCCTTAAAGCATTCATGTGTGAGGTATTAGGTGTAACTTGAAATCTAGCATGACACACATACGAAAACATTATATCCGGCCTAGATGCAGTTGAGATACATCAAAGATCCAATCATGGACCCTGTACAACTTCTCGATCAACACTGGACTTCCATCATTAGGTAGCAGTGGTTTATGAGTCTCCATTGGTGTACTAGCACTCTTCACATCCCGAAACCCAAACTTCTTCAAAACATCTGCTACATACTTGTCTTGACTAATGAAGATACCATCGGTCCTTTGTTGAACCACAGAGCCCCAAAAGAAAGTGAGTTCTCCCATAGAACTCATCTCAAACTTATCATGCATAAGCTTATCAAAATCTTTGCATAGCTCCTTATTGGTTGAGCCAAAGATGATGTCATCTACATAAACCTGAACCAATAAAATATCATTTGTGTGCTTCCTAATGAACCAGTCTTATCAATCACCCTCTTTTAAACCCATTGTCCATCAAGTAAGTGGAGTGCACTCATACCATGCCCTAGGAGCTTGATGCAAACCATACATAGCCTTCCTCACTGTAGACCTTGTCGATGATCGATCTTCAAAACCGGAGGTTGACAAACATAAACCTCCTCATCAATTGTGCCATATAAAAATACACTTTTAACATCCATCTGATACACAACAAAGTTTTTGAATGAAGCATAAGCTTAAAACAATCTAATAGCCTCAATTCTTGCAACTGGAGCAAATACTTCATCATACTCCAAGCCTTCAGTTTGTGTGTATCCTTGAGCAACCAACCTTGACTTGTTCCTCACAACAATACCTCTTTCATCCCTTTTGTTTCTGAACACCCATTTTATCCCAATTGCCCTCTTACCATTTGGAAGATCAACCAATGTCCAACCCTCTTGAAGTTTGAAGAAGCTCTTCTTGCATTGATTCTACCCATCCTTCTTCAAATAATGCTTCTTCAACTCTCTTGGGCTCCTTTGAGACAGTAAAACAAGCAAACAAGCAATTTTGCGATCTTTATGATGCTTTGTGAAGTAATCTTGCAAAGAACCCATGTTCAGGAAAGGGTTCATGTTCTTAACCTCGCTTCTTGTTTGAACTAGAGTATTCAAGTTTCCAAGTATTTGTTCCTTGGGATGAATCTTGTGAATCCTTGTAGTAGTGATTGGACTCTCATGAATGACAGTTTCCAAATTAGACAAATCAAGATTGAATAAATCATCCATGTCTTCATCATCAAGTAGGAGTATCAATTTCAATCAAAGCAGCATATAGGATCATGTGGATACTCCTCATTACCAAATAATGGCTTTGCAGTTGGTCCAAAGAAAGTACTATCATTAGTACTTACAGCAGGGATTTCACTTGTGATGACAGTGGTGGAAGTTGTTGGCTTAGTCGTGCTTGTATTATCTCTATACGTGCTTACATTTGGCTTAGCAGTGCTTTCAGAATGCTTTTTCTTCTTTTCAATTTCTTCAACCAACACTAAGTTATCCTTCAACAACTCATCCTTATCTTGAGGATGATCAACATTGCCTCCAGTATTCAAGACATCATCATCAGTGGGACCTTGCTTATCAATGATGGGTGAGACAGAACTAGCTTTCCACTTTTCAAACAAATAGAATTCTTGAGGAGACTCAGCTTCCTTTGAATTTACTTCGATCATAATCCTTTGAGTACTGATCAACATTAGTGGAAGTTATTGCAATGATAGGCTCATAATTCATAGATTTGGTTAGCATATCAATGTTAAACAAATGTCTGGTCCTTTGGTCTTAACACAAGGAGTCTTTTCACTAAATTGAACATGTAAGTTCTCTTCAACAATTTTAGTCCTCCTATTGTATACTCTAAAGGCTTTACTATTAGAAGAATAGCCTAAAAAGTATCCATCGTCCCGCTTTTTCTTGAAATTTGCCTAGGTAGTCTATGGTATTCAAGATAGTAACAGAACACCCAAAAGGTTTTAGGAATGCAATCATTGGCTTCCTATCATGTAACACTCATAGGGGTCTTGTTATGAGGCTTCACTACCTTACTTCTATTCTGCACATAACATGCAAGGTCACTTTCGACCCAAGGTAGTTGGTAACTTAGACTCGACAAAGATAGTCCTAGCAACCTCAATTAGTGTTCTGTTTTTCCTTTCAGCTACACCATTTTGTTGTGGTGTTCTAGCAACACTAAACTGCCTTTCTATACCTTTATCTACACAAAACCCGATTCATCACAAAGATTCTTAAACTCAGTTTCATTATCACATCTGATTATCTTTACTTTATGATTTACTAGATTTTCTATCTTAGTAATGAAACTCTTGAGAATTTCACTAGTTTCACTCTTAGCAGCCAAAAAGTAAACCCAAGAAAATCTACTATAATCATCAGTGATAACTAGGCAATCCTGCTTATGGTTCAAACTCTTGACAAAGGTAGGTCCAAATAAGTCCATATGAAGCATAAACAATGGTTGTGTAATGGTGTTGACAGTTTTGGTCTTACAAGAAGCTCTATGTTGTTTTCCTTTTGACAAGCCACACACGTTCCTTACACTCAAAAACCTTAGAAGGTAACCCTCTCACTAAGTTGCCTTTCACCAGTTTATTGATTGTTTTGTAATTGAGGTGACCTAATCTTTTATGCCATAACTTAGACTCATCCACAGATGCTTTAGCAAACAAACAGGTTAAGGACCTATTAGGAATTACATCTTTAAGATCAAAACAATATATATTTTCCTTCCTAGGTACCCTAATTTGTATAAACTTTTCATCAGGCATCTTAAACTCAGGAGACAACACCACACACTCAGTTTCACCAAAAAGTACCCAATTTTTCTTATCACACATTTGACAAACACTGAAGAGATTGTATTTAAGTCCTTGTACCAAATAGACCTTCTCAAAGTCTATATTCCCTGTTCTGATTGTGCCTCTTCCAAGTATCTTTCCTCCATTTGGATCATTGCCAAATGCCACATATCCTCCATCAAAAGATTCAAAATCTTCCGTGTTGCTCCCATCCCAAATCATGTGCCCAGAGCAACCACTATCAAAAACTCCTTTGTCTTTTAGCTCATCTTGTAGATTGCCCCGCACATGAAATTAAACAAGTTAGTTCTTTTGGACCCAAGCCAATATGACTTGGGTCCGCCCTGTGCATCAATATAATCAAATTTGTTTAGGTCCATTGATGCACAGCTGACATGATGTAAAACCTTGGTCTTAGGTTTCCATTGCCAACTAGCTGAGGCCTTTATAGCATAAAAATGATTTCCAACCACTGTGTCAGTTATCACCTTTGGAATTTTTAAAACTTCTTTGTTATCTGTGGTGATTTTTGGCTTAGCAGTGGTTTTGATTTTGCTTAGCCGTGTTTACACTTTGCTTAGCAGTGGTTGGAACCCATTTTGGAAAAGCAGTGACAATTGATTTTGTATTCCCATTCCTCATTAACACTGCTCTAGGAATCATGTTTCTGTTAGGATGGGAGTTTGTTTTCTTTGAAAAGTTTTGGTGATTTACTCTCTTCCATTGATTCCAAACCTGTGGTCTGTTTTTATAACAATTTCTCTGTAAGTGCTCAAAACTTCCACAGTTATAACAAGCTTTCTTGACACAGTGAAACTCATTACCTAACCTGTTAGATATTAGGCCATTAAAGTTTCTCTGATTACCCCTATGTATATATCTTTTCATCTGTTCCCTAGGAACTTCCTTGTACTCCACCACTTTCTTAGTAATTTGAGCTCCAAATCTAGGCACAAGGTTGGCTTGCTTAGTATCAACTTTCTTAAGAGGTTCTAACTTTTCGTGCTGTTGATACTTTAATATTTCCTCAGATTCGATTCTCAATCTTCAATGATGGGAGCATCAGATGACATATCAGAACCTATCTTAGATGATTCATTCTTCTTAGTCTCACCTACAGGTTTATTGAATCTAAATTCACTGCTAAATGAGAGCTCTTTTGGAGATGGTGCATGTTGCATAAGGGTAGGTGGTGGCATATCATTGTAACCTAGGCCACTTCCATCCTTGAACAATTTTTGACCTATGGGTTTATTTACTAGATCAGAAGCATATTGTGTTTTAGCAACCCTAACAACATGTTTTACTTTTTCTTTTAGGGCTTCTACTTTTACATTCTCAGCTTGTTCTAGTTTCTCTTTAAGCATCTTAATCTCCTTATTCTTAAGATCAATTTCTCCACCTAGTATATTAATTTTATCAACATACTCAAACTCACATTTGATACAGTAAGTAAGCCTCTCTTCCACACTTTCTATACCAACTCTATAACCTAGGTTGTCCATAGACAGTCTTTCTACTTCTTTTCTTAAACTTTCAAAGATAGCTTTTTGAGATTCTAAGTTATCTTGACATTATTTAAAAGAACAAGTAGATTCATTAGATACCTCGAATCAGAACCAAGATGAAGCATAAGCCATAAGAGCAAAGTTATGCTCATTTGAAGCTTCACTAGCAAGAAAAGCTGCATTTGGTCCTTCTTCAATTTCATCACTCCAATCATAATCACCAAGACCATCTTGAGCCACCAATGCTGAAGAAGGAGCAGACTCTTCAGTGGTCTTCTTGACACCTTCAATCCTCTTAGGAGCTCGGCATTCCCTTGCAAAGTGACCCTTCTTCTTGCGCTAAAGCACTCCATCTTACTTTTGTCGAACCCAGCTCTTCTTTTAGCATCATACTTGACCTGTCTTCCAGTCCTTCTCAAAAACTTCCTTGCTTGTAGAGTCAACATTGCCATTTGCCATTGAAGATTAATCTCCTCAAGATCATCAGGATCAATTTGATCTAGATCTTGATTCAAAACAAAAGACGGTAGTTAAATCAGCCGTAAAAGCACAAATTGCACCATCACCGACATTATCACTAACAAGGGTATTGTTTGCAATAGCCGTGGTTATACCATAAGCAGCAGTGGATACATCTTGTGTACTTTTGTGATTAGTTGAAACAAAAGCAATGTTCGATTAGCGTAAGATGCACCAGCAATGTTATTTTCAGACTCATAGACTTTCAAGTTGTTATAGAGATTGTACAGAGTCATCTTATCAAAGTCCACCTTATTTCTCCACACAATCGTATGAACAGCCCATTCTGGAGATAAACTTTTAATGAACTTCAAATTTATATCTTCTTGAATAACATTATAGTCCACTGACTTCAATTGGCTGATCAGTTTTTGAAGCCTGTTGTAAGTGCCATCAAGTTTTTCTCCACTAAGAGCAGTGAAGTTTTCAAGTTGATGCTTGAGCATATTCTTCCGTGATTTCTTTGTAGCTTGTCTCAAGAGCATCCAGTAACTCTTTAGCAGACTCATATTGTTCAAAATCCAAAGCATATTCATTAGGTATTCCTATAGAGAGAATACTATAAGCTTTTATCTCCATCTTTCTCTTAGCCTTATCAATCTCACTAACAATGGATATCTCTTTGCCATCATCACCCTTCTTAGGAAGAGTATCACCTTTTTCCACAACATCCCAGAGCATAATCAATCATGTGAATATATTGCCTTATTCGCATCCTCCAGATTTGGTACTCACCATGCTTGAGCATGGGCACCTTTGAAGCAATAACCATGTGTGTTTCGTCAGACATCTTATCTTACTTGAACAAAACTTAACTTGACCTCTTCTTGATTACAGTTTCTAGATCACAAGCTCGGATACCACTTGTTGATCCCAGTTGAGCAAACGATCTAATATAGAAACTGACTTAGAATAAAAGCTTATTAAGTATTACGCGGAATTTAACACTTCATCTTAAGAAGAAGAACAGTTAACATTCAACACCTCAATATTATTTATTAATACGAATACTCTTACGGTATTAGGGTTTTGCAACCTTGAAGTGTATCGAACTTAAATATAAAACTTATGTATATCTAATCTAACCTAGAACCTCCTTTTATAGACTAAGGAGTCCTTTACATAATACAATACGTAACCTACAAGATAAATATCTTTTCCATATTTATCTAATACAATAAACTAAACCGACTATACAAGACTAGCAGTGGTTACAATATATTGTCCGTGGTTACACACTACTACTAGCCGTGGTTTGTCTTCATCAGTGGTTCCATCCTCCTGTCCGTGGTTATATCAACTCTGTCCGTGGTTCCAGTACTTAGAGTAATTCATGATTCAAGGAACCAAAAACCTAACAAATACTATACCATCAGATTATTTGAACCTCTAATGCTAGGTGATGAGCATCAATACTACTGTGTATTTATGAATCCATGTAATGATTTGTTTATTGTGTCATCCTTGTAAGTATTAACATAACTTAACTTCCAAAAGGTCGGGGATGGAATCAATGATGCACCCTCTTTGGCTCTAGCTGATGTTGGAATTGCTCTGTTAGTCGAAGGACAAGAAAATGCTGTCTCTAATGCAGCATCCAATATACTTCTTGGGAACAAACTTTCACAAGTAAGCATTCGATGTATAACTTTCTTAAAGTTAAAGCAGAAAACATTTCAAGACTGTCTTGTATTCTGCTGATTTTCCGTATTCTTGTCATGACATTAGAATTGACAGTGGCAAAATGGGGAGGTTGAGTAACAGATATAAACGGGTCTATTAGACGTATTAAGTTGGCCCAAACCCGGAATGTGGGCTTTGGGGTCAACTTAATACGTCTAAACTGGTCTATAAACGGGTCTATTACACAGTTGAGCAGCAAGTTTTGGAAGGAAGACACGAATTTTTTTGCTTGATTTTTTAAGTCTTGATTAAGATATGATATGGACAAATGTGTATTCATTAATGTTTTTGGTGATAAATTTTGTAGTCAAATCCAGTACTAGAAGCATTTGGAATCTGTGAAGAAGAACAGGTTAATATTATATATATATATATATATATATATATATATATAAGTTTCCTATATATATCTTCATTATTATCTTTTAGGTTTCTTACAGTGCAGAGATCTTTCAAGATTCAATTTTCAGGGTTGTTGCTGCAATTATTCATCTTGGTAATATCGAGTTTGCAAAGGGTGAGGAGATAGACTCCTCGGTGCTAAAAGATGAGAACTCGAGTTTGCAATGGCATTTTAACCAGGTTCGGTTCTATCAATCAGACTAGAAAATCGTAATTATAAAAATTTTCTACTGATGTTTTTGTTGTTGAATTCTTTGTTACAGCATGTGTTTAAAATGGAACAAGAAGAGTACACAAAAGAAGCGATAGATTTGAGCTACATCGAGTTCGTTGAAGCTTGGGTAAACCTCTTATTTTTGGGCAACTTCTTCTTTTGGGGCAACTTCTTCTTTTTAGGCAACTTCTATTTGGGCAACTTCTTATTATGGCAACTTTTTTTTGGGCAACTTCTTTTATCACAGGAACCTTAGAGAAGTTGATGTCAAGTTTGGCCTTCCTGCCACTACAAGTACCGAGAGGTTGGAACTACTTTATGACAACCAGCATATCTTTAGCGTTCGGATCATTGGTGGTGATCACAGACTCAGGGTAATGTTTCATCTTTTGTTGACTTTTGATCTATATATTATCTGAATCCCGAGGGTTATCGATGTTTTCTTTCAGAACTATTCTTCAATTATATCCGTCCACCCGGAAATTATTGAAGGCGGACCAGGGACTATAGTGGTGGAGTCATTTTTGGTCGATGTGCCTGAAGGGAATACAAAAGATGAAACATTCTACTTTGTTCAAGCATCGATCAAGTGCAATCTTAAATCTCTTGCTGACGTTTCCGAACGACTTTTAGTCCAAGATAGGACCGATCCGATTGATAGGATGTAAATTTGGAACCAGTGAGGCTTGAAGCTATGTACCACGGATGAAGCTTTTTACAAGTCTGTTGGCTTTTGGTGACAGACTGGTAGCAGTTGTTCCTGGCAATCTCTCTGCAGTTTCCTCCCTATTATGTTTTGTTGCATTACATGTCGTTAGAATCTGTCTATTCTCAAGCCTCAAAAACCACACTTGTATAAGGTCAAATTGCTAAATGGTAAGCTAAGTTTCTGTTTTTGAGGTTTCACCTTTGCTAAAATGTTTGTGAATAAAAATGGTGAAAACAGGTGTCTCCTGTATTTACCATATTCTATCTTGTCTCGTCTAGTATGATAAATTATTAAATTTCCTCACCAAAGTCATGTATGTGATTCAAAAAACAGTATTCAAAACATGGGTCAATAAACAAAACTGAACTATGTAACCTTTTTGGGTCGATGATAAACAGTATTTAAAACATGGGTCAGAAGAAGGAATAGGTTATCTCGAGTTGGAAGGACAATCCAAGTATCAAAACATGGGTTAGAACGAATCTCACCTCAGCGGTTGCAAAGCTTGATCAGAAGGCGAAATTAATATGCATTTGACCTGCCTTGTTCACACAGTTGGGATAGCGAATATCTACATTTCAGATTTTGCATTTCAATGTAGCAATTTCAAGCATTTACTGAAACATGTTGACAAGTTTCTTGAATCTTCTAAGTTATACATTGTTTTAAACTAAAAAGAAACAAGTCAGATGGTCAAAAAGAACCAGTTGACCCGCTCATTATATCACCTAGGCTACATTAACCAATGATCATACAGAAAGAATCAAATACGTCATTTTAAAGAGTCTGGAATGCTTTGATGTTCGACAACATAGAGTCCATGGTCATGGGGAACGAATCACGTCTTTGTATAAATATTTTGCTTTGTATACAACACTGTACATAGTCCCCCATTAACTACACTTAGAATCACAAAAATAAATGTTTGCTAACTTAAACTAGTATGCCAATACAAGCTCTCCTTCCTCTTGCTGCAGTTCTTGAACTGGTATAACTCCTTGCCCTTCTTGAGGCGGAAGAAGAATATGCTTTATTTCTTCCGCGTTTAGTGTCTCGTATTCCAGCAGTGCGTTTGCCAATGTATGCAATGACTTTTCATGCTGCACAGACAAAATTTTTTTTAACTAGTTACACCGTAGTTAGAGTAAGGCAAGTATATCTCTAAATTGGTGGGTCAAACAAGTTGGGTTGGATAACAGGTCCAAAAGAGGGTATATTTATGATAAGTTGTCCCTTTATATTTTTATTAAACAAGGATTGCCCCGAAACCGCCGCGTTGCGGCGGGGGACAAATCAAACTCAAATTATATTGTTATGAATTACATATATATGGGACGGGAAATATGACTCACTCCAGGTTCCGTAGCATTATATGCCGCCATACCACCATCTTTTAGGTTAACATTTCCAATGACCCGCACATCTGCAACGTTTAGTACACATCCGATATAATCTATAAATGGAAAGTGCACAGTTAAAACAAAAATGGTATGTGTATCAATAGTGTTAGTAATATGCACCTGTTAGTATCGCATCGTTGTTGTCCGCACGTGCAGCCAATTCGTTGTATGCAGCTAAGTTAGAATGGTGTGTTGGGAAACCACATCCAGAAAATGGTTGCACATCTTTTCTAGAAACCCGAAACCGGTAATTGTGTAGGTACCATTTATCCGAAGTGTATTATGAAAACGGATTCTGTCGCGGCTTTCTGCGTTTGCTTGTATTGCCCCACCCTATAAGATGTTGTGTCAGTGCAACTAATTATTTCATGCTAGCAAGTAGGCATTTTAATGTTTAGTGCACCGATGTCGTATCTGTTGCTCCAGTAGTATCAACCAAAGTGTTGACTGCGTCGCTCCTCTGAAGGCTGTAAATGTCCACTTGCGGTAGACATTTACATGTATTGCTTTGCCAGTTATTGATGGTTTAATGTTTCCCACCCCAACACTTTCAAGTTCTGTCGCTGGTCTTTTCCCTACAGATTTTGCTACAGCAGCAGATGCACCACTACTCAACATGTTCTGCGCAGGACAACCCCAGATCATATCGTTAGTATAATATACAAATGAACATGAAAACGTATGGTTACAGGTACGTAGAGTGTCCAGGTTATGAACTCCACGTGAGTAACTAACGAATAGCATTCATTTACAATAATTGGTATCGTAGCATACGTTTACCTTAACGCAAAAAATATATTGCTAGTACATGTAAACGGATATATGAATGGCTTTCCTGTCAATAAGCATAGGTATCACATAAATGCTTCAGGTCTTTAAAGATGAATATCACAGAAGGTCAGTTAACATATCTAAAAACACATAACAGTCCGCGTGTGCGGTGTCTGCTAGTGTAACCTTAGAATAAGACATACATACAACCGAAAAGTATTTTGCAGTATATATTCTTAGGAGAGGATAACAAAATACGAATTGTGGCCCGCATAAGGCAATTAACGGGAAGCCATCTGCTTATTTCATTCACGATAACTCCTATATTAATAATGGTATTAGAGTCTTGTTAATACAGATTTAGGAAACATTAGGTTCAAGAGGACTAAAAAGGTATATGCATCGTACAAAAGAAATATATAAAAATAACATCAGTACAATATCGTTAAAAGGAGAAATACATTGAACCATTTCAAAAAACTCATATATCGGCTCCTGATCAGGTTGTCCAATAAGTTAGGCCACGAATTTTGGTTTTCTTATTACCATTTTCATAAAAAATGCATACCTGTTCGGTTTTCTGAGACCATCAGATTTATTAGCTGTCTCTCGTGCACCCTCTTGCATCCTCCTGATGAAAGTGAACACCAAAATAATAAGATAAATAGCACTTGATAACCCAGCAAAAATAGTATTTGTAAATTACCATATCATCCATGTCCAATCTTCTGGACTTCAACAAATTACGTCTTCGTTATATCAGACTGAACAACACGTTTTACCCATTTTAATCATATAATGATATATAGTTCAAAGCAAAATCATTTATTGTAAGAATTTTTACCTAGCCTACGGTTGTTTGAGGCTTCAACATACCCTTCTTTGGTCATTGTCTCCGTTAGCTTACGAACAGTTGAAACCTATATATAGTAATGTACTCCGTTGGAAAAGCATGATAGTTATGAACTAATATCGTAGATACTTTGAAGTGAAAATAAGAAATACTTACCCATGGACGCGACTGATGAACAACATCTTAGCCTCAGGGTTGACATAGAATCCACGTTTCAACCTTGCTTCACGCTTCAACTGAATCAACTCCAGTTGCTGCATTTTTTCCAGCTGCAACATACCTGAAAGGAAGATACCAGATTCGTTTAGGAATGCTCACTTTCCAAATTTTAGTAAGCCGATAATCCCATATAATAAGCTAATCTAAAGTACCCTTATAACTGATTACCTGCATATAATCTAATCCAAACACCCTGTATCACGAATAAACCGTTACCTTGTGAAACCTACATGTTTTTTCAATGACAACTGCCTTGCTACTGCACTTTCATATTTTTTAAGAATTTTCGCCATACTTATATTCTTTATAGCTATATAAAATAAAGCGAACACACCTACAAAGATTACGTAAACTTAACAATGTTTTTACGTTTATATATGGCTATGTATCTGCATATTAAAGTCATAAGTTCGTAACCATATTGGTAATTACTTGCTGCTGGTTTTAAAATACCTTTACCCAACCCTCATGATATCACCCGGAGGTTTAACTATAAGGTACAAACCTTGTAGACGTTACCAAATCCTCCTTGCCCGAGCTTATTTGACTCATCCCAAGATCCAGTCGCTCTCTTAGCAGTAGGACCTCTTATTGAAGAGGTCACTGCATGTTGTCTGCAAAAAACATATGAAACTGTAAATGGTAGATGCGCAAGTGCCTATTTTTACTCAAACTGCTTATAAAAGAAACATATGAAACTGTAAATGGTAGATGCGCAAGTGCCTATTTTTCATATCAATCACCAACTTCAAAACATATGAAACTGCTTATGGCTGACCCAACATGTACATTAACACACGTATGTGAGAAAGTAGCACTCTAGAAATGTTCACAACTTTTCCCCGGGTATATATACACATCGACAACTGATACAGGTAACCAAGCATGTGAGAAGGTAAACACACACACATTAAAACACGTACATACTATTCGTGTATGGGTTGTGATAATACCCACCTACACCTTATAAGCTTCCCTTTTTCCCCAATACAGCATACCATCTGTTCATCGTTGAATTCTTGAATATAACTTCATCTTCATCTAACATATCAGTTGTCGATGCAGCGATCGACCCAACTCACTTAAGCCACCCCCTGAAGCCAGACCTCGAACTCACCCCCTGCACCAACGCCCTGAACCGCTCAATATACGATTTTGTACACATAAACTATAGTCTAAATCATTGTAATATTACTTATGGAGTTACTCCAATATCAACAGGTATCAAATTAGATTCACGTAAAGTTAATTATAAATTTATTTTACCAAGAATGGTTATTCCAAGCTTTTCATAGTGGTCTCCTATAGCATGGACACATGACCACTAACCAATAGCGCATAAACATTGGACAGCAGGTAATGTTGCATCAGCCTGCACACGGATAAGTACTATATTAGCCACAAAAAACGTGAAGTAGATACATAGTGTTCATACAGAATTTAGTTACCTTGTTGGAATGATCTGAATAAGAAAAACTACGAACAAAACGAACCTCTTGTATGACCAACCGAAACTATCTGACCATTAACCAATAGCGCATAAACATTGGACAGCAGGTAATGTTGCATCAGCCTGCACATGGATAAGTACTATATTAGCCACACAAAACGTGAAGTAGATACATAGTGTTCATACAGAATTTAGTTACCTTGTTGGAATGATCTGAATAAGAAAAACTACCAACAAAACGAACCTCTTGTATGACCAGCCGAAACTATCTGGCATGTCCATTCCTCTTAGTTCCGATAGCCAACTCTAAACATCTAGCAATAATAACATTTTATCAATCAGCCATTCCATCAAATCGTATAAAAGTATGTTAAAAGACAGACAGCAATGAATGATCAAATTCTAGATACTCTTAAGCTGAGAATACTGAAAAACATCTTCAAAGTATCTATAAAAAAATGTTCGTGTAGAATGGGAAGTTTAATTTATACGTTAACATACAAAAAAAAGGTGATAAATTGATAACAGAGTTGGAGTCTTGGAGATGTATTGCGTCTGTCACACATTCATCACTTCTACCAAGGTGATAAATTGATAACAGATTTTGTACTTACTTTTAACGTCAAAATTTTCAGTTATAGGGTGCATTAGATGTCATACATTCATCACTTCTACCAAAAGATAAAGCTAAAATCATTAAAAGAGTTTCAAAGTGATGCTCCAACAGCAATGGTAGGAGATGGGATCAACGACGCACCAGCTTTAGCCACTGCAGATATTGGGATCTCAATGGGAATATCGGGATCTGCCCTTGCTACTGAAACTGGGCAAATAATTCTAATGCCCAATGACATAAGAAAAATCCTAATAGCAGTGAGGCTCGCTAGGAAAACCCAAAGAAAAATATTTGCCAAGGCTGCTATTATTGGATTGGCTATTGCAACAAATAAGTGTTGTTAAGACCACACGTCACTTAAGTGAAAATAAACATTATATAGCGTGCATATGACTAAGAGGCCTTTCACCAGCTACGTCTAAAGAGCATAACATTAAATTTTACGAAGATGACCTACCAAAAGCCAGACACAAAAGAGTTGGATCCTAACATGATACTTTAGCAATCTGGTATTAAGGAAACCGGGTTTTTGTACACGTATCGTCTATATAAAAAAATGCAGATATACACTTTTAATTATTTAATTATAGGGGAATGGTGACCCTTTATAAGGCACCATGGTATCAATATAGGCTAGCAGTGGTAACCGATAAGCCTAGCAGTGGAAACGACAAGCTAGCAGTAGTAACCGATAACTTAGCAGTGGAAACGAGTAGCCTAGCAGTTGTTACCGATCACAAGCAGTAGCAGAAACAAGAACGTAGCAGTACTAAGTTTCTTCAACCAACAGTAGTATGTTATTATCATATGCTTGAATGCATGTCCATCTAAAAACCTCTAGCATGACTTTTTAATATCACAACAGTAATAAAACAACCTTAGTTATACCAATCATGTGCAAATCACTGGATTGCGTGCTTTTATTGAAAATACAACGTTATGGAAGTCTAACTTCCTACAGATTCTTGTGAATTCAAATGCAGACTCAACCTGTTAAATCAAGTTTTGGTGGCATAAGTGGCGGCTAAGGAAACCTAACAAAAACTTTGAGTACGCTAGAGGAGCTGATCTCCTTACCATTCCCCTAGGAGAATCACTATAGTAACTCATGATACGATCTGAAAGACTCACATGGTTTGTACCTATTCGCATTGCTCTTCCATATTTCTTGCATTTTTCAACCAATGGAGTAAAAACCTAGTGAACAGAATGCACATTTAAAGAAAAGTTATTAAGGTTTTTAATTTAATACGAGAACATAGAAACATTGAGATCAAGATATTATAACAAGGTGATAAGAAGCTTCACCCATTCAATATGCTCAAGTTCCTATTTATAATCATCATCTATATACTCCAACTGCTCAAATTGAGCTCGTCGATCAGCTGCGAGATTACACAGACGATTAGTTTCATCATATGCTCACACTCTTCAAAACCAAAAAAAACATTCAGGCATTTCATCAAACACTTACTATACACCTTTTTTTATAAAAAGAATTATAAAAATAAACTCACCCAGTAACTGAACCACTTAAAATGAAGAATGATTACCTTATCAGCAGAACCACTAACAACCACCTGACATCGCCCACAAATTTAACGATGGTAATACCTGACTTTTGACATCCCAAATTTTAACAATAGATCCAGAGGTGCCTGTTCCAACAATGAGATCGTCGGTATTAAAAACTGCTGGGAATGAGATGTATCCGGTGGAGGTGGCGTCAGGTGGTGGTGCCGTCGGGTAGTGTGAGTTATGGAGTAATAAGTGTGAGTTATGCCGGTTGTGATAGGTTTATGTGGGTCTGTGATAGGTTTATGTGGGTCTGTGATTTATGTACTGTTAGGTTTATGTGGGTAGTGGTGAGTTATAATTGTGTGAGTCTATGATTTTTTTTTTAATTGAAAATGTAAAATGACGAAATTATCCTTGTGTATAAATCCAAGTTGCCCAAAAATATAAAGTTGCCCAAAAAAACACTACAAGTTGCCCAAAAAACAATATCTTACAATACATGACATATACTTTCAAAATGCGTACTTGTGTCATAAGTTGTTGGACACATGGCAGCCCCTGGTTGGGTCCAAGAAAATCGCTGGGCAACCTATCTATTTTCGAATGTCAAGAGTGCGTGGTCCATAAAGTGATATGCCTCAGGGCGCGCGGTCTATTTGACTAATTTTCCCTTGCCAGAATTAGAGTTGTATCTTCACATTATGTTGTTGACACTCTCGAAGTTTGAACTTGTAAGTGCTGGAAATCCTGCTAAGGAGATTCCTTTCAAGAATCGAGTCCTGAATATGTGGGTCGTTACTTGAACTTGTTCAACGTAATGCCAACTGTCCCTTACGGGATTCGGACGGCTGATTCGCCCGACCAAGGTGAATGGAATCAAGACATTCATCAGTAGAACAATTTCAGTAATCAATTATTTATGAAAAGATTACAATGATCAATTGGTGTTCTTGACTGTACCGGAGATGCTGCTGCTGATGGATGCTCGCGGGAGGAAGAGATCGTGATGATTCTCCACATGCTCATACCAACAACATCACTAAAGAAGTTCTCTCAAAATCAAAGGCAACTCAAAGACATAATGATTCTTCATCTAATCAAAGAATCTACAAAGTTATAAAGACTCGAGAACTACTTCACATCTAGAATTCATTGTCAAATGAGTGTGTGAGCATGTTGGAGAAAGACGTGGAAACGCTGGAGCAACGAAGTTGACCTGTAGCTGATAACAACATAATATCACAACCACCACAAAGAACAAAGAATTAAGAACAAAGAAATCAAAGACATTAAAGCATAATACTTCAAAGAAAACAAGATCCCTACACTGGGCAGATTGTTCGAATCAAGGCACTTCTTCTCACAAGAAAGAAGAATGTCAGAAGACGTCAAAGCTACTATTACAACTGCACCAACAACTGTTTAAGATTACTTAAGATATCAATTACTAACACTTAGGGGGAGATTGTTGGAATCACTCCTAAACCATTTCTCAAGTGTTAGTAATCAATATGTAATAGTTAGCTTAATTAAGGCTTTTATGTTAGTAATTAAGGCTAGGATCATGTAGAAAGCCCATGAGCCTATGCAAAAGCCCAATAAGGAAAGGAAGGGACTAGATGTGTTGCCCTACCTCCCTTCCCCTATAAATAGTCTTGTAACTCTCACTTGAGAGTTGGTTGTTCACTTGTATTCAAATCCTACGCCTAACCTTTCTATATCATACGTGTGTTTGTGTTAAAGTGTTCATCCGATCTTTCTTATCTCATTTCTTATACATTGATGCTTGTGTTATAAATATGGTGACCTAACACAAATGGTAACCATGTCAATGATGAATGGTTTTACGCCATCAATGACTTAGGAAGATAGACTTGGTCCTTCGTCATGCAGATTCGACAAAGGCTTAAGGGGAGTCCTTCGACCTGATTGGAGGGTATGTCATCAAGCCCCCTAGTCAAAAGTGATAAGTACGAACTAGGATATGTTTCTTACGACTCAAAAATACACACGAAACCCCCCCATTTTCACAAAACTGGACGAAAAATGGAAGTCGGATATATCTTGAGTGCGCATTAAATGCAAAGTACTTAGCCAAACCACTCCTTTTCTCGATAACCTAAAATGTCATTTCAAAATTTAAATTGGGTTTGAAATCCGGAAGTTAGGTGATCCAAAGGTGTTAGGATTTGGAAAATCTAGTAGTTAAAGTGTCGGTCACCTCAAGTATATGTATTCGTTAGAAAGCTCGTAGTCGTAGTTATTTGATGTTAAGTAGTATTTAGTTAAGTAACACCGTGGAGGACGGACGGGTCTTTACCCACTGTATGCCTGATCCACAGCCTGTAGATGGCGTTTGTTTGTAAGAAACTATAAATACCCTCTACCTCCCAAGGTAGAGGGTTGGAGCTTCAATACCATTTTTCTTTGTTTCACATAGTTCCCAACTCTCTTCCCTTTCTCTCTCTAAAACATATTAAATGCCCCATAGTGATTATGGTTTAGTGTGTTTGTGAAATCCTATATCTTACAAATGGTATCAAGAGCCATGGTTTGATCATTCATCTTTCATGCTCTTTGTTTTGGTGGATTTCATAAGGTTTTTGGGGTATTAAGTGTTTAGGAGAGTTTGAATCATTAGGACAAATTCTAGTGTTAAAGTTTGAATTTTTCTTGTAATTTTGTGTTTAGGATCATCATATGTGTTTATGTTTTGAATTGGAAGGCTTAAATCATTGTGGTTTGGTTGTTTTTGATTGATTAAATGGTTATTTGTGAACTTTGTACTATGCGAGTTGAGTCTCGGACTTGAGTTTCTTCGAAGCGAGTTGCTTTGTTACTGGATGCGAGTTGATATATGCGACTTGGCTATTTAGCGAGTTAAGCTTTTAAGCGACTTGGTGGTAAAGCGAGTTGTGTATTTTTGCGACTTGCTATTAAGCGAGTTGATTCTTAAAGCGACTTGTTTCATTAAGCGAGTTGATTGTGTTGCGAGTTGATAGTAAAGCGAGTTGGCTATTTAGCGAGTTGATTCCTTAAGCGACTTGTTTCTTTAAGCGATTTGGTTGTTTAGCGAGTTGATAACTAAGCGAGTTGAGTGGTTTGCTACTTGTCTATCAAGACTTGTTACTTCTTCATGACACATTCTTACGGTCGTTCTTTTGGTTTAGTAAAATCCCGTGAAAGAATCAATTTCCCGGTTTAATCAAAGAATAGTAAAATCCGGTAGAACTTGTAATCATTGCAAACATCGCTCCTACTATTGTTTCTTCTCAGCTGAGGACGCCTCAAGCAGCAGGGTCGATACACGTCCACCTATGCTTGATGAACTGATTATGACTCATGGGCACAGAGAATCCGATTGTACTGTTTGGGAAAAGAAAACGGAGTCAACATTCTCAAGTCAATCGATGAAGGACCTTATCAGATTGAGACTACTAGAGACTTAATTGATACAGCTGCAGATGGAACAATGATCTATGGAATGGACAGACCAAAGATGTATGATGAGCTCTGATAGGAGAAAAAGAGATTCGTCGATGCGTATATCGTGGCTTCTAACATTATACTTCAAGGTCTTCCAAAAGATATCTACAAGCTTATTAATCATAACACTGAAGCAAAGGATGTATGGGATAACGTCAAGATGCTCCTCTCAGGTTCTGAATTAACTATTGAAGACAGAGAATCACAATTGTATGATGAGTTTGAGCACTTCAAAATGAAACCAGATGAGAGTGTCTATGAATATTACGTGAGATTCCACAAGCTTGTTAATGACATGAGGAACATCAGAATGACTATGCCAAACATTCAGCTGAACTCAAAGTTTGTGAACAACATGAATCCCGAATAGTACAAGTTTGTCACCTCTGTGAAGCTAACCAAAGGATTGAAGAATACAAACTATGAGCAACTCTATGCCTTCCTTCTTCAGAATGAGAGACATGTTATGTTTGAGAAAATGTGACAACTCGTAATTTCAGGTCATTTTATAAACTTTAAAAGTTTCACTATTTCATTATTTATCGTAAACTACGTTTACGAGTATCAAATTCGTGTAACCTTAATGGTTTAGCTGCGAATTCATGAAAATTTCATCAAGGACATTTCATATAGACTAGATTTAGTCTACATATCATCAATAACATCACTTCATATCGGTTCATGCATGGATTTGCATTTTTCAATTAAACGTTTATTTTCCTATTAAATAAACGTTATCGCGTAATTAATTATTTTGAACAATTGGTCCAACACTTCCAATAATTATTCTGATATATTTTTATACTTATATTAAGATTGTAAAAATTATATTATTAGTTTACTCGATGTTTTCAATTTATTTTGTATATAAATTGTTATATTTATATAATTACGACGATTTTCGTAAACACTACTCGATAATTATTACTTCACTAAATTTTTATAAGAAACGTATTTTTATAATTTTTATGACATTGATATATTTTATTTTGTTCCGTTAAAATTTATTTTAAGCTAACTCTATACCTAATAACTAAATATCTATACTTAAATTAACAAAATATCAAAGATATACATATATTTTATAAAACAAAAGGCACCAATTTCTTGCTCCTCATGCCATTTCCGACTTCCCTCTTAGTCACCATGTGACTAACCTATTTTTACAACTAAAAAAATGCATTTAAGTCTTTAGTCTAGATATTTTCCATACATGTATGATTATTTACAAAAAAGTTAAACATAGATGATCATTTTATTTGGTGAAAAAAATGAAAGAAAACTCTCTCCCTTTCATTCTTGTGGTTCGACCTAGCTAAGATCAAGAAGAAGATCATCATCATTTTTCAAGCTCTAGTGATTTAATCAACCTAGTAATACTTCTAGTTTAGGTTTTGAAATAAAAACCTAGAAGTAATTAAGTACCTAGTTACCTAAACCTCTTCATATTTCAAGTAAGTGTTCTAATAAATTTTTCCTACTCTTTCATATTCATTCTTGATATATTTTTATGATATAGTAACAAAAACATGCAAATATACTATGAATCATACCACTTTTTATTGTTTTTAGTACTTATATTGAGTTATAATCATCCAATAATTACTCCTTGAAACATATCACTTTTGGTGATGTTTAGGAACCCATGACACCCTAAGAAGGTGTATGGTAGGTTTAGAATAGCTTCGGCGTTGGTTTGAAGTGGTTAGAATAAGTTTTACGCGAGAAAAACTCATTTCTACAACTTTATTTAGAGGTCTGATCATATTTTGAAATTCTGGAATTTTCGACAGTAAGCAAAATATTTTGGGCTAGATATTTGGAAAATATACTTTAAAACGAAAACGTGGCCACTTGAACGGATTAAAACGGAGCTATAACGAAGAAGTTATGAATTTTTGAAGTTTGACGACGAAAACTATTTGTTTCAGAAAATTCAGCATGCTGTCTTGACTTTTTACGAGTCAAAAATGAGTCTTAAGCGTTGTTAAATGTGTCGACTTATCAAAAATATATTAGTATATGTTATCACGATTCCGTGGATATAAAGAACGTAGAAAACGGACTTATAACGATTAAGTTATTCACATTTTAAACAAGTTGCCGTAACTTTTATTATAAGTACCATTATATATTTCTATTAGGCAAATATTACGGCCAACAAAGTGACCATGTTGAAGGTTGTTTTTAACATTGATGTAGAACTTTTTATAAAGTGATGTCTTCTAGTAAAAGTAAGTTCGCCAAGCATATTTTCCAAAATGTTCAACCGTTCGTCAAGCGGAGTTGTAACGAATAAAATACGGTCACTTAAACTTTGCCGAAAACCATTCTTAAACAATATTTTGGACAAAAGTACCATACTTTACCTATACTTTTCTCCGTGATCGAGACCTCTAGGATGAAAACTTAAATGCTAAAACTTTGAGATAATGATACAAGCTTCCCAAAACCGTTGAGTTCGTTTCCCTAACACTCGACGTGCACCATTTTACGACTAGCTTTTCGAGGCTGATTAGTAACTTTCATGAAATTGTCAAATGACATTATTTTACGACGAAAAGTTATAATTTCATAATAAATCATTAAATGATTATCGTAAGATATCCTTTCAACGTAAATACTTGTAAAGTATTTTATAACATGACGAGATGTCATAAACATATATTTCGACGATAAATTCTATTTTCAAAAGCGTACAAGTGGTATAGATTACATGTGGATTTGCATGCACGACATTATTTCATGATTTACATTAGAACATATCATTCATAATAGGTCACGGTCAGAGGTTGCGCCTCATTTCAGTATTGCCATTACATCATCATTATCATTGCAACATGTGAGCTTTCATAGCCCCGATTTATTTAAGTTTTTACTTTATTTCAAACCCACGGGGGAGAATACATTGTACATCATTTTTATTACGATACCAAGTATATCAAATTCATTACATTGCTTAAGTTACCTCATGCCAATTGAATGTCCCCATTATATAACATGAACCGTTAATTTCATAGAAGCGAGGGTGAGTGGATAGATCTATCGAGGGTGACTCCTCCATCCGGTTGGTGGATTCCAACTGGTTAAACGGATGCATTTCATTTAATATCATTATTTGAGTTGTTTGGCAAACACTGTGTTGGGGCGAACATCATGATCATCTAGTTTCGTGTCATGGGCTTATAACAATTGTATCATTTTTGTGACATCATTGTCATACAAACTTATACTTGTGGTAGTCGTATTATACATATACATAAACTCTATGAACTCACTCAACCTTTGTGTTGACACTTTTAGCAATGTATTTTCGGGTAACTAAGGCATTCACTTCATGGCATGCATGTGGACATATCATAGAGTCGCGGTGACGACGCGTCTCACATGGGATTTATACACTTTAAAACATCGTTTGACTTGTACCAAACTTATTTTCCGCACATAGTAACTTTCATTTGGGACCTATCTTTGTAACTCTGAATGTTTTTATTAAATCAAGCGATGTATTTTCCAAACGACACTTTAGGTCGTTCAATATAATTGTGATTGTGATGCTATGACAGTCAACCCCCAAGAATTCCATTCCGCTGCAAAATAGGTAATTTGGGGTGTGACAGATTGGCATCAGAGCTTCGGTTATAGAGAACTAGGTTGCATCATTGACCCTAGACTATAACTACATCATCATAGCATCTCATCATTTCATCATAAGTGCATAGTCACTATACATGCGTTTCATACGCACATTTTGCGAGTTATTTACTTTCATTTCAAATCGATTGTCACATTAATGCCTTCTGATACCCATCCCATCACTTTGACATGGAGAATGCCCTGTCATTCCCTATCACAATTTTAACATCAGTTGACTCAACACCAATAACATCAGATGATGAGACTGAACCCTTTTAGGAGGACGAAGTTGCACCTACACCATCACGATCACCATTGATTCACCGTAGGATCAGACAATTTTATCATTCCTTTGGGGCAGATTATACCATTTGGTAGAACTTATAGGTTTAGTCCTAATGAACCTATTTTCTTAACTCACCACAAGGATTTTCATTATCATCATTGTCATCATTTTCATCATCATTGTCATCTAGAGTACCATCCGTGCCATCACATCTCATAGACACTACTCATACACCTGACTTGCAGATTGGGAAGCGTGCATGATTTGACACACCATTATCATTTATCACTAAGACTATAGACACTACACCATATCATAGGTTTGAGGACTGTGAGATTTCTAGGGCTATTGCTGCTAGACCGTCTACTACTCCTACACTTGAAACACGATTGGACCATCAACAGGAACAGATAATAAGTACCTTTCTAGCTAATGTAATCTTTATCATTTATTATCTCCACGATAATCACAACCTTCGTTTATTTCATTCCTTATTCCAATTGCCCAATTTTCAATCATTTCGCGATGATACATCACTATCTTACTAGGGGTTAGGCCAACTTTATTTTTGACCAATTAAAAGACTATTACTACTCTATGAGGTTCTCCCATGTATCCTACAAACCATTCCACAAATTATATTTCAAGTTACTTTGCTACTATTTCATGAAATTATTTCACTTAATTTTATTTCGAGCTATTTTACCACCATCTTAGAAACATTGTTTCATAAAGTTTTAAAACAAAGTTGTTTCGTTACCACCCTATCAATTGGCTTTCAGTCATTTTATCAACGATTTAATATCATCATGTGAAATGATTTTCATGTTAGTTTGAAAAATTATTGAGCCATTATCTTACAAAACAAAACGTTGAATATCATCTAAAATTTCGAAGAAACATAACACCATCTCAACAGAAACAAGCATCACATCATTTGTCTTCGATTATACATGGCCTGATCACCTATGTATAATTTAGGAAGAATTATGTCATGAAAACAATCTTCACTCAAAAGCAAAGCTTTGTAATCAGATAAATTGTTCATAAACATTTCTTTTGTTAACACTCTATAGAAGCCTACGCCATACATCCCTCACTCAACCGATAAGTTAGAATTTGATGAGTGACCTTTTTAGGAAAGGCTTCCTATACCATTTATGAGGAGGATTCCTCGATACAAGAAAACAATGAAAGCATTCTAGGACTACCAACAAGGACTAGAAGTATATAGTAAGACGTTTCAAAACTTAACAAAAATCTTAAGACATCAAGAGACATTCCGAAACACTATTTTGGACTAGAAGTCAAATTATATCATTTCAAAAGTACTAGTTAGACCGAGTTATGAGATTTAGTACGAAGCGAATACCCACTAAGCAACATCATAGGGATAAACCAAGTCTTCTAACTGAGACTGCATAACATTCAATTAAACATGGCTTCAACAATATGTGAACTTCCCTAAAATGAGTTTCCCTTAAAGGAAAATTTGGTTAAATTTAGGTTATCGATATAAACTTCTCCTAAGGCATTGTGTTCCTTAGAAATTCCAAGTAACCTCACTTCTATATCAAGAGATGCAACAGGTTTGAACATATCGGACAATCAATGACTCTCCATCTACACGTGAAATTAGAACAAACATTCTTCGACATAGTATGAGCTGATATCTATGTTTATGCTAGCATGATAACAATCTAAGTGATGAAAAAAAAAATTAGAAGCACTCAATATCGGGACAAACCTTGAAAATCAATCACTACACCACATCACTTAAATGTTTAAGGTTTTGTGACTTGACAACATAGAGCATGGAAACACTTCGATAATCAAACAATAAACATTTTAGTCATGGAGACTAAGCACCTTAGGCAAGTAAGACTCAAGTAATGACATTCGCTAGAACTAGAAACGCGAGGAATCACAACTGTTATCCATAATCTATTCTTTTCAATAATGCCCTTTTCGACAGATTTAACATTTTGAAATTTGGCAAGAGACACGTGGTATCAATTCCAGTTGTATCTATTATAAGCTATTCGATTCACCTTAGGCTCCTGATAACCATTTCAATCTTTCCATGGAATTTTGGTTAGGACATGAGTACCACCTATTATCCTCAGCTCAATGGTTAGAGCGAGAGAACAATTCAAACATTACAAGATATGCTCAAAGCATGAGTGATTTTCTAGAAATGATTAGGCAGATCATTCTTCATCGAACAAGTTGCTTTACAACAATAGCTAGCACCTGAACATATTGACTGCACCAATTGAGGCACTCTATGGTCGAGGTGTCAATCACTTATTCACGGGTCAAAACCAGAAAAGTTTAACTCACAAGTCCATAAGTCATTCATGAAACAACAAAGTGATCGAACAGATCAAAAATCAGTTACAAGTAACAACATATAGCTAGATAAGCTATGTCGATATACGACGCAAAATATTGGAAGTATGTGTCATAAGTCGCAAACCATTAAAATTTCAAGTTGGCAACAAATATATGTTTAACATCCCGTCTTGGAAAGGCGTGGCACAATTTAGAAAAACATTGGACGACCCAATGCGACTCAAATATCCTCACCATTCACCGATAACACCGTAGAACCTAACATGGACTGATGTTAGGAATTAGAAAATTCCATAGTGAAGTAGCGGTCACCCCAAATATAATCTAGCATAAGTTAGCTCGTAGAAATATCGTTATTTACTGTTTTATTACTTAGTTATTTAGTTTAGAGTAACACCGTGGAGGAAGGACGGTCTTTACCCTGTATGCCCGATCCACAATCCGAAGGAGGACGTTTAGTTTGTAACTATAAATACCCTCTACCTCCCAAGGTAGAGGGTTGGACCTTTCATTCATCTTAATCTAACCTTCTAAGTTTTCTTCCACTTTCTCTCTCTAAACTCTACATAATTCGAACCATATATTGTTATGTGATGTGTTTATGAAATCCAATATGTTACAATTGGTATCAAGAGCCATGGTTAGATCATCTCTTACATATCTTTGGATTTCTAGTGGTTTTTAGGTGGTTTTTGAGTTTGAGAAAGTTTAGTGGTTTTTGCATCATTTGGTTGATTTCTTGTGTTAAAGTTTGGATTTTGATTGTACTTTTGTGTTTAGGATCATCATAAGTGTTTAGGTTGTGATTTGGAAGGATTGAATCATCGTGGTTGGGTTGTTTTTGGATTGAAAAGTGAGGTTTATATGGTTTTTCAAGCTAGCGACTTAGTTCACGGAATATTTTCTTGGTAGCGACTTGCTTCACATTTTTGTAGCGACTTACAGTGTTGGAGCTAGCGAGTTAGATCTAGCGAGTTAAAGTACAAGTAGTGGATTCTCCACTACGGGTAGCGACTTGTGGTAGCGACTTGGTCAGTAGCGAGTTGCTCTTTAGCGACTTGTGTCTCTAGCGACTTGTGTAGCGAATTGCTGCCAAAATTTGTTTAGCGACTTGGTCTGTAGCGAGTTACTACTTAGCGACTTGCTTTTCTCTAGTTAACTTGGGACTCTAGCTACTTAGGGGTGTAGCGAATTAAGGGTTAGCGACTTAGTGCATTAATTTCTAGCGACTTGGTGCATTATCTTAGCGACTTGGGTCCTAGCGACTTGGTTCAAGAATTCTTAGCGACTTGTTGACTTTTCCCGACAAAACTTCAAACGGCTATAACTTTTGATCCGTAACTCCGTTTTCAGCGTTCTACCCATCAAACCGACCGTGAGAACGAGGAGAATGTCAATACTCCGGGTAAACCTTCGAGGGCTAAATCCGCTCTCGAATGAAGTTATTGAGGTTTTTATGTTTTTAGACCTAAATTTCTCGGGAAAATCGTGCATAAACTAATCCAAATCTCAACCAAACAACATCTCTGCTAACCCTACAAACATTTATATGTCCTAACACACAATTGTCTATCATTTTGACAATCCATCAGTCATCTTAACACGTTCCATTGGTCATTGCTTAATGGTTTGGTCTTGATTTTAGTAAAATCCCGCGAAAGATTCTATTTCTCGGTTTAAATCATAGACTTGTAAAATCCGTGCATACTACCACATCATGTCTTATTCTCTCGAAAGTGATTTCGAAGTGCTTAAATTGTATGATGATGTGGACAACAATGATATCAGATGCTACAATGAACGATTAAAGATGATTGAATCAATCAATGAGGATATGATATCTCCGGGTTGACTCAAAAAGACAGAAATGCACCAATCAATGCTACAGAATGCCATGCAAAAGGAAAGCAGCATTGAACCTTATCAACAACTTCACTCTCACCTCATACCACATCAATGGAACGAACATGCATTGCCCTCTTTCGTCAGGATTTTTCCACATTAACAGGAACTCTGCTGTTAAACCTAGAGCAATTGGAGCTACAACTTGACAAAGAGAAGGTTCATAAGGATAGTTCCAGCACTTCAAGTGATCTACAAACACTTTCAGTCATTCATTAGAAGGAATTCACATCTGATTATGATCAAGACATGACTGAAATGTCCTTCAAGAGACACACTGGAATGGACATTAGCGTGTTCACGGAGACACTTATCCATCTCATGGATAATGTGGAGAAGTATATTGAGGAAGTTACTCAGAAAGATGCAAAAGTAGATGAGAGTCGGGTACAGTTGAGAGTTATTTGTGATAAGTTGGGAAATGTATCGAAAGGTCGGTGTTGCTGAATGCGAATATCGAAACAACAAAGAATGATGTAACCAGCTTCGACTCCTATCTCACAAGAAGTGGATGTTGTAATCGAAAGGCGAATGTATCTCGGTACAATCAATAAATTGTTGTGTTGAGACCGTATGGCACCAGATGTTGGATCAGTTGACACCTGAATACAAAGGCTCGAGATGATAAGCTTGAAACAACCAATGTTCAGTGACTCTTGTTACACATGATGTGGATGCATATCAGACCGAAATTGAACAGAGTCATGTAATGAGGCACCCTTTACTGTTCAACATAGTGCATCTGCTAAAGTACTTAAACAAACTGATCATGATGCTGAACATAACTTTCATAAATGTTCTGTTACATGAGGTGAGTCCGAGATTAAGTGTTTCAAAACAAAAGATATAGTTGATAAGAAGGCTTTTGATGAACTTTCAAACAAATTCTCAAATCTTGAAAAGCATTGCATTTCTCTTGAAATCGCGATTCAGAGTAAAGAAGAAAGTTTTCAACTTAACAAACCATGTAAACAACCGAAACTTCCTGAATTCCGTGAACTTTTTGAAATTAACACTTTGAAAGCTCAGCTTCAAGACAAAGAGTCAACCATTTACAATCAGAAGAAACATATTTCTGTCTTGAATGAGAAAAGTAATTTAGTCATGAATACACAAGACATTGATGCTATTATAACAAGAAATAATGAACTGTCAATTTATGTGGCTAAATTACTAAAGGAAAATGAGTCTTTGAGAAAGCATCATATAGAACTAAGTGACTCTGTCAATGATGCTAGAACTAAATCAATAGAACAAACAAACTCTTTGATAGCAAAAACTGATGATTTCAAAGCTCAACTTCAAGAAAAGAGTTTCGCTATTGTTGCCTTAAAAATGAGCTTAGGAAAACTGTAGGGAAAAGTGTGAATACTAAGTTTACAAAACCATCAACCTTGGGAAACCAGCTCATCCCATTATAAACCGGTCCATTGTTAGGCAGCCTACTGCGTTTATATCTGAAAGACCAAAATTTTCAAAAACACGGTTTGCCTCCCAAGTTGATGAGAAACAAGTTTTGTCAAAACCACTTCACCGAGTTATCTAAGAATAAGGCTTCTAGCACCGTTAACCCTCAACACGTAGCCACTTCTACTCCCAGCACCTCTAGGATTAGTTCGAAAATAGTGTCAAAACCATGCATTAAAACCCAGAATTCATATGATATGAATGACTTGTGGAAGAACTATTATCTAGAAAAAGCTAGGAAAAAGGCACAGATTCGAAAAGACGGAATTTTAGGTGCAAAAACTAGGGTGATGAATTCTACGAGTTTTCAAAGCACTGCTAGTAGTTGTAAACCACTACCTAGAAACACTCAAAAGACTAGGGATTGGCGTACATCTAAGAGTAGTTACGTGCATAAGAATGCTAAGCATGTAGAAAACAAAACTAGAAATTCTGAGTCTTTTCCACAAAAGAAACATTTTCCTAATTCACATGCTAAGGTACAATCCCCTAAGACTACTTATGTGACTAAGGTCCAACATGTTGTGAAGCAAAACAAACCAAAAACTTCTCCTAGATGGATACCAACTGCTAAATCTTTGGAAACTAGGAATAAGGATAAGTCTCTCCATCTGCATAAGAAGCCTAACAATCCTAGACCTTGCCATAAGTGGATACCGTCGGGTAGAATGTTTAAGGATGCTGGACTTAGGTGGATTCCTACCGGAAGTGTTCTCTCGATGACAAAATCAAGGTGGACCGTGAAACCTCAAAGGGTTTGGATACTAATGTCACTAACCAATATATATGCAATCAAGCTTGTAATGTTAGTGCGGTAGACCTTACTCAGTTTCAGATACTTCGATCCTTCAATACATGGACTGGTTTAAAGTATGGATAACACAAGGATTGATATCTCATAACTCACGGGTTCAAGTAACTCAATCTTGATATTCTTTCGATATGACGTCTGCTCACTTCGCAGGCCTCGTACTTCATCATTATGGTGTCTCTGCAGATAACTCTTCGTGCCCCGTTCTTCAAAGAAAAGAAAAGTGTACGCTCTCTGCGGCGCTTATCTTCACTAAAGAGAAATTCTCTCCTGAATGGCCATACTCATCTACATTATTCATCAACAAACTTCATGTTTTTCCACGCTCATTCAATCATCAAGTGGATCTACGTTCATTGGTGTATACTCCTATTCACTTGTTAAATCAAAAATGGCAACTTCGGATGCAATTTTTGAGGGGAGAAGAGTGAATATACTACATGATGATGGATGTTTGAATAATGGTTATAAGACTTAATTTTTGATGATGATGAGTGTATATTCTTTTTGATGAAGAGTGAATATACTAAGGATTACTGGGATTCATTGTTTTGATTCTTGACGACTCTCCAACGCCTAATGTTTCACTCACTAAGGATAAATGGGATTTATTGTTTGGGTTTCATTGTTTCAAGAGATGTTTGATGAGTATTTCCAACCGCTAGCGAATGTTGATCATCCAAGAAGTACTTCGAACTCAAGAAACCTAATCTCCAGTTATTCCTCAAGGTGTTGATAATGACTATCATAATATTGCCGTTGCACTCATGAATAATGATCCGCTCTTTGGTATTCCTTTGCCAAATCTTCACGGATTATTATTCATGAATAATGATCCCTTTTGGTATTCCTTCGCCAAATCTTCACGGGTTATTGTTCCTCTCATTGTGCACGCTATTAATCAACCACATGAACATTAAGGAAAATGACTACCTCATCCCGCCGAAGACATTATTGGCGAATCTTCCAGATCAGTCACTACATGTATACTTTTAGGAAGAATGCATTGATGTTGAGATCATTTGTTCCGTTCATTCAGTGGGTGATTGTACATCCGATTGTATGTTTATTCACGTGTTGGGTATTTGGCATAAGTTGATTACTTTGGAGTTAATCATTTATCACTTATTTGAGATTGAAGTTGACCTTCACAAAGGCGCTTTATTTTATCTTGAATTCGGGGATGGTTGGATGCATGACTTTCAATGATAACTTGCTCGTGATTGAATTTAAGTTGAAGACTTGGTTTATCTAGTTACCAGCAGTCGGGTTGGATGGTTGAAGACCTGGTTAACTATCACTTCAAGGAGTTACGTTGTTTTACTCAGTGACACACGCTTATGTCGTTGTGGATAATCGCAAGAGGTGTTAATGTCTCATACTTTGGTTGAGTATTGAGTACTTGGAGATTTGCTTGGAGCATAAATTCTCGAAACCGTTCTTCCAACATTAGTGCAAGCTTAAGATGCAAATGCAGGGAATTCTACTTCAGTTTCAAGTTTGGTACATTGGGTTTTCTTCATCAGTGGTCACTTCAAATTGTCTACGAATGGGTTGATAAAGATAGTCGGAGAGAGTTTCTATAGCAGTTGATTCTCACAAGATTCATTTGAGCTAATTTTTTGTTCTTCTCTATTTCAAGAATATTTGGTATGTATAATGTGTTGCTGATTCTGAGGTATCAAGGGGAAGGAGACATACATCTAAACACACAACGAGTACACGTGATGAACCTAATACTTCTTTTCTGTTGAAGTAATCCCGGGAAAGACAATTGTCATAACCATAGAGAAAACCTGTTTACTCATAACCTTGGATGTATTATTCCAACCATTTGGGAGGAAGTGGTCTCTGGATACTTTTGGTATGTGTTAACTCAGCCTCGAGAAGGATATGAGAAGAATATTTGGTTCATGAGATGATATTGCTTATCGACATCTTCGATATGAATAATGGTAAAGTGCTTCCGATTATTCCTTCATGTACACATTATTATGTTGATTCCGATAAGATCACAACCATCATGGGGAGAGATATGGGTACATCTAGAACTCACAACATGTTCACCGATCGGGTTTAATCGTTATTCTAGAGTTGACATCTGCAGAGATGATCGCTGACTCAACATGTTACTTGAATGTCATCATCTCTACTCTTGTTGGGTACATGTGTACATCATGGGCTGATTGGTTATATGTAAGATAATTGGAATGCATTTGAAAAAATGAAGATGTTGATGTATTGTTCCCTGAATAGACAACTGGTCAATCTCGAAGAGTAATGTGTACATCGGAGACGCACAACAGTTCATGTGATCGAAGTTCATCAGTTATTCCAGATTTGATAACCACTGATACGATCTATGTTTCAACTTGTTACTTTGGTGTTCTCGTGTTCTTCGGGTGCAGAGCTTCATTCAATGAGACTGTTTTCATTCCTTTCTACTTCTTGGAAAATGGTCTTTATACTCAGTTTGTCGGTTTGAGGGGAAGCTACCAAAGATTCACTTGTTGAAGGCTCAAGTTCTTTCGATGATTCAAGAGCCTTGAATGCTTTGGTAGTGAAAGTTTAAGAGATGATGACTTCTATCTTCTACGAAGTGCTGAACGATTTCCTTATTGCGGTACTTGTATCATCATCCTCTTAAACTATTTCTCTATATCTCAATATTTATCAAAACCAAATAGAAAAAATATAAAATCAACAAAAGCCCATAAAAAAAATCAAAAAATTGAAAACTACCAAAAATATTGTTTTTTCTCAAGACATGTCTTCCGGTATCGATAACATCTACGGTCTTAGAAATGTCATTCAATAATGGCACGGGACTTTAGATGAAGTTCGAGCAGAGGTGTAAATATTCTTTTCTAAACATGTCAAAAATTATGGCTTACGTTATTTCAGACAGAACTCGGCTTCAAAATGGCTTACAGTTACTTTAGACTGTAACCCGTGCTTAAACTATGGTTTGCTATTATTTCAGATAGCAACCCGCTCTTCATGAAAGGAAAGTGCTGCACTAAACCAATTTTCAAATATTTTCGTGCACTTATCCTAAAAACAAAATGAGGAAAGTATGTCGAAGGACTGCTGTTCCTACACAAATGTTTTTCCGTCTATAATTCTTCAGAAAAATATTTGTTGTATTTCAAAATGGTGGTAAAATGAGTTGCTTGAAAAATCAATCGGATCAGAGTTTTCGATATCAATTCAAAACTCAATCATGACTTCAGACTTTTAAAACTTTTCAAGAAAAAGAGTCATTGATTGAGGGGAAGAATATTTTTCAAATTTATATCATCTAACGGACTTTCTTAATCATCCTACGTGCTTATTTGAAAAATATAATTGCCTATGTTGAAGGACTAGGTTTCTAGGATGTGACTGTTAGGTTTAGATGATTATAGATTGATGAACATTATTCCCATGCCTTATATGAACTGATTGATATGTTGAATTGACTTTTATTAGTCGATTGCTGTTTGGGTGATGTCGACCACCATATATCTGAATGTGTGTTCACTAACGTATGCAGGTATATTGGGTATAAGAATGTTCCCGATCCGGATCCCACAGATGAATATGATTGGATGCCGAAAGGAAAGGGTAACCATTTCTTGGGTTGACAAATGAAGAAACGGAGCTTAATTGGACTTCTATGGAGAGTTGGCATAAATGCAACGTAAGAGGTCTCACTGCATCAGCAGATGGTTTTCTTCTAAGTGATTGAAGAAACGGAGCTTAATTTGACCTCAGTTGGCATTCAAAATGCAACGTAAGAAGAAGTCTCACTGCATCTGCAGACGTTTTTCTTCCAAGCCCTACAGCAACAACGAAAGCTTCTCAACCACCTAACATATCTTTGTGCAGGATAATTGTGATGATACCATTTTTCTAAAACTTTGTAAAATATTGCTTTTGAAAATGGAAAAATATTGTTTTGAAAATATATTGGACTAAATTTTGAAAATCACCGGACTTCTTTTTATCAAAACCTAAGTCACTCAATTATCGACTTCGGTCATCGATTGAGGGGGAGAGTGATTTAATATAAAATATTTTCAAACGATATTTCTTCACAAAAGGTCCGTTTGTACGCTAAAATGTGGTGATCTAAAGATTTAATGTTATGTCATGGTATGATTTTTCTTTTGAATCAAGGTCTTTCAAAATGAAATTTTTTCTGTTCTTGTTTGATTGTGAAATTGTTTTGTTTTACTCAAAAGATCTCTTAAAACAATCATACCTGACACTAACAATCTTTAATGTCTAAATGGTCCTTATCTGTCATTTTTCAAAATTAAATCTTGCCACGTCTTTCCTCAAAGTTTTCTAAATGATTTAAATCAGTTGGGATCACAAATCTCAAATGGTTTGATATTTCGATCGGGTATAGATCGTGATTTAAATCTCAAATCTGTATTAAATGGAATTGGTTTTAGTCCTTTAAAGGCACTCCTGCCTCCATGTGCCAAACGAGTTCAAATACACAATGCACATGTTGAGGAGGAGGATTTATCCAAAACCAGATGAGTATTTAAACAAGGCCACATTTTCTCCCATGTTTTCTAAACCTAATTAAATCACTTGGGATCCAAAATCTCAAAGGGTTTGATATTTTGATCGGGGGAGAATTTGTGATTTAATAATGGAATTTGATAAAAGGTGATCGTTTTGATTTAATTGTGCAGGCCGCTCTCTCATATGTGCTAAACGCTTTCGAATCTTGAAGAACATATTGAAGGGGAGCATTTTAAAGGAAAATAAAACTTTCGAGGTACAAAAGCTTTTATGTTTTAACATAGAGTACCTTGATTGAGTTTTAAAATGGTTTCTTAATGGCGCTTGTGATTGTGGATGTGCTTCAAATTAACTCTTGCCTCTATGTGATAAAAATGATTTCAAAAATCCTATGCACATATTGATGGGGAGAATTTACCAAAGAAAATCAAATGGCTTTTTCTATGAAAATTGTGATCAAAGAAAATATTTCAAAGTCCTCTTGCCTCCATGTGCTAAACAATTTCTAAATCACATGCACATGTTGAGGGGGAGGTTTTCTAAATGATCAAAACTATTAAGGTACAAAATGCTTTGATCTCAGATCACAAGTACCTTTATTGTTTTTCCAAATGATTTTTCAATTGGTTTCAGAAAGGAAGAACTGTACCAAAAGACAGACCATTTTACTTTATGCATGGAGTTATAAGGATGGTTAGGTTAGGTATTTGTTCCCACGATCCCGCCAGAGTCGGAGGGATCTACCCAGGGACAATCCACTAGATAGTGTAGAGTCCTTAGGTATGATGAAAAAAAAGGAGAAAAATGAGAATATGGGAAGAGTGCGGACTGAGACAGAGCTAGTATTGGAATAAACCCAACAAGGTTCTAGTTATGAAGTCTCGGTAAGCACTGAAGGGGTTGAAGAATTAAAAAGAATTGAATGTGAAAAGGGTGAAAAGAAATAGCCCTCCATTTATTCAACCTTAGGGCAGAAACCGGGTTCAATTCATATGCTACTGTTGTTACCAAGGTAACACTGGTATTGAAGACAAGACGTCATGGACCCAGTGATGCACTGAACTACAACTTCCCAAACTACTCAAGTTCCTCTTAAAAGGACTTGTTTCATTCTCACGGAAAACCGACATTATCTATCGACTTTCTCTTAGAGATTGTTGATATTGAAGAAGGAGACCCTCTCCTAGTCTCCGACATAGGAACCAAATGTGCACTATTGAGTCTAGAGCAAAGAGATCATCCACAATATCTCATTAGGACACAAAATTAATGAAGACTTGCTGTTTCACACAATGTGGAAAGTAAGTATATATTAAGAGTCCTACGCATTATCCTTGTGGTATTGCCAGTTGAACATCCGAAAGTGATATGCATACATGTTCACAATGAAGATGGAAAGCCTTCTAGAGCCAACATCAAACAAGCTCTGGTGGGTGGCATGTGAGATCTATTCTATAGTTCAACCATGTGACAACTGGATAGAAACGATGGGGCGATTCACTCGTGAATCAACCTTGGTCCAGAAATGGATTGACGGATGCTTTTGGAAAACCATTCGATGTGCAAATCTTTTCTTTTCTCTAGCACGTCGAATGTGTACTTATGTTTTCAAATTCAAAAGTATCTCTGATTGAAAAAATACTTTTGGAAAAACCATTCGATGTGCGAATCTCTTCTTTTCGCTAGCACGTCGAATGTGTACTCTTTTAAATACAAAAAGTATTGTTTATTGAAAATTGATCTTTCTCATAAAACCTTCGTCGTATTGCAAAACTCTTTCTTCTAAGCAATACGCGATTGTTTTTCAAATCATTTTTCATCAATCAGAGAATCTCAATTCGCTGGTTCACTCACTCCGTGTTGTCTTCTTTGAGACGTCCGGTTTGAGAACAGCTAGAACAAGCGCAAACCCTGTCAAGGAGATTCTTCGAATCCTACCTCGATCACAGGCAGACTTGTATCTGATCAACGGGTACCGTGGCCGTGTACCTCAATTCGATGAAAGTGATCAAAGACACTTTTGTGTGTTTTATTGCTAACTGTTGTTTGCGGTACATTTGGACGTTGCAAGATCGTAATTGAGGAGTCATTACAAAGCCGCATGCTCACAGCATCCACACTTAATTTGAAGAAATCATGACTGGTGCATATCTACATAGCCGCTCCGATATTTCTATACTATGTTCTTGCGCGCTACTGCTGCAAATATCTTGAACCAGTAAAGCTTCCGCTACCCTGAAGGAAAGATGTCATGATTCAAAAGTGTGAGCATGTCGGTCCGAAAGTCACAACTTCACATGATAGCAACACAACAAAAGGGTGATCCAGAGATTTACTGTGGCCGATGATCTCAATAAAAGCTCGAAGATCATCAAAGATGTGGATCAGTTGAAAGGCCTCCTCTAAAAGTACAAGTCAGTGCGGACTTTGAAGAATCACTACTAAAGCACAAAGATTGTCGATGTTGAAGAATTCAAGTCTACGAGCTCAAGACTGAAGATAAAATAGAATGCTAGGATTCAAAATGTAAAACATGGGGTGACCTCCCTAGAGATTGTTAGGAATTAGAAAATTCCATAGTAGCGGTCACCCCAAATATAATCTAGCATAAGTTAGCTCGTAGAAATATCGTTATTTAATGTTTTATTAGTTAGTTATTTAGTTTAGAGTAACACCGGGAGGAAGGACGGTCTTTACCCAATGATGCCTGATCCACAAAACCGAAGGAGGACGTTTAATATGTAACTATAAATACCCTCTACCTCCCAAGGTAGAGGGTTGGACCTTTCATTCATCTTAATCTAACCTTCTAAGTTTTCTTTCACTTTCTCTCTCTAGAAAGGTTCCCACTTTCTCTCTCTAAACTCTACATAATTCGAACCATATATTGTTATGTGATGTGTTTATGAAATCCAATATGTTACAACTGAATTCAGGGACTGAATTCCTTTTTGGTTGGGCGAATGTGACAACTCGTAATTTCAGGTCATTTTATAAACTTTAAAAGTTTCACTATTTCATTATTTATCGAACTACGCTTTACGAGTATCAAATTTGTGTAACCTTAATGGTTTAGCACCAATTCATGAACATATCATTGAGGACATTTCATATAGACTAGATTTAGTCTACATATCATCAGTAACATCATTTCATATCGTTCATGCATGGATTTGCATTTTTCATTAAACGTTTATTTTCTTATTAAATAAACGTTATCGCATCAATTATTTTTGAACAATTGGTCCAACACTTCCAATAATTATTCCATATATTTTAAACTTATATTAAGATTGTAAAAATTATATTATTAGTTTACTCGATGTTTTCAATTTATTTTGTAAATAAATTGTTATATTTATATAATTACTTAATGCATTTTCGTAAACACTACTCGATAATTATTATTTCACTAAATTTTTGTAAGAAATGTATTTTTATAATTTTATGACATCGTATATATTTTTATTTTGTTCCTTAAAATTTATTTTAAGCTAAATCTATACCTAATAACTAAATATCTATACTTAAATTAACAAAATAAAGATACATATATTTTATAAAACAAAAGGCACCAATTTCTTGCTCCTCATGCCATTGCCGACTTCCCTCTTAGTCACCATGTGACTAACCTATTTTTACTACTAAAAAAATGCATTTAAGTCTTTAGTCTAGATATTTTCCATACATGTATGATTATTTACAAAAAAGTTAAACATAGATGATCATTTTATTTGGTGGAAAAAAATGAAAGAAAACTCTCTCCCTTTCATTCTTGTGGTTCGACCTAGCTAAGATCAAGAAGAAGATCATCATCATTTTTCAAGCTCTAGTGATTTAATCAACCTAGTAATACTTCTAGTTTAGGTTTTGAAATAAAAACCTAGAAGTAATTAAGTACCTAGTTACCTAAACCTCTTCATATTTCAAGTAAGTGTTCTAATAAATTTTTCCTACTCTTTCATATTCATTCTTGATATATTTTTATGATATAGTAACAAAAACATGCAAATATACTATGAATCATACCACTTTTTATTGTTGTTAGTACTTATATTGAGTTATAATCATCCAATAATTACTCCTTGAAACATATCACTTTTGGTGATGTTTAGGAACCCATGACACCCTAAGAAGGTGTATGGTAGGTTTAGAATAGCTATCGGCTTGGTTTGAAGTGGTTAGAATAAGTTTTACGCGAGAAAAACTCATTTCTACAACTTTATTTAGAGGTCTGATCATATTTTGAAATTCTGGAATTTTCGACAGTAAGCAAAATATTTTGGGCTAGATATTTGGAAAATATACTTTAAAACGAAAAAATGGCCGCTTGAACGGGTTAAAACGGAGCTATAACGAAGAAGTTATGAATTTTGAAGTTTGACGACGAAAACTATTTGTTTCAGAAAATTCAGCATGCTGTCTTGACTTTTTACGAGTCAAAAATGAGTCTTAAGCGTTGTTAAATGTGTCGACTTATCAAAAATATATTAGTATATGTTATCACGATTCCGTGGATATAAAGAACGTAGAAAACGGACTTATAACGATTAAGTTATTCACATTTTAAACAAGTTGCCGTAACTTTTATTATAAGTACCATTATATATTTCTATTAGGCAAATATTACGGCCAACAAAGTGACCATGTTGAAGGTTATTTTTAACATTGATGTAGAACTTTTTATAAAGTGATGTCTTCTAGTAAAAGTAAGTTCGCCAAGCATATTTTCCAAAATGTTCAACCGTTCGTCAAGCGGAGTTGTAACGAATAAAATACGGTCACTTAAACTTTGCCGAAAACCATTCTTAAACAATATTTTGGACAAAAGTACCATACTTTAGCTATACGTTTCTCCGTGATCGAGACCTCTAGGATGAAAACTTAAATGCTAAAACTTTGAGATAATGATACAAGCTTCCCAAAACCGTTGAGTTCGTTTCCTAACACTCGACGTGCACCATTTTACAACTAGCTTTTCGAGGCTGATTAGTCACTTTCATGAAATTGTCAAATGACATTATTTTACAACGAAAAGTTATAATTTCATAATAAATCATTAAATCATTATCGTAAGATATCCTTTCAACGTAAATACTTGTAAAGTATTTTATAACATGACGAGATGTCATAAACATATATTTCGACGATAAATTCTATTTTCAAAAGCGCACAAGTGGTATAGATTACATGTGGATTTGCATGCACCCACATTATTTCATGATTACATTAGAACATATCATTCATATAGGTCACGGTCAAAGGTTGCACTCATTTCTTTAAGCCATTACATCATCATTATCATTGCAAATAGGTGAGCTTCATAGCCCGATTTATTCAAGATTTTACTTTATTTCAAACCCACGGGGGAGAATACATTGTACATCATTTTTATTACGATACCAAGTATATCAAATTCATTACATTGCTTGAGTTACCTCATGCCAATTGAATGTCCCAATTATATAACATGAACCGTTAATTTCATAGAAGCGAGGGTGAGTGGATAGATCTATCGAGGGTGACTCTCCATCCGGTTGTGGATTCCAACCGTTAAACGGATGCATTCATTTAATATCATTATTTGAGTTGTTTGCAAACACTCTGTTGGGGCTTAACATCATGATCGGTCTAGTTTCGGTGTCATGGACTTATAGCAATTGTATCATTTTTGTGACATCATTGTCATACAAACTTATACTTGTGGTAGTCGTTTATATATACATAAACCTATGAACTCACTCAACCTTTTGTGTTGACACTTTTAGCAATGTATTTTCAGGTAACTAAGACATTCACTTCATGGCATGCATGTGGATACATCATAGAGTCGCGGTGACGACGCGTCTCACATGGGATTTATACACTTTAAAACATCGTTTGACTTGTACCAAACTTATTTTCCGCAGTATTATAGTAACTTTTATTTGGGACCTATCTTTGTAACTCTGAATGTTTTATTAAATCAAGCGATGTATTTTCCAAACGACACTTTAGGTCATTCAATATAACTGTGATTGTGATGCTATGACAGTCAACCCCCAGGAATTCTATTCCGCTGAAAAACAGGTAATTTGGGGGTATGACAGAAAAGGATTCTGGAGTAGTTCAAAACCAACCAAGGAGAGACAAGCTCATCAAATGATTCAACTGCCTTCTACTCAAACATTGGAATTACCACCAAAGCATCTCAAGTTGTACCTATGGGTAATGGTAATCACAAACTCATTCCTGATCCAATGTTCAAACAAGCTGATGTTGATGCGTACCGTGGGAAACTTTATTAATCAACTGGCTCTCATGATTAGTCAAAACATGAACTCGCTCCCACACACCAACAACAACCTTTAACAGCGCCCAATCACACAATCAAGCCATCGTCGAGATGGGAAGGTTATGTGCAGCCAGTTCAAGAAAGCGCGACGAATAAGAGTGGAGTCATAGAGGATATGTGGAAATCAATAGGGAAGGATTGGAAATCAAGGACAAGCAAAGCCAATCAAATGCTACAACTGTGGAGGTGAGGGACATATTGCAAGGAACTCACATCGCCAAATGCTCGTAATGCAGAGTACTTCAGATAAGATGTTGCTTGTGCAAGCTCAGATAATGGTGCAACTTTGAATGAAGAGGAGTTGTTTCTTGGCCTTAGGGAAATCTGATGATGATTTATGTTGCAATGTGGGTGAGATAGGCATAATCATCGAATTCCTTTCGTTGCATCTGTGATGCAAATCGACTTGAATGATGATGAACCTACTGCACAAACAATTTTCATGGCTAGCATTTCTCCAATGGTCTCTCCAGGTCCCTCACCACAGCAAGCTAGTCCATCCAAAGAATCAATCATCTCGAGGTATTAAAACTATAACGATGATGTTGATGAGCAAAAGATACATGACAAAGTACAATCAATCAAAACCTTTGAGTCGATATTGAAAATATGTGCAATATCAATGTTGTCCCATATGATCAATATGTGAAACAAAGTGAAAGTGAGACTGTACCTGGTGCATCGTCTCTAGTCAATGATGACTATATTTTTGATGAATACAATCGCTGCCCCTAATGATTCAGTTATCTCTTAACTTAATGCCTATAAAGAACGAGTTGCTATTTATGAACAAGTGGCTAAGTTTGAGTTAACCACCCGTGAGCTCAGAATTGGATGACCAAATGCAATGACTATTAGAAAAGCAAGTTTAGAGAAGAAGTATTAAAACAAGATTTAAACTCCTTACAAGAAAAGCTTTCTATAACTGCTAAGCAAAAACAAGAACTTCAAGAAAATGTTAAAATGCTTAAGCAAGAATTCAGCGCTAAGGAATCAAAACTTTTGAATGATTTTTCTAATCTAAAAACCTTGAAAAAGAAGCTTGAAAATAAGTTTTACGCACAAGGAAATACCATTCAGACTGCTCACTTAATCACTAAGCACTGAGTTTTGAGTGATAAGCATAGTACTCCCCTTGTTGAGGAACCAAATCCAGAGGTTGTTAAAAGGCTAGAGTCAGCCATAATATAATCTATGATGGTAATGAGATTTTAAACCTAGATAGAAACCTAGTTATGTTGACTACACCGAGGAAGATAGAACATTAGATGATGCATCTAGGGAGAAAATGAACAAGAAGCTAGATGATCCTGAATGTAAAAAGAATAACATAACGATCAAACCCCATGATTACAAAAAGGAAAATTGGATCTCCTTGAACAAGTTTAAGCCTCAAACGTTGTTAACACCCGAACAAGTAGATGAACTGGCTGATGATGTTGTGAATGAAGTACCCCCACCTGCAGATTTTGATCCAAATGCGTTCTTTAACCCGTTTGCTAATGAGACTGCTGCACAAGATGTCGCGGAATCTTCAACAAGCCATTTGAATCCTCAAAATCTGCACAATGTATACCAACATCAACCCTCCACACATAGATGGACAAAAGACCATCCTCTGAAAATATTATTGGCAACCCGAATCAATCGGCCGTTACAAGACAACGTCTTCACACGACGGTGAACATTGCATTTATGCACTCACCGCTCATCAATCTCAACCCAAAACATTAAGGATGTAATAACAAAAGATAACTGGATTGAATCCATGCAAGAAGAACTCAACCAATTTAAACATCTTGAAGTTTGGGAACTGGTTGAAAGACCAACCGGGGTCTTCGTCATTGGTCTTAAATGGATTTGGAAAAACAAACTGGATGCTAAAGGGAACGTTATCATAAACAAGTCACGCCGGTGGCTAAGGGTTATCGCCGAAGAGGGTATTGACTTTGAAGAATCTTTTGCTCCGGTTGTTCGCCTTGAGTCTATTCGATATTTCGCGTCGCGGCTCATATGAATATGACATCTTTTCGATGGATGTCAAAACCGTTTCTAAATGGACAACTTAAAGAAACGGTTTATGTCACCAACCGGAAGGATCGTTGATCCCGCTTCCCGAACCATGTCTACAAACTGAACAAAGGTGCGTATGGTCTCAAACAAGCCTGGCATGCATAAGCTATCATCTTCCTAATTGCCAATAATTTCACCAAAGGTCGGTTGACCCTACTCTTTTCATACAATATCACAAGGCACATATCTTAATTGTTCAAATTTACGTGGATGACATCATTTTTGGGTCTACACATAAAAAGTACTCAATCGCTGTTGCAAAACTAATGAAGAAAAATTTTGAAATGTCCATGATGGGTGAACTTACATTCTTTCTAGGATTACAAGTTCATCAATCACCCCGTGGTATTTCTTGAGTCAGTCCAAATATGCCCTTGAATTGTTACACAAATTTGGAATGCAAAATTGTGACACCTATGCCACACCAATGGCTCATACCAAGAAGCTAGACGCTGATTTACATGGAAATTGATGGACTCTACAAAATACCATATTATTGGGTCTCTCATGTATCTAATAACAGTTGACTGATATTGTCTTTGCCGTATATCTTTGCTCTCATTATCGGTCGCGACCAACCTGAAACCCACCTCTCAGAGGCTAAAAGAATACTCCGATACATCAAGGGAACCATTAATTTGGGAATTGTATCCGAAGGATTCTGTTTTGAACTAATCGCCTTTCGTGATGCTGACCACGCAGGATGCCTAGACTCACGAAAAAGTACTTGTGAGCTTTACAATTTCTTGGTGATAAACTGTGTCTTGGCAATCGGCAGGATTGTACATCGCCGTCCTCAACAAGCAGAATATGTAGCCATGTCGTCGTGTTGTGCTCAAGTCATTTGGATGAGAACACAACTCTAAGACTTTGGTTACGTATTTGACAGAATCCCGATGTACTGCGACAATCGGAGTGCTATTGCGATCTGCAACCCGGTTCAACACACTGAAATCAAAGCACATTGATCTTCGATATCATTTCATCAAGGATCACGTGGAATAGGGTACTGTTGAATTATATTTTGTGGGCACAGAATACCAATTGGCATCTACTCACCAAAGCCCTCCGCTAGGTTTAATGAGTTGGTCCACCGGATTGGTATGAGGTGTTTGACTCAAGAGGAATTGGATGACCTCCTAAAACAGTCTTAAAAACCTGTCAAACACCAAAATCTCTTTTGTAAATAATTTTCTTAAAAACAAAATACAAAAACATAAAATCTGATAAAACAACAAAAAATATTCTTTTATCTATTTTTCCTTCAACATGGCAAGTACATTTCTTCCGTCAACACTATAGTCTTTCAAAATTCAGTATTTTTCCGATCAAGTGTTGAGGGGGAGAAAATATCTACTTAACTGTTTCATTACATCCGTGTACTTGCATGTTACCATATTCTGGTTGTTTCTTTTATCAATGGTGGTAAATTTTCTGGTTTAACTGACACACCTCGAACTAAAATTTATAACCCTTCAGCATTTTCTTAAGTCGAAGGGGAGTGTCGTCAAGTTTCTTTCTTAAAATCTTTGTTTGGTAACCAAAATAGAAGTTAAATGGCTTTGTATGAAAAAGGAAAAGGTGGAGGGACCAAAACTGTCAAAAGTGTAAATGTATTTTTAATAAAACTCCTACACCTAACTCTTCACATCACATTTATTACACTAACACCTAAAACATCCTACGCCTAAGAATCGTTCATCAAATCTGTGTTTTGGATCATCATTTTGTAAGTTGTTTCATAATCTTAACGTGTTTTTAAACATTGGTTTTGATTTTGACATGAATCCAACGGTCAAACCGTTGTATAATCTTGTTTTGTGTTCTACGGATATGCGTATGAACACATGATCAAGATGTGTGTTTATGGTTAAAACAGTCAAAAAATTTCTAATACATCAATGATACCGTTTTAATCATCAAAACTCACCCAGAATCAAGAATTGAATGATTTGTGAAATTAGGGTTTATGCGTGGTTTTGTGTATTTTAAAATGTGAACGTTTTTTGGTCATAAAGATTGTTGTGTGAGTTTGATATGATAGTGTATTGATGATATCCAGGCCTTGTAACAACCCAGAAACACTAATTGATTAAAAATTGGAATTTAGGGTTTAATGTTCTTAGGTTCGGGTATTTTTGATTCACTGACTTTTGGATGTTAAAACTTGGTTATTAGACTCTCACAACACCTAAGACCTACCAGAAAATGTTTGGTGCAATTTCTTTGGCTAGAATTGTTATGTTCTTGAATTTAGGGTTTAAGTTTTACGCTAAGCCTTTCTACGCGTAAACTGTTTGAGAGTATTTTATGCCATGATCTGTTATATAATGAATGATAATGTTGAAATTGATGCTATGATGATGTTATTTCGTGTTTGGTGCTCATAAATATCTGAATCAAGGTTGTTACTACTTCTACGCATAAGGATCACCTTACGCGTAGAAAGTTATGCGTAAGAGAAATCTTTACTAATCAGCATGCTGTAGGTTCTACAAAGGACTACGTGTATCCCGTGAAGGCGTAAATAGTGACCTCTACGAATAAGGTCTACTCTACTTAATAAGCCTTACGCGTAAGGTTTATATACGCTTACGCGTAAGTTTTACGCATAAGGTCCTCCTGTTCCTACGCGTAAGCTTACGTCTACGCGTATACTTATCTTGTTTACGCATAAGCTACCATTCCTACGCATAAGCCTTGATCAAACCTTCGTTATGAATTGTTACGCGTGTAAACTTGTAAATAAATAAATCATAACGTCACGAAACCAATAACGTCACTAATAAGCTTAAATGAATAATATGTTGTGAACTATAAGTGATAACATAAACTTTAAAACTTAAAGTTAACTAACTCACGAAACTTTTCTCGACATCATTAGACTATTAGACATACAAGTGACTTTGGACTCGTAACAACCATTGACATTATACGTTCAATAATTAGACATTAAAACCTTCTGTTGACTAACATTATGTCTTTCAATATGTTGGTTCTTTTGGCTAATGTTATTTCAGATCACGACATGGTCGCCAAATGAATGTGGATGCATCTGAGGTTCTCACAATTGCCGATATCTTCCCTAATGGCTATCCAAGAAAGATTGTTAAGAACAATCTCAGAGTTGACTTTGAAACCCTCACATGCTCAATCTTCTTGCTTAATTGTTGTGGATATTCTAAAGAATCATCCCTACCAGAATATGCTCTCACACTCGCTACAGATCGAGATCTACATACAAATTCCGAATTCAATGCAAATATCAAAGGTCAAAGTGCGTGACAAGAACGTTAAATCACAAACAAATCACCATCACACATGCAGATTTACGGGCCGTTCTTCTTATTCCCGATATCGAGCCAACCGACTTCTATGCCACACCCATGAAGAGACAGTCGCATTCCTGATGAATATTGGCTATGATGAAGCTTCATGAATTATCACTAAGCATTCTCATGTGGAACTTAAGAACATTCCTCAACCGTGGAGAACCCTCTACATCATCATCACCAAGTCGGTCTCGGTCGTGGATAAAGTGGCTATGAGCATTCCAAGCTCATGGAGCTGCAAATATTTTGGTCATTAATCAACAAGAAGGACATCAAATTGAAGCTCGATATGGGATGACATGATGTCATTTCTCAAAAGCTTGGCGAAAGATTCCCTATATCGATACACAAAGCTGTTGATCCGAGAGCACTTGGACTTCATCCGATATTCCCAAGAGGCTCAATGACCCGACAATCACGACATGTTGATGAACCCATCCTATCGGTCAATCAAGGAATCGTCAACAAAGAAACAGGGTGCCGTGGTTACCCGATCACCTTCGACTAATGAAATCAAAAAGCTCGAGATACAAAAGGTATCCGTAGCAAGAAAAGAAGGCAAAGTTGGTCATCTCGATGAGAAGTCTTCGGTACACCTATAAGGAAACCGTAAGAGGAAGTGCAGGTGAGCAACCGAAAGTGTCGAGGATGTTCCCGAAGGAATCCTCCACGTAAAAGGACGTTCCTCAGAAGCTGCTCCTATTCGAATCCAAGCCGAACCGCAGAGAAAGCTAATGGACGAGGACTCGAGGGTATCGAATCGATGAAGAGACTTTCTACTCAAATCACAAGATGAAACTACAACGGTAGCTAAACCTCCAAGTCCACCGGTGACAAAGGAAAAGGGAAGACTTACGTACTTTTACCTTATGAAGAAAGCTCAGATGAAGAAGAAGAGCAACCGGATACTTCATACAGGAAGAAGTTCAAATTCCTTAGACTCCAACACGTGGCAAAAGAATTTGCAAAGGATCAAATGGGTGGCCCTGAGGGTCAAGTGGTGCAAGCTCAACCTTCACCAGTCCTCATGCGTTAATCAACCCGATAAGGGATCTAGTGCCACCACTTTGGAGCAACAACAAAAGCCCGTGGAAGAAACTATTGAGCATGACTTTGAGGAACCTGATAAAGAAAAGTCCGAGAAAGTTGAGGGTGACAAAGAAAAAGATGGAGAGATAAGCGAAGAGAAAGAAAAGTCCGGAGATGATACTGATTATAATAAGTTTCGCTAGACAGTCTTGCTCGCCAGAGGAGAAAACCTCTGACCTCCAAAGGATCCAGAGCACATCTCATCATCATCAGATTCTTCGTCTCACTCTTCACCACCACCATCAAAGAAATCAACCAAATCATCATCCAAATCAATAAAGAAGCCAACTCCATCTTGGATCTCTCAATCAAAGAATCGAATCGTTAAAGTTTGAAAAGAGTCGAAGAAAGACATGCTCTATAGAAAGTGAATTTCATTGCTAATCGATAACGTATCTTCATGATGAGAATGACAAGATGAAAGAAAAGGAGTATGTACGAGCTTATGAAGGATGATCTGCAAGGAAGCATGGACGAGATGATAAAAGGATATTCTCACAAGTTCCTAATGGAGGTCATTCAAACCGACGAAGGAGATGTATACCGCACAACTTTATCGAATCTCTTACATTTAGCCAAACAAGCAATGAAATCAACTCCGATGAATTTGAGCATCAATCTAGTTGAAACTACAATCTTCTCAGATGATGAATTGTTGA
>OU343216.1:173940715-174028590 GCA_910596185.1 Chrysanthemum makinoi
CTTTTGTAAGGCATTAACTAAGTTTTGAAGATGAAACGTTTGAAAATACTGAGAATCTAAAGGAGGAGGCATTTGGGATCCAGTCACATTGTTCTTTTCACCCTTTAATTGTGACATTTGGGCTTTCAACTTTCTGATCGTGTTACAATGAGCTCGAATATGTTCATCACGATTGCTAATTTCAAAAACTCGCATCAAATTCGTGAACATCCAAGGATGTATTTATATTTGAGGTTTTAACATTTTCTTTTAGATGTTGATATTTTAATTGCAAAGCAAGATGCTCAACTTCCAATTTAGAAAACTGTTTCACCAAGTTATCATGATCATCCTGTTCAACTTTTTCATGCAATTTAGAGTTAGTTTTTTCAAGCTCAATGACACGATCATGAGACTTTCGAGCAAATGATAATTCATGAAATTGAGAGCATTAATGGAGCAATTTGTAGCAGTGTAAAACACATCTTGAGTAATACATTCATAAATAAGATTCTCATTCAAGGTGTGCAAGTTCTTCCTCTCAATCTCATTAAATTTTAATTCTCGCTCATAGTCACTAACCTCAACAATCATCGCATCAAATTCCTTTTCCATTTCTTTAATATCTAAATCCATCCCCTTTTTAAGACTCTCAAATTGACCTTTTAACTTTTTAAAGAAAGGCATGACCTCAGTTAAATAGCATTCTTTAGTTTGCTCAAAACCCCTTTCCCCTTCAGTTATCCTAGTGGGTGTGATCCTTTTCTTACAAGTTTTCTCAAAATCAACAAATAAGGTCTTGCTTTTAGTGGCAATAGTTCTAGGAACTAAATGCATTGGTGTATTTAGAGGATACACAGTCGCTGAAGGCTTTTTCCTAAGGGGAGGGTTTGTTACAACAAGATTCTCTACTTTTTGCTTATCTAAATCCTTTTTCCAGAACACTTGTTCGGGTGTTAACAATGTTTGAGGCTTAAACTTGTTCAGGGAGATCCAATTTTCCTTCTTGTAATCATGGGGTTTGAGCGTTATGTTATTATCTTTACATTCAGGATCTTCTAGCTTCTTATTCATTTTCTCCCTAGATGCATCATCTAATTTTCTATCTTCCTCGCAGTGCACTCCAACGCAACTAGGTTTTTGTCTAGGTTTAAGAATCTCATTACCATCATAGATTACATTATGGGCAGCTCTAGCCTTTTTAACAACCTCGGGATTAGGTTCCACAACAAGGGGAATGCTATGCTTATCGCTTAAAACTCTATGCTTAGTGATCAAGTGAGCAATTAATAGTATTCCCTTGTAATGCGTACAAACTTATTTTCAAGCTTGTTTTTAAAGTTTTTAGATTGGAAAAATCATTCAAAAGTTTTGATTCCTTAGAATTGAATTCTTGCTTAAGCATTTTAACATTTTCTTGAAGTTCTTGTTTTTGCTTAGTAGTTTTAGAAAGCTTTTCTTGTAAGGAGTTTAACTCTTGTTTTAATACTTCTTCTAAAGTTACTTTTTCTAATAATTGTACGCATTTGGTCATCCATTTCCTGCTCACGGGTGGTGAACTCAAACTTAGCACGTTGTTCATAAATAGCAACTTGTTCTTTATAGGCATTTAGTTCGAGATAATGAATCATCAGGGCACATGCAAAGTGTATTCATCAAGACATAGTCCTCATTGATCAAGGAAGATGCATTACTAGGCACAACCTCACTTTCACTTTGCTTCACATATTGATCATATGGGACAATATTGCTATTACCCTCATCATCAATATCCGATTCATAAGTTTCAAGATTTTGTACTTTATTATGCATCTTTTGCTCATCAACATCATCATATAGTTTTAATACCTCTGAAATGATTTTGTCTTTGGATGGATTAGCATGTTGTGGTGGAGAGACCTTTGGAGAGACCATAGGTGAGATGCTAGCCATGAAGATTGTTTGGGCGGTAGGTTCATCATCGACATCAGAGTCAAATGCATCACGCCGCCTACTTGAAATGCATTTCATGATGATTACCTATCTCCGAATCGGTTGCTTCATCAACATCAACATCATAGGTTCGAGCATTTCCTCCGAAGGAACAACAACTCCTCTTCATCCAAAGTCGCTCCATTATCCCGAGCTTGCACAAGCATCTTGTCTCTGAAGTATTCTCGATTCTCAGTGGACATTTTGGAGATGTGCAGTTCCTAGCAATATGTCCCTCACCACCACAGTTGTAGCACTTAATTGGCTTTGCTTGACCTTGATTCCCATTCCTCCCCCTATTCTGATTTACCACATATCCTCTACCAACTCCACCTCTTCCCTGTTCATTCCTTCCCCTAATCTTTCCATCTCTGACAACAGCATGATTGTGTAGATTGGATGCAGTTCTGATCTCATTGTTAGTGTGAAGAATGTTGGTATGTGGACCTGAGGGTCGTTTTGTTTAACCATAAAAATCAGCTTGATTAATGAAGTGTCCCATGACCGTGCATCAAGATCGGACTTGCTTGAACCTCGGATTGGGAATGAGTTTGTGATTACCATTACCCGTGGGTATGACTTGAGATGCTTTGGTAGTAATACCAACATTGGTGTAGAAGGCGGTTGAGTCATTTGACTAACCGTTTCTCCCCGCTTAGATTTGAACTGCTTCAAGAATCGCTTTTTCAAACATTGCATGTCTCTTATTCTGAAGAAGGAAGGCATATAGTTGCTCATAGTTTGTGTCCTTCAATCCTTTGGTTAGCTTCACGGAGGTGACAAACTTGTGCCATTCGGGATTCATGTTGTTCACAAACATTGAGTTCAAATTAATGTTTGGCATAGTCATTCTGATGTTCCTCATATCATTTACAAGCTTGTGGAATCTCACGTAGTATTCATAGATACTCTCATCTAGTTTCATCTTGAAGTGCTCAAATTCATCATACGCTTGTGATTCTCTCTTCTTTGGTTAATTCGAACCGAGAGAAGCATCTTGACATTATCCCAAACCGCCTTGGCTTCATTGTTGTGATTGATAAGCTTGTAGATATCTTTTGGAAGACCTTGAAGTATAATGTTAGAAGCCCGATATCAAGATCGAACCTCTTTTTCTCCTTATCATTGAGCTCATCATACGCCTTTGGTCTATCTATTCCATAGATCATTGTTCCATCTGCAACAGTATCAATTAAGTCTCTTGTAGTCTCAATATGATAAGGTCCTTCATCAATAGACTTGAGAATGTTGACTCCATTTTCCTTTCCAAGACAAGATAATCTGATTCTCATGTGCCCAAGAGTCGTAGTCGGCCTCACAAGCATGGGTGGATGAGTATTTGAACCAACCGCTTGAACATCTTTGGCAAATAAAGGAGATAATTGTAGGTACGTTAGTAGACATGTTTAAAGATTTCACGGGATTTTATAACTCAATTATTAAACCGGGAAATAGATTCTTTCACGGGATTTTACTAAATCAAGAGAAAACCGTATTACACACAAAAATTCAACCAAGTCGCTAAGAAGCCTTGAACCAAGTTGCTAAGCACCAAGTTGCTAAGTATTATGAAATCAAGTCGCTATAACGCCAAGTCGCTAAGACACAGTCAAGTTGCTAAAGAACAACTCGCTAAGATCCAAGTCGCTAACACCAAGTCAGCCAGAATTATGACAAGTCGCTAAGCACCAAGTCGCTAAGTCGTTAAGTCGCTAAATAGCAACTCGCTAAGGTCCAAGTCGCTAACACCAAGTCGCTAAGAAACTTAAGTACAAGTCGTTAACAAAATTGAAAGCAAGTTGCTACCTTCACCAAGTCGCTACCCGTAGTGGAGAATCCACTAAGTGTACTGTTTTTCGGCTTGTCTCAAAAGACAAGTCGCTAGGACCAAGTCGCTACCAAAAAGCCCTACAACTCGCTACTTTTTACCGAAGCAAGTCGCTAAGATGAAATTTACTACGAGAACTAAGTCGCTACCAAGAAAAAACTTCAAAAACACACTTTTCAATCCAAAACAAGCTCAACCACAGTGATTCAAGCTTACCAAATCAAAACCCAAGAACATACAATGATCCTAAACACAAAAGTACACCCAAAATTCAAACTTTAACACTAGAAATGAACCAAATGATGCAAAAACCACTAAACCTTTTCAAACTCAAAAACCGTCTAAAAACCACTAGAAATCCAAGGATATGTAAGAGATGATCAAACCATGGTTCTTGATACCATTTTTAACATATTGGATTTCACATACACATCAAACCATTAACACAAGAGGCGTACAAGATGAGTTTTAGAGAGAGAAAGAGTTAGGGGTTTGGGAACTTAGTGAGAGAAAGAAAAATCTTATTATGAGCTCCAACTCTCTACCTTGGAAGGTAGAGAGTATTTATAGTACTTACATAAATCGCCACCTACGGGCTGTGGATCAGGCATACAGTGGGTAAAGACCCGTCCGTCCTCCACGGTGTTACAAACTAAATACTACTTAACATGTAATAATCTACAACTACGAGCTTTCTAACGATTACATATACTTGAGGTGACCAACTCTTTAATAACTGGATTTACTAAATCCTAACAGGGAAGATTGTTGGAATCGCTCCTAACTCGTAAATGGAACGACATTGACGGGATTACATTTTCTATCTTTGTTACCTTAAACACAAGGGCTTGTTATGTCATTTATTGATAGATATAAGTGTTTGTGTATAAATACCCCTCTATACTTCCATGGAGGGGGTGAGATTCTTAGTGTAAGCCTTTCACCTTTCAATAATAAACACATAGTTCTCTCCCTTCTCTCTAGTCTCTCTCTCTAACTTGAAGATGGCTTTCTTCCATCTTCCAAGACCTCCCGATTCACCAAATCATCCATACATACGATCCTAACATCAATAATATCAACATTGAAGCAAGTGTCATCACTAGAGTGTGGATATTGCATTGCCTTATCGATTAAAAAGGTAATTCGATCTTCTCTGTGACAACTCGTATTTTCAGGTCATATTTCAAAACATTATTCATGCTTTATCATTTATCATTTATCGTAAACTAGATTTACGAGCAACAAATTCACGTAACCGTAATGGTTTAGCTGTGAATTCATGAACAATCATCAAGGACATTCCATATAGACTAAGTTTAGTCTACATATCATTAACATCATTATCATCATATTAGTTCATGCATGGTTTTGCATTTTTCATTAAACGTATAATTTCATATTAAATAAACGCTATCGCATAAATAATTATTTTGAACATTTGATCCGTTACTTTCAAAAATTATCCCAATATATTTTTATACTTATATTAAGTTTATAAAATAATATTATGAGTTTACCCAAAGGTTTTAAATTTAGTTTGTATCTAAATTGTTATATTTATATAATTACGACGTTTTTATTAAATACTACACGAAAATTATTATTTCACTCAAATTTTGCAAGAAATGTATTTTTATAATTTTTATGACCTTAATATATTTTATCTTGACCCGTTAAAATTTATTTTTATCTAACGCTACCCTAAATACTCAAATGTGTATACAACTTACCATATATCTTCAATTAACTTACACTAAACTACACTTAAACATATTTAAAAAAAAATGTATTAAAGTGGTGACTAACACCCCCTTGTCGACACAAGGGGGGTGAGTCATGTGAATTTCCTAAATATCTTCTAAGTAAATGCATTTTACTTCACACTTAACACATACACATAATAAGATCAAAGGTGAAAACATTTCTCTTCTTCCTCTCTTCCTCACAAAACCGGCAACAACAAGGACCAAGGAGAGGATCATCCAAATATTTTCTAGACAAGATTTTTACACACTAGTATCACTCTTTATTAAGGTTGTGCAATAAAAACCTTGGGTGATTAGGAAAAATCCTTTGTTCTCATAACCTCATCAAGTTTACTAGTAAGCATCCATATTCATGTTTATATTTCATATTCATTGTTTTATTCATTTCATCATATTTCAGAAAACATGCAAGTCTCATGGATGTTTATACTACTTTTACATGTTTTTAAGAGTTATATATATATAAGTCATCCTATAATTACTCCTTGTTATAAATCACTCTTGGTGATGCCTAGGAACCCATGACACCCTAAGAAGGTATATGGTAGGATTAGAATAGCTTCGGAGTTGTTTTGAATGGGTTAGAATAGGTTTGGCGCGAGAAAAACTCATTTCGACAAGTTTGCAAAAGGGTCTGTCCTTATTTTTGAAATCTGGAAAATTCGACAGTGGATAAAAATTTTTGGCCTAGATATTTAGAAAATACACTTTAAAACGAAAACGTGGTCGCTTGAACGGACTAAAACGGAGCTATAACGAAGAAGTTATGAATTTTTCAAGTTAGGCGACGAAACCTATAAATTCTGGAAATTTCAGCATGTTACGTAAACTTTGTACGAGTCAAAATTGAAACTTAGGCGTTATAAATTATGTCGACTTATCAAAAATATATTAGTATACTTTGTTACAACGCTAAGGACATATAAAATGTAGAAAACGGATTTGTAACGATTAAATTATACACGTTTACAAAAAGTTGTCGTAACTTTATTATATAAGAAAAACTATTAAATTTCTAATAGGCAAGTATTACGGCAACAAAGTGACCATGTTGAAGGACGTTTTTAACAATGATGTAGAACTTTTTATAAAGTGATGTCTTCTAGTAAATGTAAGTTCGCCAAGTATATTTTCCAAAATGTCCGACCGTTTGTTTAGCGGAGTTGTAATGAATTATATACGGTTACTCAAACTTTGCCGAAAACCATTCTTAAACTATATTTTGGGACAAAAGTACCATACTTAACTTATATTTTTCTTTATGTTCGAGACCTCTAGGATGGAAACTCATGTACTAAAACTTTGAGATAATAATACAACCTTCCTAAAACCGTTGAGTTTGTTTCCTAACGCTCGACGTGCACCATTTTACGACTAGCTTTTAGAGGCCGTTTTCTCACTTTCATGAAAAATTTCAACGACATTATTTAACGACGAAAAGTTATAATTTCACAATAAATCACTAAATGATTATCGTCGGATATCATTTCAACGTAAATACATGTGGAGTAATTTAAAAATGGTCAAGACGTTAAAAGATTATTTTTCGACAAAAAGTATTATTTTCAAAAATTCATAAGTGGTATAGATATCATCCGAATTGCATGCATAACATTACATCATAACTTATTGTGTATCATATCATTCATAATAGGTCAGGTTTTGAGATTCACGCTACATTTCGGTGTACACACTTTTGTCATCGCATCAATTCATCAAGTGAGTTTTCATAGCCCCGTTGTATACGTTTATACTTATTTTCAAACCTACGGGGGAGAATACATTGCACATCATTTTTATTACGATACCAAGTATATCAAATTAATTACATTGCTTAAGTTACCTCATGCCAATTGAATGTCCCCATTATATAACATGAACCGTTAATTTCATAGAAGCGAGGGTGAGTGGATAGATCTATCGAGGGTGACTCCTCCATCCGGGTTGGTGGATTCCAACCGGTTAAACGGATGCATTTCATTTAATATCATTATTTATGCTTGTTTGGCAAACACTCGCTAGGAACATCATGATCATCTAGTTTCTGTCATGTACTTATAGCAATTGTAACATTTTTATGTGGCATGTTTGTCATATATGGTCTATACTTGTGTGGTTGTATAAAACATTTTCATAAACCTATGATTTCTCACCAACATTATTGTTGACCGCTTTAGCAATGTATTTTCGTGTAACTAAGGTATTCACATCATGGCACTAATAAGGAACCCTCATAGAGTCGCGTGTCGACGCTGCCTCATTGTATATTATGGCATTTTCAAAACATCGTTGGACTTGTAATAAACTTATATTTCCACAAACTTTATCAACTTTTGGGACCTATTTTGTAACTCTGAATGTTTTATATAATTATCAAATGATGTGTTTATAAAACGACACTTTAGGTCGCTCAATATAACATGATTGTGATGCTATGACAAATAATCCCCGTGAATTCCATTCCGCAAAAAATGGTAATTTGGGGGTGTGATGATTGGTATCGAGCTTCAGCTTATAGAGAACTAGGTCGCATCATTGACCCTAGACTATAACTACATTATCATAGCATCTCATCATTTCATCATGAGTGCATGTTCACTTTACATGCAGATTCATATACATTTTATTCGAGTTATTTACTTTCATTTCAAATCGATTGTCACATAGATGCCTTTAAATACCCATCCCATTATCATTTCCTCGTATTCTAACGTGGAAAATGCTTTGTCATTCCCTATCGCAATTTTAATATTAGCTGATTCATCACCGATAACGCTTTGTCAATGCCGAAGTTAAAACCTTTAAGTACGACGAAGTCACTCTCACTCCTTTGTTCCACCACTAACATGTCGAGTTACACGTTATTCACACATTAAGTCACTAAACCATCATACATTTGAAGCACTTACGACATCTAATAACCCATCTTTTGGGAACCCGTCGATCATTTTGAAAAATAACCTCAAACTTATCACCTCATATCATATCTCCTTAGAAGCATTATTTTTTTTAACATAGGACTTTGCTACGTCTCATTTTCCTCTTATTTTGAAGAGTTATGGAGCCGAAGAAAGCTCCACCAGCTGCTATCCAAAAGTATATAGAGGATAGTATAGCTAGGGCACTAGAGAAAGAACGAGCAACGGTAGCTCGCCAAGCCACGCCGTCGCTATTGAAACCGCTAGATTCCACATCACGCAGTAGAGGCCGCAGGAGGGTCCTGAGTTCAAATGGTACATACCAGACTTTAAGAGCGGTGATCCCCAAGGTTCAAGGGCAATGTAAGGAGCCATTGCTATGATCCGCTGGTTGGAAAGGATCGAGTCATTATTTCTCCTATGCATTGCCCGGATGCTTGCAAGGTGAAATTCGCTACTAGTACACTCTTGGATGAGGCAATGTCATGGTGGAATTATTATGCTGTACCTATTGGTATGGAAAATTCTTACAAGCTCACATGGGATCAATTCAAGAGGTTGTTGACTAAGAAGTATTGTCCGCACACTGAGGTGAATAAATTGAAAATGGAATTTTATGAGTTAGTGACCGTTGGTTATGACATCGAGACCTACATCGAAGGTTTCAAGAGTTATCGCTTTATGTCCATCTATGGTGTTGGACAATGAGAAACTATGAAAGGTTTCATTGAGGACTTCAAAATGTATTCAAGGATATGTAACCTCTTTCGATTCACAAACAATTGAAGAGACCATTAAGATAACTCAAATACTCATGGCTCAAGTTGTGAAGAGGGAAAACATTATCGCATACGTAACAACAACAACAACAACAACAACAACAACAACAACAACGACGATAACCAAACTAACTACAACAAAAGGAAAAGGGAATATGACCCGAGAGGTTATAATAACAACAACCAAAACCGTAACACTAACCATCACCAACAAAGTAATAGAAGACAAGAAGCCCAGGTTTATGTTGCTGCACCAATAAAGGGAAGAGCTTATGCCGGAAACTTACCACGATGCCACCAATGCACGCTACATCATGATGGTCCATGTGGTATATGCCTTAGTTGTCGCAAAGTGGGACACCTTACCAAGGACCTAAAAGCAAAGGATATGTTGGAACTCAACCACTATGTAATCGATGTAAGTTTCATCACCCAGTCTTTGCCCCGCCAAGTGCCACAAGTGCCAAAATTGGGACACCTAGCCGTGGATTGTAGAGGTAAATCCGTAGTCACATGCTTCGGATGTGGGAGTAAGGACACTATCGGAACCAATGTCCCCGGAACCAAGGTTAAAAAGTTGAAGGAGCTTATGGGAAAGCATATATGTTAGAAGGAGGAGAAGCTCATCAAGGTATCAACAACGCTAAAGATCAAGAAGTTCGAAACTAACACCTTATTTTTCCTTATGTATTATGTCGTACTAAGTTTATGTCTTCCATCGTGATCCAATCTTTATAACTTAAGATGTATTATCGTTGATAAACCACTCGTTGTAAAATATTCTCGTCTATCGATTTATTTTCTTACGATTCGATATCACTTACGAGAATTTTAATTCCTTTTACCTTAACTACCATTTTAACGACACGGTTTAAATCCTTGTAAACATTGAGAGTTATAACAACTAAACCAAATGTCACATTATCGTTCCCTAATTATACATAGCCTAGCTAACTATGTCTAATTCTGGAGGAATCATGTTATGTTGGGAGCAGCTTATTTATAAATCTTAGTGCAAGAAAATTTTTCACATATTCCAAGTCAAAGTGTTACTCATGGGAGATTCATCTAATATTCTCTTTACTATGATGTTTTATACACTCTTAATCATAGCTAACCGTAACGACACCTCCTCATGTCTTCTCTCCTCGATATTCGTCATAAACTCAATTTCGATAGACTCAGTATTATATCATGCATCAAGACGGAGAAGTACATAAAGAAAGGTTGTTTTGCTTTCTTAGCACATATAACCGAGAAGAAGTCGGAAGAGAAGCGACTTGAGAATGTACCCATTTGTCCGAGAATCTCCTGAAGTCTTTCCTGAAGACTTGCCAGGACTTCCACCAGTACGTCAGGTAGAATTTCATATTGGCTTAGTGCCCGAAGCTGCACCAATTGCACGAGCACCTTACCGATTAGCACCATCTGAGATGCAAGAGTTGTCTAATCAGTTGCAAGAACTTTTAGACAAAGGATTCATTAGGCCGAAGTTCCTCGCTTGGGGAGCACCGGTCTAGTTTGTGAAGAAGAAAGATGGATCCTTTAGAATGTGTATAGATTATAGAGAGTTGAACAAGTTAACGGTGAAGAATCGCTACCCACTCCCTCGAATCTAACTTGTTCGACTTGCAAGGCTCTAGTATCTACTCAAAGATTGACCTAAGGTCGGGTTACCATCAACTTAGAGTTCGGAGGAGGATATCCCAAAACAAATTTAGAACACGTTATGGACATTATGAGTTTCAAGTAATGCCGCTGGATGAACTAATGCACCTGCAGTATTCATGGATCTCATGAATAGGGTATGCAAACCGTATTTGGACAAGTTTGTTATAGTATTCATTGACGACATATTGATCTACTCTAAGAGCGAAGAAGAGCACGAAGGGCATTTAAGAATGATTTTAGGACTAATCAAGAATGAGAAGTTGTATGCCAAATTTTCAAAGTGTGATTTTTGGAATTGTAAAGTACAATTTCTTGGTCATGTCATTGATAGTCAAGGACTACAAGTTGATCCTGCAAGGATTGAAGCCGTAAAAGATTGGGCTACTCCAACAAATCCTACAGAAATCTGACAGTTTCTAGGACTCGCCGGGTATTACCGAAGATTGATTGAAGGTTTTTCAAAGATAGCTAAAGCTTTGACCAAGTTGACACAGTAAAAACAAGAGGTAATGAATGGGGAAAGAAACAAGAAGTCTTTCCAGCTTGTTGAAGCAAAGCTTTGCAGTGCGCCAATTTTGGCACTACCCAAAGGAATTGAGAACTTCGTTGTATACTGCGATGCTTCACATAAAGGTGTTGGAGCTGTTTTAATTCAAAACGAGAAGGTTATAACTTATGCTTCTCAACAACTTAAGGTCCATGAGAAGAATTACACCACTCATGATCTTGAGTTGGGGGCCGTAGTTTTTGCACTCAAGATTTGGAGACACTACCTCTATGGTACAAAGTGCACAGTGTTTACGGACCACAAGAGTTTACAATATGTTCTTGATCAGAAGGAACTTAACATGAGGCAACGTCGTTGGTTGGAATTACTCAACGATTATGATTGTGAAATCAAGTATCATCCGGGAAAAGCCAATGTTGTGGCTGATGCTCTTAGCCGGAAAGAAAGACCCAAACCTTTAAGATTTCGATCATTAGGAATGACGATCAGTTCACCTTTACCATCAAAAATACTTGAGGCAATGACGAGGCACTTAAGGAAGAAAACCGACCAAGTGAAAAGCTTTATGGTATGCCCGAAAATGCAAATGGCTTTGTAAAGAGAGCGGATGGAGTATTATGCTTCAAGGATAGAATGTGGGTACCATTTTATGGTGGGATACGAGAATTGATTATGCATGAGTCGCATAAGTCAAAGTATTCTATTCACCCGGGATCTGATAAGATGTATCAAGACCTCAAGAAACTTTATTGGTGGCCGAACATGAAAGCGAGATTGCCACGCACGTAGCGGATGTCTTACTTGCTCTAAGGTAAAAGTCGAATATCGAAACCTTCGTGATTACTCCAACAACCAGAAATTCCCCAATGGAAATGGGAACGTATTACGATGGACTTTGTCACGAAACTTCCTAATACATCGGGAGGTTACGATGCTATATGGGTAATCGTTGATCCTCTTACCAAATCAGCCCATTTCATACCAATTAGGGAGACTTATTCCATGGAACAACTCAATAGACTTTATGTCAAGGAAATAGTCTCAAGGCATGGAGCACCAATTTCCATCATTTCCCACAGAGATAGTCGATTCACTTCAAACTTCTGGAAATCATTACAAGATTCATTTGGAACCAAATTAGAGATGAGCACAAGATATCATCCACAAACCGATGGCCAAAGTGAAAGGACAATTCAAACATTAGAAGATATGTTGAGAGCATGTGTGATTGATTTTGGAAATGGTTGGGCTAACCATTTGCCATTGATTGAATTCTCGTACAACAATAGTTATCACACCAAGATAAAAGTGGCACCATTCGGCACTCTATGGTCGAAAGTGCCGATCACTGCTTTTGGGCCGAGGTTGGAGACGACAACTCACCGGTCCGTAAATGGTACGAGAAACAATGAAAAGATAGTCCAAGTCCGAGATAGACTCGAACCGCCGTAGGTTTACGTAAAAGTTACGCAGATGTTAGACGTAAACCGTTAGAATTTCAAGTTGGCGACAAAGTGATGTTGAAAGTATCGCCTTGGAAAGGCGTGGTACGATTTGAAAAACGCGGGAAGTTGAACCCGAGGTACATTGGGCCATTCAAAATTTTGAGCGAGTCGGCCTACCAGACGTTATCGACTTGAACTCCCGGCGTAACTTGGTCACATACACAACACGCTTCACGCTTCAAACTCAAGAAATGTCTTTCGACTAATCACTCATTATTCCATTCGAAGAAATTCAACTCGACGATAAACTCAATTTCGTGGAGGAACCTGTAGAAATCATGGACCGCGAGGTCAAGCAGTTGAAACAAAGTCATATTCCTATCGTGAAGGTTCACTGAATTCTCAAGAGGTCCCGAGTTTACTTGGGAACGGGAAGACCAGATGCGCCTCAAATATCCTCATCTTTTCACCGACAACACCATAGGACCCAACAAGGACTGAATTCGGGGACTGAATTCCTTTTTGGATGGGCGAATGTGACAACTCGTATTTTCAGGTCATATTTCAAAACATTATTCATGCTTTATCATTTATCATTTATCGTAAACTAGATTTACGAGCAACAAATTCACGTAAGCGTAATGGTTTAGCTGTGAATTCATGAACAATCATCAAGGACATTCCATATAGACTAAGTTTAGTCTACATATCATTAGCATCATTATCATCATATTAGTTCATGCATGGTTTTGCATTTTTCATTAAACATATAATTTCATATTAAATAAACGCTATCGCGTAATTAATTATTTTGAACATTTGATCCGTTACTTTCAAAAATTATCCCAATATATTTTTATACTCATATTAAGTTTATAAAATAATATTATGAGTTTACCCAGTGTTTTAAATTTAGTTTGTATCTAAATTGTTATATTTATATAATTACGACGTTTTTATTAAATACTACACGAAAATTATTATTTCACTCAAATTTTTCAAGAAATGTATTTTTATAATTTTTATGACCTTAATATATTTTATCTTGACCCGTTAAAATTTATTTTTATCTAACGCTACCCTAAATACTCAAATGTGTATACAACTTACCATATATCTTCAAGTAACTTACACTAAACTACACTTAAACATATTTAAAAAAAAATGTATTAAAGTGGTGACTAACACCCCCTTGTCGACACAAGGGGGGTGAGTCATGTGAATTTCCTAAATATCTTCTAAGTAAATGCATTTTACTTCACACTTAACACATACACATAATAAGATCAAAGGTGAAAACATTTCTCTTCTTCCTCTCTTCCTCACAAAACCGGCAACAACAAGGACCAAGGAGAGGATCATCCAAATATTTTCTAGACAAGATTTTTACACACTAGTATCACTCTTTATTAAGGTTGTGCAATAAAAACCTTGGGTGATTAGGAAAAATCCTTTGTTCTCATAACCTCATCAAGTTTACTAGTAAGCATCCATATTCATGTTTATATTTCATATTAATTGTTTTATTCATTTCATCATATTTGAGAAAACATGCAAGTCTCATAAATGTTTATACCACTTTTACATGTTTTTAAGAGTTATATATATATAAGTCATCCTATAATTACTCCTTGTTATAAATCACTCTTGGTGAGGCCTAGGAACCCATGACACCCTAAGAAGGTGTATGGTAGGATTAGAATAGCTTCGGAGTTGTTTTGAATGGGTTAGAATAGGTTTGGCGCGAGAAAAACTCATTTCGACAAGTTTGCAAAAGGGTCTGTCCTTATTTTTGAAATATGGAAACTTCACAGTGGATAAAATTTTTTGGCCTAGATATTTAGAAAATACACTTTAAAACGAAAACGTGGTCGCTTGAACGGACTAAAACGGAGCTATAACGAAGAAGTTATGAATTTTTCAAGTTAGGCGACGAAAACTATAAATTCTGGAAATTTCAGCATGTTACGTATACTTTGTACGAGTCAAAAATGAAACTTAGGCGTTATAAATTATGTCGACTTATCAAAAATATATTAGTATACTTTGTTACAACGCTAAGGACATATAAAATGTAGAAAACGGATTTGTAACGATTAAATTATACACGTTTACAAAAAGTTGTCGTAACTTTATTATATAAGAAAAACTATTAAATTTCTAATAGGCAAGTATTACGGCAACAAAGTGACCATGTTGAAGGACGTTTTTAACAATGATGTAGAACTTTTTATAAAGTGATGTCTTCTAGTAAATGTAAGTTCGCCAAGTATATTTTCCAAAATGTCCGACCGTTTGTTTAGCGGAGTTGTAATGAATTATATACGGTTACTCAAACTTTGCCGAAAACCATTCTTAAACTATATTTTGGGACAAAAGTACCATACTTAACTTATATTTTTCTTTATGTTCGAGACCTCTAGGATGGAAACTCATGTACTAAAAATTTGAGATAATAATACAACCTTCCTAAAACCGTTGAGTTTGTTTCCTAACGCTCGACGTGCACCATTTTACGACTAGCTTTTAGAGGCCGTTTTCTCACTTTCATGAAAAATTTCAACGACATTATTTTACGACGAAAAGTTATAATTTCACAATAAATCACTAAATGATTATCGTCGGATATCATTTCAACGTAAATACATGTGGAGTAATTTAAAAATGGTAAAGACGTTAAAAGATTATTTTTCGACGAAAAGTATTATTTTCAAAAATTCATAAGTGGTATAGATATCATCCGAATTGCATGCATAACATTACATCATAACTTATTGCGTATCATATCATTCATAATATGTCAGGTTTTAAGATTCACGCTACATTTTGGTGTACACACTTTTGTCATCGCATCAATTCATCAAGTGAGTTTTCATAGCCCCGTTGTATACGCTTATACTTATTTTCAAACCTACGGGGAGAATACATTGCACATCATTTTTATTACGATACCAAGTATATCAAATTAATTACATTGCTTAAGTTACCTCATGCCAATTGAATGTCCCCATTATATAACATGAACCGTTAATTTCATAGAAGCGAGGGTGAGTGGATAGATCTATCGAGGGTGACTCCTCCATCCGGTTGGTGGATTCCAACTGGTTAAACGGATGCATTTCATTTAATATCATTATTTGAGTTGTTTGGCAAACACTCTTTGGGGCGAACATCATGATCAGTCTAGTTTCAGTGTCATGGACTTATAGCAATTGTAACATTTTTATGTGGCATGTTTGTCATATATGGTCTATACTTTTGTGGTTGTATAAAACATTTTCATAAACCTATGATTTCTCACCAACATTATTGTTGACCGTTTTAGCAATGTATTTTCAGGTAACTAAGGCATTCACATCATGGCACGAATAAGGAACCCTCATAGAGTCGCAAGGCCGACGCGTCTCATTGTATATTATGGCATTTTCAAAACATCGTTTGGACTTGTAATAAACTTATATTTCCGCAAACTTTATCAACTTTTGGGACCTATTTTGTAACTCTGAATGTTTTATATAATTATCAAACGATGTGTTTATAAAACGACACTTTAGGTCGTTCAATATAACTGTGATTGTGATGCTATGACAGTCAATCCCCAGGAATTCCATTCCGCAAAACAGGTAATTTGGGGGTGTGACATTCTCCAACTCCAAGGTTGAGTTCTTTACCTTTTACTTTAATGATTGCATCAGCGGTATTGAGAAAAGGTCTTCCTAAAATGAGAGGAACTCTACCATCTTCATCCATCTCTAAGATCACGAAATCCACTGGGAAAATGAATTTACCAACTTGAACGAGTATGTTCTCAGCAACTCCAACAGGATATTGGTAAGAATGATTAGTTAATAGAATACTCATTTTTGTAGGCTTCAAGGTATTGATGGATAGTTTGGAATACAACAAATATGGCATCAAATTGATACTTGCACCGAGATCGGCTAAAGCATCGCACTGAATATTGTTCCCTAAAGTGCATGGAATCAAAAAAATTCCGGGATCTCCGAGTTTTGGTGGAATTATGTTTTGAACAATGGATGAGCATTCTTCATTGAGGAAGGTACCGGATATTTGCTCTAACTTGCTTTTGTTGTTCAGAAGTTCTTTTAAGAATTTCCTATAATCGGGCATCCCAGCTAGAACATCAACGAGGGGAATGTTGAGTCTAACCTCTTTGATTATTTCAATAAACTTCTTATATCGCTCCTCCATTTTCTCTTTCCTTAGGCATTGAGGATATGGAATTTTGGGTGTGTACGCCTTGATTGGTGTAGCGGGTTTTTCTTTGGTTGCTCCCTCAGCTTCATCTTCACGATCTTCATGGATAATAGTAGTACTATCATTTGGGTTTGGTGGTGGATCATATGAGAGACCACTTCTTGTGAATATAGCATTGATATGCTCATTTCTTGTTTGTGATGGACGATATGTTTTAGCGTTTGATCCAGATGGTGTTAGTTTTCGGTTTGATTGGGTATTACTTGGTAATGAACCAGACGGTCGGGAAGAGAATTAGTCAGAAAGTCTACCAAATTTGTTTTCAAGGTCCTGGATAGAACCTTGATGATTTTTTACCTTGCTCAACTCTGGTTTTGAGGTTGAAAAATTGATTTTTAATAAAATCATTTATTGATCTTTGAGCAATCACGAATTCTCTCATGGTTTTTTATTTGTCATTTTTAGTATATATAAATATAAGTATTAATAGTAGGCAAGAAAACCACGGGAAGGGGCAAATGGTAAATTCACACTTAGGAAAATGTGAAAGTCCCAAATTGAGTCACGGGAAGTCAAACCACCAAGAATACGTATATTAGCGGAAGTAGGGATACTCCCGGGTCGTTCTCCCAACGAGGCGTGCAATAGAAAATCGGATTCATTGTTTAAGATCGGGTTGGTTTGAATATTTGATAGAATTTTTGTGCTTTGGAATTAAAAGATGAGACAATTAATAAAATGACAAGTAATAAACAAATAAGCAATAATAAAGCCATTAGAACAAATAAAGCAAGTAACAATTATACTAAGTGCGACTAAAACCAAAAACGTAAAACCGGGAATGTAAACGCACCCTAAAAACGTAAAAAGAGCAAATTAAGTTCTAAAAGAGCACTAATAATTTTCCTATGTTCTAAAAGATAAAAGAAAATTTTAGAAAAAACCTAGATATTTCTTTGACTTTTATTTTATTTTTATGAATTAAAAACTGTTTTAAAGAAAATTAAATATTAAAAATAGTAAATGAAAATGAAAAATTACCAAAAATTCAGGAAAAGTCCCTTATTTAATGAAGAATTAAGGAAAAATGAAGTTGTGATTCCAGCTTATCCCAATAAGCTGGGAATAAGCTGTGAAGGAATGAAAGCTTATAAGGCTAAAATGTCATATATATTAGATTGTGTGAAATAAGTAATGTAAGTCCCTAGGGCACGTTGGTTGGGGTGTGTGTGCTAAGTGTGCTGAGGTCTAAGGTTCGAGCCTGGCTCACCCTGGGCTTCCCTGCTTCCACATTTTTTTTTCTTTTTGAAACTTTTGAAATAGCTGAGATGATTAATTTTTGTGAATAAATTATTTTCATCTTTTTGTAAATAAGCTGGAAAAGTGGAAATAAGCTGATAAAACTTAAACAAGCAAACTAATTCTGATGTAAAGCAATAAGCTAAATTAAGCTCGAATAGGGGGAATAAGCTACTAAGGGAAAAATTAAGCTAGGGAAACTTAATGGAAACAGAAATAAGCTAGGACCCTACTGAATAAGCTATGGAAAACTATGGGATACAAAGCAAGCAAACCTACGGTCTGATAAGGGAATAAACTTCTAACAAGCTACCTAATGGTTAAATTAAGCTACTGAGCACCTCCAAGTATTCAAATAAGCAATCCTAAGTTAAATTAAACCAATAAATAAGCTACACATAAGGTAATTCAAATAAGCAGTATTTGCAAACCAAGGCACAAATCAGTCTCACAAGCTCATTTGAGCTTGTGCACAAAGCACACAAGTACAAGCTAGAAGCTGGGATTCTAAGATTAAGGAAAAAAGCTAGCTAACTATGCATATACCAATTTTCAGTCCTTAATAAGCTAAAATGAGCTTTTTATGGGCTTATGAAAGAGCTGGGTTGAGACTGTTTTTTAAGCTCTTTGAAATCATTTGAAAACCTTGTGACAGACCTAGTTTAGAGCTTATTTTAAACAACCTAATGGATTAATCAGACCTTAAATTGTGAAGACTTAAGTAAACTTACTTCCAAATAACATAAACAATATTTTTTTTATATTTTTTAGAATTTTCTATAAGCTGAAAATAGACTGCAGACCGATTTTTTTATTTTTTTTTTAGTTTGGACTTTTTACAAAAGATTGAAAATGCAAATTTGACTATAAGCTAAGAACCTAAATGACTCAAAAAACCTAATAGACTGATTTAGACTCTAAATAGACATAAAGGACCGACTCTAAACTAACTTATCAAATTAAGCAAGTCAAACTGACACTAACAGCTTATTAAACTCAGAAACCATGAAATATGACACTAGTAGCTTCAAAACTAATCAAATCTGATTCAGATGACTCTAAATCTACTTACTATACTAATTTGGAACTAGATTCAGAAGAAAATAATGACCAAAACCACTTATGACCCAAAACAAAGCTTAAACCAAACACCCCTTAAAAATTAGATTTTTACCATAAAATAGACCCAAAATGACACAAAATGACCAAATGATTTTTAAAAATTAGATTTTTACCATAAAATAAGCTGACAAATAAGTTGAGCTGAAACTTTGACTTTATTTGACTTTTTAGCAGAATGAGTAAAAACAATAGATAAGCTTAATTTAAGCTATGGATCAGCTTATCTGAGCTTATAACTAAGTAATATGAAGATTATTCAAGAAACTTTAATCATTAAACAACATTATTTAAAACTTAAATTGTATAAATTAAAAATAGAAATGGAAATACTTTTATTTATATGGAAAATTGATTACAAGATGAAAATTAAAAGAGGAAAACTTAAATTAAACTTTGAAAGACAATACACGACTGAAAATAAGCTAAATTACACACACTATCTAAAACTACACTACTCTCTATTCCTAATCCTAATTTTGTAAAATTGTGAGTGAATGAGGCTTTATATAACAGCTTGTGGAAGGCTCTAGGTGCTTAGGATTCCTCTTGAAGCTCTCTTCTCAGCCCTTGATCAGATCCCATCATCAATCAATCAATCATAGCCTTAGGATCAAGCAATGAAGCGACTGGACCAATCAGAGGGCTTGGAATTGCAAAGGTGACATTCTCTTGTCTTGTCAGCCTTGTCTCCTAGAAGGTGTGGTTAAGTGAGGTGGGTAAAATGGGGTAGCAGGTTAAGTGTTGAAGGGAGGAAGGAGATAAACAGTAAAAGTTGTTTTTAGGCGCGAGGGTATTTTTTATTTATTGTTTGATTGGGGTTGGACTTGGTGAAAGGTTTAATTTGGCTTGGACTGGTGTTTATAATAGAAGAGGGGGTTCCAAGGTTTTAATGAGATGGACTGGTGGGAATGATAAAGGGAGATGGATCGGTTAGGGTTTAATTTAATAAGGTAAGGGTTCAAGTGGTGAATAGATGGTTTATTTGAATAAAGGAATGATTCAAAGGGTAATGAAAAGGGTTTATTTTATAAGGGTTAAAAGGGCAAAGGTTTATTTTTAGAATTTAACCAAAGTTAAAAAGGACTAACTTTTCAAACGAAGGACTAATAGGTGAAAATTATTTGATCATGAGGGTTTGATATGTAATTTTGATCAAGCATGATCCATAAAATGTAGAATTCCACTTCCCCGACTATGACTTTCACACTAATTCTATTCTCGTGTCCGTTTTTCTTCTGTTTTGTCTTTTCTTGTCTGTTTTGTAATATCCGTTACCTGCACATGCATAAACACAAAAACACAACATATTTGGCAATTAAAAGTTAGTTTTTGGTCATTTGGGTCAAGTTTTGATACAGAAAAGGTATGTGAAATACCCCAGACTAGAAGATTGCCGTGTCCTCACGTAATGTCATCAACTCACGCTTTTAAAACCAAAAATTTCAAACCTCTCTTAAAAATTTTGAAAAGTAGCAAAGAATTCAAAAGAGATTACGAGATCAATAGTTCGAAAATTGCCCCGCTTAACCATTTTATTATGCATAAAGTAACTCTTTTTGTATTTTTCTTTAAGTGACGGGATGTTGAACTTTCATTATTATCATAACTTTTAGGATCACTGAGTAGGAAGCACAACTCATAAAGAAGCGTCCATATGGATAAAATTCATCGTCCTTGACTTTTCACGAGTCCCCAAACTAAGCTTAAGAACCAAATCACAGCTAGATACAAGTTAGGTGCTAACACTACCCATAGATGCTAATTGTGTACGCTTAGCTACTTCTCGCTCCCATAAACCTAGTTCCTCTAAGCATTTTGTTCTAAAAATCAAGAAATTTGTTTTGTTTTTCTCTTTTTCTGTTTCTATAGATTCTTAGTCCGATAAAAGCATCGAGTTTAGACGCTAACTAGGTTCCAATCCTCCCCTCGAGAACCGCTGGCCAAAAAAATGAGGTCCACATCAAGGTCCTAATTTAACACGATTTAGGGGTATATCCTTTCTATTTCAACCGAAACAACTCATCTACGAGTCCAGAGACAGAGGCTTTATTTAGATACCTCCAGGAGTCAAATCTTGGCATTTATTCACATTTTCAAGTACTTAAGGAATTTTTCCTCCACCTTTTTGAAATTTGAGAAAACAGTATTTATCCGTCAAGAAACAGAGAACTTTTATGGCTTAGGATTTATTAAATTTGATAATTCCACCTTTTGAACAACCATATCAACGGGAATGAACCGTCAAGGCATAAGAGCTTATTATGGCTTTGGTTTTTTCATTATTACATATATTGCACCAAACCCCGAGTCCTAGGTCTTTTGAAAACTGAAACAACTCATCTACGAGTCCAGAATCAGTAGTCTACTTCTCCGTAACACTAGCAGTACCCTGATGCATACCCAACTCTCATAAGCAAGAATTCTCTAAAGAAGAAGTAAAAACTAATTATCGACAAAACCAAAAACCTTTAATTATTTTTAAATTTTTATTTTTTTGGGTTTATTTAGCTGCTGGGAGCAAAAAGCCACAAGTAAACTCTACGAGCGCTAAAAAGAACCAACTACTCAATGCTTAGCATCTAAATTATATATAACTCTATCATTTCTCATTCTCCACAAATTTAAAATCTTAAATAATAAGATCCGCGAATGCTTAGCCAAATAATCTAGCTTTGCATATTTTAAATCAATCATGGGAACTTGCAAACTCTTGGCTTTGTTAAAGCTATAATTCGCGTTTTATAGCTCCTTATATGAAATACTAGCGAAAGATTTTAATTATAAAGGTTAAGGGGAAAAGCTAGGCTCAACACGCCCGATCAAGTCAAAATTTTATTCCTACTCTCACCAGCGGAAAGTCAACAAGGTGTCAAAACATATATATAATTTTTGCAAATTCTTCATCGAATGAAATCAGGTTTCGCATATTTAAAGTCAATTAGGGAAACTTTCAAATTCTTGGCCTTGTGAGCTAGAATTCGCATTTGATAGCTTCTTGTCTAAGAGACTAGCAAAAATTTTCAATCAAAAAGACTACCAAAAACTTTTAGAATTTTTTGAATTTTCTCACTTTTTTCATCATTTTTTTTTGTCATTTTTGAGGAAAAACGGGGTTGCTAGAGTACACGGAAAAGTGCTAGGCAAAAATATAATCGAAAGATTACCCACTCAAGACTAAAATGAAACATTTTCCTCAATGTTTAAAGGTAAGGGTTCTCTACGCAAATCTAATGCCATTTATTAAGTATGCTAAAAGATAATACGTTAGTCGATAAAGATTTGGATATTGGATTTCCCATATAAGCATCGAAGCATGAAACTCGAGTGGAGAAAAGACAAAACCACGAGCACGAGAGTCTTCATAATTTGGGCAAATACTAGACATAAACATCAAAAACACGAAACATGAGAAATGGAAGAGGTGAACCTCCTAACGTCACTTATTAGAAAACAAAAAGAAGATAAAAAGATAAGCATGGGTTGCCACCCACGAAGGGCTTATTTTTGTGCGAGTCTCTAGCTTGACTCTCCCCGAATTTCTTTGTCCTTGGGGTCACCACAAAAAGCAATTTTGTTTTTCAAAGAATTTTCATTAAAAGTATGGCTTTTAGCGCTTTTGAAATTTCCATTAAGTTTTTATTGAGATTTTCTCAAAAAGTGAAATTCATCAACCATGAGGATTCCGGGATCAAACATTTTGTCTTCATTTTCGAAAGGAAATGTAGATAAGGTTTTAGTTTCAAAAGAATCCTCAAGGAAGAAGAAAACATTTCCCTAAAAATTAGGAGACAAATCTGTGGAAAACTAGAAGGGAGGGTTGAATAGTTTTTCCAATTAAAACTTCCTTTTAAACTATTTAGATCGACTTATGTCAATCTAATTGGATGTGTGTTGGATGTTAATAAACAATCATATAGAAGTATGTAATGAAAATATAAGAGTAAGAAGCACAAAACCACAACGCGAGTATTTATAGTGGTTCGGCTACAAGGACACCTTCCTTGCCCTACTCCACTCCCGAGTCACCAACTCGAGAGTTTGTAATCACTACACGACACCGAATCCTTATGGTGGAGAAATCTTCACAACGTTGCCTACTCTTTTTCCGGTACTAGGCTAACCACCGGGTTCTTTCACACCAAGGTGAACCACACCTACCACAACGTCGCCTACCCTTTATCCGGTACTAGGCTAGTTACCGAGTTCCATTACAATGGAGGAACTACTACCCAACACTACACCAACGACTAATCCCAAAGGAGACCAACTCCTTATTACAACATCATCAAGGATATCAATATCCTTGGATCCAATACTAATCTATCTTGTACATCGAAACACACCATATCGAATGTACATCTAAGGCACCTTTCACTAATGCTTTAACTAGATCTTCACGACACCCTTCACTAATGTCTTGTGACTTGACTTCTAGGCACCCTTCACTAATGCCTACAATACGGATGATCGACACCTTTCACTAATGTCTGCGTCTTGACACTTGAGACATCTTTCACTAATGTCTTCAACACTACACTTCTTAAAAGAAAGAAAAGAACCATCAACAAGAGGACTTCAGTAGCCTTGATGATGAGGAAGCATAGCAACTCATGGACTTGAGCTTGCTTGACTTCAAAGGTGGTGATCTCGCCTTTACGAGGAACCTAGAGAATCACACAAAACAAAACTACAAATACGATCACTTGGATCCGGGGTTAGAGAGTTTTTAACTCAAGGAGAAAGTATGTGAGAAAGGGGTGAGAAACAATGAAGAAATGGCACACTATTTATAGAGAGAAAATACTTACTGTTCCCCGGATAGCACGGATCCCTCCCACAAGGGATCCGTCTAGTGTAAAACTAGGGATCCGTGGGACGCTCCTCTTTGCCCATGGGTATTTTGGTTATGGGTCATGGGTCATGTGTTATGGGTTGATCCATGGGTTTCTTACTAGATACAATGTATCTTATGAGTGCAATGCACCTAGTCAAATGGGTATGGGTCAATACCATGGGTTATGGATATTATCCATATATGATATAAGCATGATGTCATGCAAGGGGTTATAGGTTAAGCTCCATGGATATGGGTCATGGACTTTGGGTTGTACCCAACTACATTCAATGTATTTGGTCAATGGGTTATGATACTTAAGTTTCTACCCATTTAAATTACCCAATATACTACATACTAGTTATGTGTATATTTTACCCAAATATGTAAACACTAGTTGTTGTACATATGTAATACTAAATCATAAACTCACTTATACTTGTTTTAGTGTTTTATGTGAGAACGTAAGTATGTTAGAAACTATTAGTTCAAACCATTTACGTATTTTATTTGTTTCATTAAAATGATTTTACGTTTGTTATCGACAAAACATTAGAAGATCGTAAAATATAAATAAACGTTTTTACGGCTTATTTGTATTAACAATCTCCCCCTTTTTGTTGATGACAAAATATAAAATTATTTTAAAGAAAAGCTAAAATTCGTAAAAGTTTGAATTTGTAGTTTTTACTTTCTTCTCCCCCTTTTTGTCGAAACAAAAAGAGCTTCGAAAGGAAACTAACACATTGTTTTAAGAAAAACATGTGAAAAATTAGAAAAGAAAGGATCTCGTCTTAACTCCCCCTTGACGAGTCCATCCCTATGTGAGGGCGTCAAGAAAAATTGTACTAAGCTAGTTCATTTGCAGCTAAGTTTGCAAAAGATTTCGTCTATGTGACGAATGTGCTCCCCTAGATGATTGCAACTTTGCAAAGGGATGTCATGAAATGTAATCCTAATATTGCAAGTAATTTTGCAATGTATTGCTTTGACACAAATCTCCCCCTAGCTTTAGGGTGTCAAAGTCTTCATGTGTAAATTTAATAACTACAAAACAAAGGTTAGAAAACAACTATAATGCATGATTTCCTGCAAATATGACTCAAGTTAGTAGAAAAATACTTTTTTGTCTCACGGATCCCATGGTTCCCTCCTTGTAGGGATCCGTCTAGGAAAGTTTAAGGGATCTGTCTGGCTGATGATTAATTTCAGCAATGGTGATATAACAAATAATGTTAATATCAAAGTGAGATATGTATTATACAACATAATCATATACTCAGAAATATAGCAAGTACATGTATTTTCATTTAATAAAACTAGAGATATGATATACATGACTCTAAAAACTAAGAAAATGATTGATACATGACTTGGAATTACTAGACTTATCTAAGTAACGCTTGATACTAGGACACCACTAAAAATCCTCTAGCTCAAGTTTGTTTAGGTTTAATCTCGTCAAAACATTCAAGGAGACGAAAGAACATGAAATGTTGATCTTCTCATACTTCATGTATCAAAATTTCAACATGTTGACAATGATAACAATCTTTGTGATGGCTAGGTAGTGGTGGTGGAAGAAATGAAATTACTTGATGCGAAGGATCAAGTGAAGCGGGTTGGGGAGCCTCAAACGATGGAGGGATTGGTGGAGGCACATTTGAAGATGGCTCGACCAAGAATGACGGTGATGGTAGGGAAGTGTCAACTTCCATATGTTCGGGTGGTTGACTTTGATAATTTCTCATAATCCAAATGGGATTATATGATAGTGACGGCGAAACGGAAGCCGGAGCTAGTGTTGACTCAACACCTTGATTATGTACCATTATTCCTCCTAATGAGGAGAATGTTGCCGGTGGAGGAGGATGAGACGGCCTAAGAGGCAAATCCTCTAAATTATAGAGGTGTGGTGATGATAGTGGAGTTGTGAATGAAATAGCTCTAGGAACCAATGGTGATGGTTTAGTGGAGATGGGATTGTTTGGCCTAGGAGGTATGGTGGTGTTTGACATAAGTAGTTTTGTGGGTACTATCCTTTTAGGAATTGGTTTGATTGGTGGAGGAGAAATCCTTGCATTTGTAGACTTGACCGGAGATGATTCGGTTGAAGATATTTCATGTACAACACGAGCAATTTTCTTGGGTGGTTCTTTGGTTGATGAGTTACTACTTGGAGTTTTCCTCATGATGAGATGATTTCAAGAAGTTTGTAAAGATTTCCAAGTGTTGAAAGTTAGAATGAAGATGATGACTTTAGGAGTCCTAACAATGTGGTTTATAAAGCAAGGGATTTGCCAAGTGCATTCAAGACTTAGGCCACTAAAATTCATTGGAATGTGATGATTAACATGCACAAGAGTCAACTTTGGAGTTGTACTAATCTAGGAACTCATTTAAGATTAGATAGAGTGTTCAAGTTACCAAGATGAGCTTGAAATGATTGTTTTGGCTAGAGTTGACATAAATCTGTCATACGCATCCCACGGTTCCCTCCTTTGAGGGATCTGCCTAGGCTAATCCTACGGATCCGTCTATCAGCAGTTAAGAAAAGATAGCAATTATGTTTGTAAGGTCTAATGCCTATTTCTTCTTGAGGGTTTCAGTTTATCAAAGTGTCTTAAATGAAGTGGTACTCAAATACTTAAGGGTAATGAGTGATGTAGCTAATGATTGCCTTTTATGGAAGAAATTGGAACTTTCTTGAGTACCAATGTATGAACAAAGATGACACTAAAGATTTTAAGAGTGTCAAGTGGAGCTAAATGATCCTAGAGATCAGATAGTGACTTAGGATAATGTTTTGGAGAATATCCTAAAGGCTTAAGATGGAAAAACTATAATTTGATCAATTTTGACCAATTTTGAGGTAAGGATGATTATGATCAATTTTGTCATAATCGAAATATTTCCAAAGTTAGATATGAGGGATTATGTGAGAAATGATGTGTAAGCTTGAGAGCGAAAGAGCAATGGGTTTAAGTGAAATGATAGATCTACAAGCGTCTTGATTGCGATCTAGGTGAGTTATGTGTAAGTAGGAAGGATCTACTTAACTTGATAAGGACTTAATTTTCCGTAAGACACTATGTCTAGTTTAGTGTGAGGTGTTCTAAGGATATGTTTGAAATACAATGTTTGCAATTACATTTTCTGCTTGCCGGATCCCACGGTTCCCTAAGAGTAGGGATCTGTCTAGCACAACCTTTGGGATCCGTCTATCTGCTAAGCAGAACCTTTACTAAAGGTATGCAATGATTTTGACAATGCATTATATTTTAAGGTTAGTTAAGGAGGTTCTAATACTAAGATATCAAATGTAAGATGTTTTATTTCATGAAGGAAATTGGATTACATTGATAAAGCATGAGTACAAAAGGATTGATCCTATTTGAAAGACTACTAAGTTCCTTGAGTGTTTTTGCTAGAAGGATCATTAAACGGTTGATGAGTGTTGGTGGAATCAAGAATGAAGAAAGTCTTCATGAGAGATGTGTTTAGCGGTTCCATCATGTTGTTCACAAGTACGTACAACGGACTTTGAAATTGAGGATGAAAATGCATGACGTTATGATAGAAGCGCGTCAAGAACATTCCATAAGGGATGAGTTTATTCTTGGAGCCTTGAAGATTTACAATTGCCTTGTAAGAAGTAAGCGAGATTGTATGGTTGTTGTGTTAGCAAACAATACATTATGTGAGCACAACAAGCGGGAAGGATTTCTTGATTTCCCCTAAGACTCCAAACATTTTCACGTAAAATGAGTGCAAGAGGTTTGTACTCTTCTCAAATGTCCCATGTAAAGATAATGTTTGGATCGGAGTAATATGGTCGAGGTTTGCATATTATGCTATTCAAATCCTCCGGGGAGGGTATGTGTGAACAATATGGACTATTTTCTTCACGAAAGTTGAAGAGAGAATCAAGAGACCAATCTTCGGTGAAGGCACATTGTCCATGATTTGGAATTCGGAGAATTTCAGCAAATTGCCCAAGGGTTAAAACAAACTTTTGGTTTTTGATTCAAAACCAAAGAGATAGAGAACGATCCTCGTTACGAACAAGTTCGACTTGACGGAAGAATTCCAATACAAACCTTGGACATATTTTCTTCGAATTGTAGAGAGGTGTCTACAATACGTCCTTCGTAGAAGTGACGGTTTTCGAGATTATTGAACCCACGAACATGATTGCCAGGTGTGTTGGGCTCAAGGGAGATGTTAGGAGTGTAGACGCTAGTGAGTGAAAAATCAAACTCATATTCATGCGACATAGTGAAACCTATAAGAAAGACAAGTTAATAGGATGTGACGTATTATGGGTAAAACAATGATTACCTAACGTTTTTACAAGATGTTTATTAATAATGACATTTAACTAACTTAATGTTTGACATTCTAGTAAAACATTTTTTAGGAAGAAAGTGGTTTTTATTTTGCATGAAAATCTGTTATCCAGAAGGACGGTTCCCTTCTATAAGGGATCTGGCTAGTATACTTGCCGGATCCGTGGTCTGTAATGTAAAGCATTTGATAAAACATAGGTTTTACAATTTTATACCAAGATATGTGTTTTAGCCTACGTTTTCTTTTAGCATGCATACATGGCTTCTAATGTATCATGAAAGAATACGAAACATATAAATCAAAAGAAATGACAAACACATTATGATAAACTAGACTATTAATAATATTTTATTTCAATGCTAAGAATGATACAAAGGATTGGGTATATGATCCCAATGTAGATTAACAACACAAAGTATATGTCTCTGTATGAGAACTTCATCATAGGGAACACAAGAGCGATGAGTGTTAAGGCGATGAGCACAAGGGCGATGTAAACCATGTTGATGACGAACCTTCTTGGTTTTGGTTTGAGATGAGATGAGAGGAAGATAAAGTTTTGAATGAGAGGTAATTTTTGAAAGTGGAAGATTTGAAAAAGTGGGGATTTGATAGAGTTGAACGACAGATGGTTTATTTATGTGGAAGGAGGAATTTTTGAGATTTGTGTTTTGTTTTATTATTAGAAGGATAGGATTTTTGGATTAAATGAAATAAAACACAAGTTTTAAAAACCACGACTTTAGACGAGAAAGTAACACATATGTGAGAAAGACTTCCTAATGAAGCTACATGTAATACATGTATATGCACAAAAGATAATCATAAAAACCTAAGCGAGCATACTTAATTATCAAGCTAATGTCATTTAGAGATAAGTAGAAAGTCATACCTCTAGTGCACTTAGGAATGTCTTTACAAATGACACAACAAAATTCAGTAGATAATTCCGGCTCCTTTGTGTTTAAGATACCTTCTTAGGGAAGGTATTCTTGTTACCAAGTGATTCCTATGGCTTGGTAGGTATGAGCTTTGACTAAGCAACATGACAAAGAGGATTAGTGCAATTAAATAAAAAATAAATAATAAGAAAAATGTTGTCATCTAATCAACATCCAAACAAAGAGTTTTAAAAGACATGGTGTTTGTTTATGAAAGACCTTCTTTGTAGTTTTCAATTAACCATGGATTATATCAAGTTTTTAAAGTACAATATACTTCAAGAAACTTGGTAACGAAGCTCTGATGCCAATTGTGGAAAACTAGAAAGGGGGGGAGGGTTGAATAGTTTTGCCAATTAAAACTTCCTTTTAAACTATTTAGATCGACTTATGTCAATCTAATTGGATATGTGTTGGATGTTGATAAACAATCATATAGAAGTATGTATTGAAAAGATAAGAGTAAGAAGCACAAAACCACAACGCGATTATTTATAGTGGTTCGGCTACAAGGACACCTTCCTTGCCCTACTCCACTCCCCGAGTCACCTACTCGAGAGTTTGTAATCACTACACGACACCGACTCCTTATGGTGGAGAAATTTTCAAACGTTGCCTACTCTTTTTCCGGTACTAGGCTAACCACCGGGTTCTTTCACACCAAGGTGAACTACACCTACCACAACGTCGCCTACCCTTTATCCGGTACTAGGCTAGATACCGAGTTCCATTACAATGGAGGAACTACTACCCAACACTACACCAACGACTAATCCCAAAGGAGACCAACTCCTTATTACAACATCATCAAGGATATCAATATCCTTGGATCCAATACTAATATATCTTGTACATCGAAACACACCATATCGAATGTACATCTAAGGCACCTTTCACTAATGCCTTTAACTAGATCTTCAAGACACCCTTCACTAATGTCTTGTGACTTAACTTCTAGGCACCCTTCACTAATGCCTACAATACGGATGATCGACACCTTTCACAAATGTCCCAGGTCTTGACACTTGAGACATCTTTCACTAATGTCTTCAACACTACAATTCTTAGAAGAAAGAAAAGAACCATCAACAAGAGGACTTCAATAGTCTTGATGATGAGGAAGCATAGCAACTCATGGACTTGAGCTTGCTTGACTTCAAAGGTGGTGATCTCGCCTTTACGAGGAACCTAGAGAATCACACAAAAACAAAACTACAAAAATAGATCACTTGGATCTGGGGTTAGAGAGTTTTAAACTCAAGGAAAAAGTATGTGAGAAAGGGGAGAGAAACAATGAAGAAATGGCTCACTATTTATAGAGAGAAAATGATTACTGTTCCCCGGATCCCACGGATCCCTCCCACAATGGATCCGTCTAGCATAAAACTAGGGATCCATGGGACGCTCTTCTTTGCCCATGGGTATTTTAGTTATGGGTCATGGGTAATGGGTTATGGGTTGATCCATGGGTTTCTTACTAGATACAATGTATCTTATGAGTGCAATGCACCTAGTCAAATGGGTATGGGTCAATACCATGGGTTATAGATATTATCCATATATAATATAAGAATGATGTCATGCAATGGGTTATGGGTCAAGCTCCATGGATATGGGTCATGGACTTTGGGTTGTACCCACCTACATTCAATGTATTTGGTCAATGGGTTATGATACTTAAGTTTCTACGCATTTAAATTACCCAATATACTACATACTAGTTATGTGTATATTTTACCCAAATATGTAAACACTAGTTGTTGTACATATATAATACTAAATCATAAACTCACTTATACTTGTTTTAGTTTTTTATGTGAGAACGTAAGTATGTTAGAAACTATTAGTTCAAACCATTTACGTATTTTATTTGTTTCGTTTAAATGATTTTACGTTTTTTATCGACAAAACATTAGAAGATCGTGAAATATAAATAAACGTTTTTACGGCTTATTTGTATTAACAAAATCATCAAATTTAAGAATTTGAGTTCTTTTAGAGTGAACTTCTTTGAAAATTAATATTCCAGGTTTGAAAACTTTATCCTCACTTCTGGAGGAGAATGAAAATAAAGTATCAATCTCAGTAAACACCTCAAGAAAAGTGGAGTCATTTTTAGATAAAACATTTTGCTCAAAAGTCTCATCGATTGAATTCTCAATTCCCGGCGGAAAAGGATCGATGTGAGTGAGTTCATCGGCGAACTCCTCATGATAAAGTCTACTCCTATCGGTTGGAGGAATCAATTCAAAGACTAACAATTCATATTCTGGAAGAGAATAATTGGAATGAGAAGTGGTACTACCACTACTTTTCTCTTCGAATCTAAAAGTCTCAAGCTCAGGAGATGTTTCAAAATCTTCCAAGAAAAAGGCACTATCCTCAACGGGAATAGGGGATGAAGTCGGTTTATCATTTAGTGCTTCAATCTTAGAAATGAGAAGATTGATATTCATTAAATTTTCATGAAGTGAATCATCCTCGATTTGAAGAATATCAGTGTCAATCTCTGGTTCAAAATCTCTCTCTTCCTCTAAGCTAACGAGCTCAGAAGGTAATTCTTCAACATAATCGATGTCTCCACAAGATAAAGAATCATCACACGAAGTACAATCATTGTCAGAATCGGAGAACATCTCAACAGGATCATTTGGAATGTCAAGAGGAGAAGGATTATCCTCAAAAGGCATATCACACATATTATCGGAAATAACCTCGGACTCTCTTGGGATTGGGACAAGATTCCCGACACTAGAATTTATTACATTGTCTGACTCCATTTCCGGAATAGCGCTAAGATGCTCGTCCCCTATTTTTAGAGAGTCAACGGGCTCTTCGGTTGGTAAGACAGTTGTGATTGCAGCTGACGAAGTCTCATTATATTCCTCATCCTTATCATCGTCATCGTCATCGTACATGTTAATCTTGCAAAGTCTAGACTTTCGTTCATACCGCTTAACCGTACACATGTAACATTGACACTTAATTTCCATTGAGCTTCCACAAATGAAACAAGGAGGGTCGTGTTAGGACAATTTGTGCGATGGGTTATGGTAAGTCTGGGTGTAGCTTGCTGGACTGGGCCGCCAAGCCTTTTGTGGATTGATCTTTTACTAATTCAAGTAATTCGGATGAGATCCCTGCACAAGAAAGGTAAACCGTTAGTCTTACCGTGGGGACGGACCCCACGATCAGACTTCGGCGTGAGAGTAAGTATGCATTCTTCAGAGAGAAAGTAGTATGTGTGTAATTATGAGAGAGAAAGTTGTTCTACCTTGTAAGGGGATTAGAGCCCTTTTTTATAGGTCGATTGCCGCTAGGGCTCCCTGGATTATCGCATACAGTGGTTAGTTGCCGGAGTCGGACCCTTGACGGACAAAGGTTCCGTATTATTCACGGATGCAGACGTGAGAGGCCTAACGGTTGAAGGTTCAGCCCGTTATGCATCTTGTGCACATTCTGAGGCCTGGGCTATAGCCAACTTAGTCATTGGACTTACTGTTGGCCCAGGGTTTGTGGTTATTGGACCTGAGTCTAGAGTGAGCGTAGAGTATGTTCCGGGCTTAGCGGGCTTGTTATACATACTATACGTCATCAAGTCCCCCCAGTCTAGTATATTCATTGCGTATGGATATTGTCGCATGCGGTGGATGTTACTAGACTTAGGTTGACTAAAAGATTTCATCGTGCGCTTTTTCTTTTCTGGAGATGCTTTTTTCTACCCTTAGTCGCTATACCATCCAAATTCCGCCAAGATAGTATGTGCATTGCGGCGTAATATTGTCGCTGCGTGGATTTATTTAGACTATATCTTGTGAGTTGATTTTTCTTCCGCATGCTCGAGCGTGCCTTTGATGCTCTTTTCCTTAGGAAATGTATTTTTGCAACGCTGCGCTTTTACTGCTTTTTTCGCTCTTGTTGATTTGACCTCGGGGCTTGGTCTTCCACCATCCTTATCCGCGGTGGCTTTGATTTTGACCGCTGGATTAGATTGTTTTTGGATGCGTCCTCTTTAGGGTTTTCTTAGTTTATTGTCGCTCCGCTTTGTATAAATACCCCATATGTTGTTTTAGGTATTTTTTCTTTTATCGCTTTTTCAAGCGAACGCTATTCTTTGATCTAGTTTTACTTTTGTCAGACTGCTTTCTATGTTCCGCAAGTTAGGTTCTTGATTCCCTTTTTTTTCCGTTATGGGTACATTTGCTTCTACCAAGTCTAAATTATCCCGAAGGCGCTTGATCGCTTTCAGATTGATTATTCGATTCGAAGTGTTCATCCGAAATTGCCTGATCCTGACAAAAGTATTCGTGAAGCACCGAATGGGAAGATTGGTGTCTACACCCATTTCTTTGAGTTTGCTAACTTCCGTCTTCCTTTGTCTTCTTTCCTTGTTTCGATTCTTGACTACTATCGTATTCATATCTCGCAACTTTCCGTTATTGGTGCTGCTAAGGTTTCTCAATTTGAAATTCTTTGCTTTGCCCTTGGTATTGAACCCTCAATTGGTTTGTTTAGGTGTTTTTATGTCTTGTCTCGCAGTCATGGCTAGCTTTCTTATAGTAAACGTGTTGATAGCTTTGGTGTTTGCTATACCAAGCCCCTTGATTGTCTTAAAAGTTGGAACGACCACTTTTTCTGGATTGACTCATTTGCTTGTCCTTCTATTCATCCTTTTTTTGTTAGCGGACGTCTTCCTAAGGATGTCGTTCCTAGGGATACTGAATTTAATGTTGAACACGTTGCTTCTCTTGTTACCACGCGCTTCTTTTGTTAAGTTTTCGGAACCTTTCCTTTGTTTGGTCGGGTTGAGCCGTAATTACACTTTGGGCAATGACTTTTATCCCGTGTTTTATGATAAAGAGAATCGGGGTGGGTATACCGTATCCATGTTTTTCTCTTTTATTACTTTTCCTTGATTTTATGCTGATCTATGCTTCTTTTTCGTCTGTTTGCTGCAGCTATGGATTTGTTGTCGTTGGTTAAGAATAAAAATCCGATGGAGTTGCTTGTTGACACTCGGCCATGGGAGGATGATGAAGCTCCTTTGTTAAAATAAACCGAAGGTCGTACTGTCTCTCTTGTTCCTCCTTCCTCTAGTGAAGTTGAGCATGCAGCTGCTTGTTTTGGAATTTGGATTTCTCAATCATCCGATGGTTTTGTTCCGCGGCCTAATTATTTGGGTTCGGATATTGGTTTTGACAGTGGGATGGCTTCTGGTTCTGGTAGGAAAAGGAGGAAAGTTGGTATCAACCTCGTTCATCCCCCTAAAAAGGCGAGGAACGACCTTAATGATTCTAGTAGGGCCTCTACTGGTGGTGAGTCTTCAGAGTCTATTAAGAAGCTGCTAGCTCAAAGTTCGCACTCTTTTGAATATTGTTTAAATGCTTTGCCCACTCATTCTTCTTCTTCCTCTCCTTTATTATCAATTACTCCCCTTTATGAAGCTGGAATGCCCACTTAGTCTGGTTTTGGTTTGCTCCATCCCGATGGTTCTCCTTCCGTGTTTGTTTGCTTATGCTTTTATTTTTCTTTATTCTTTTGTCACTTCTTCCTTTTATTTACTTGTTCTTTACTTGCTTATTCGTAGTTCTCTTACGCCTATTATGACTGATGCCATCATTACCGCTGCTTATTCTATTGGTAAGGGAAAGGGACCAGTTAATGTTCCTTCTTCTCTCCCAGGTGGCCTTCCTCCAGTTGGTAGTGTGTACCCGATTCTTGATGACCTTTCAGTTCTTGATGTCCCGGTTGAGGATATTCCGACTGTTGATGATGTGGACTCTAGTTCTTTACCTAGTGTTCATATTTCGAGGTGGAATATTGCCAAGAGTTCCCTTCTTGATGATGTTGATGAGTGTCGTTCTATGGTGGACGAGTTTGCTCCTCCTGCCTTCTTTTCCTCAATCTGCGATATGGGGTATGAGCGCCTTCTAGGTGAGTTCAATGTTGCCGTGGTGCAACAATTGAGCTTTAGTTCTGAAGTCCGCCAGCGTTTAGAGTATAATGTTATGGATCGGAAACGCTTATTGTCTCTGTTGGCGAGTAAGGATAAGGAAATTTCAACTCAAGTCCGAGGTTGCGGTGCTATTTCTTCTCGCATCGTCATATCGGCTCTATGGCGGCTTCCGCCGTTGAGCTTCGCCCCTAAAGGACCAAAATTATGTGCTTGAGGGAGAACGGAATTCTCTTCGAGCTGAGGTAGCCTCACTTCAATCATCCTTGATGCCAAGGATTCGAGTCATCCGCTTTGAGAGTTGAGATTATTGTTCTTAAAATCGTAATTCTAGTCTTTTCCAAGGTGTGTATCCGTGTCCCCCAAAAAACTTTGCTTTGTTTTGTAGGTACAGTGCTTTGGAAGAGTCATGTTCTAAGCTCCGCAAATGGCCCATCCTTGTCCGCTTAGAGGAGGAATTTTGTAAGATTCAGATGCTAAGGGGCCGAGCTTATGCTGAGGGTTGATTCGGTGTCAGCTGACTTGTATGCCCTGGCTAGTCATCTTGATGAGGAGTTCTATCCTCGATTCCTTACACTATTATCTAGCCGTCGTTGGTTATTGACGAATGGTATGAGTCTCGTTGTGTTTAAGTGCTTAAACTCTCCAGAGTATACTGTGGCAATGGCAAAGGTTATTGAGCGCGCCGTTGATAAGGGTATGCAGGAAGGCTTAGCTGCGAGTATTATTAATGGTAAGGAGAAAAGAGAGCTTGAGGAGCTTGCTGCATATAATCCTTCCGCGGAAGATCACTATGTTTCCGCTGTGAGAGCCCATGAAAATGTGGAGTTTTCTTTGCTTGTCGTGCTCAAATCCAACAAGAATGCTGGTATTGCTGAAGTTATGGATATTCTCCGTGTTGATGAGCCTTCCGCTAATGCTCCCATGATTGTAGGGTTACAACCAGATCCTGAGCAACTTATTATCCCTATTTACGATAAGGGTAGTAATGTTATTATTGGCGACATCGCTTTGTCTTGCTCTTTGGAGGCTGTTCAAAGGAGGGTTGATTAGGTTAGGAAACGCCTTGATGGTTATCGGTTGTCTCTTACCGATGTTTACAATTCCTCCCTTGATCCTTTATCCGCTCATAATGTAATGGGTGTGGAAACATTTTCAACTGGTGAGCCGGTCTCGCTTTACCGCTTTCACCGTTGCTCTTCCTACTAGTACTTCGGGATGTTTCACGACACCCTTTCGCTGAAGATTATGTTGTTGGTGGGTCTAATACTCTTGCTGAAGCTGCGAATGACCCATCTTCTGGAGTGAGTGAGGTTTCTACTGTTTTGTCCGAGCCTTGAGCAAGTACTACCGATTTGGTGCGGATTTATTTAATGCTTTTCTGCTTGTATGGTCATCTGAACAATGCTTGTGTTTGTTTTGTAATGCTTCCGATGATTGCTTTCAGCCTTCTTCCTTTTGTTTTGTATCTTATGCTGCAACTTTTCTTTATATTCGAGTTCTTGATGCCTTCGTTGCATGTTATCTTTCATTTTTCGTTTGCTATTTCAACGTTATATGGATATGCACGTTTTGTAGTAGTATTTTCATTTTTGTTTGTGCGGTGCTATTTTTAACGCTATAATGGATATGCATGTTTGTAATAGTCTTTATGTACTTTTTGTTTGTGCGGTGCTATTTTTAACGCTATACCTGGATATGCACGCTTGTAATAGTCTTTGGATAATTTTGGGCTATCCTCCCAAGATCGGGTTTGCAATACCTCTTACGCATTTGGTGATTCAGTTTGTTCACCGCTTGTGTTATTCGTGATAACTTTATGCTATTCGAAATAGCATATTCTTGGGCCGTACTCCAATTCGGTGTTTATGCTGCCTCTTATGCATCGTTATAAAAATAAAAAACATTTTAAAGAATAAAATAATGAAGGTAGCTAGTCATCATCATTCTTTTATTAATTGATCATATTTTAAATACATTACGTAAATAGGTAAATCCAAATACATTTTATACTTCCCTCAGTATCGGTACTCTTTTATTTCAGAGCTATGTAAGCCATGCTTCTCTTCGGGGTTACGCTAATGGCCAATGTTTTCTTTGGGAGTGTTACAGAGCTTGTTTTGATTGTCATCCGTGATGCTATTCTTCCGCTTTGTTGATGTGGTAACATCTTTGCGTAGTACCGCATTTCTTCATGGCCTAGAATCCTCTCCTTGTATGCTACTTTCTCCTCTGAGACCTCGTGTCACTCTCTCGACGATGATCCCGGGGAATTACCGTGCTATTACCTTCGCTCTTCGAAAGTTCCGTGTTTTTGAAAGTGTAGCCTCAAAGTAGCTTTTATATATATATATCCCGGCCATTGCAAGTTGGTCATCTATACCTTTCGCTCGGTCTATCAGACCAGATTCACTTTGGTTGGTAGACGTGTGCTTGCTCGAGAGTCGGGCGCAACAACAATAGGATGTGCGCGTAGTCGCATCCTTTGTTGCTTGCCGCTGTAAGGAAACTTCCTAATGGCTAGGGGCTTTGATATAGCTCCTTGTCCCTAGCGTTCCTTCTTATCCTTCCCTGAGGACCCATCCCTTTTCACACTCCACCATTCCCGCCCCTACCATTTCAGCTTTCGATGCCTCCTGACCCGCTTGCTCCTCAAGATTGACCCGCGAGCACTGTTTCGATCTTATTTCCCAACAATCACTGGGAGTCTAATCGACAGAGTGTTCATCATGAGTGCCACAACTCTAATTGGCAAGGAACTTGGAAACGCCAGAGGAGGATGTTTGAATGAGGGGGTGTCATGGTATTTTGTGGTGGTGGGTGATTAGCCATTATTTTAGAACGGCTAAGTGTTATTAGCAGTCATTTAAGAACATGTTTCTGCACTCTCCGTACTCTCCTTCGTTTTTCCCTTGTGATAGTAATGAAGGTTCAGGTTATTTATGCTTTCACTGTCGCTATATGGCCGATATATTGCCATGGGAACAAACTTTTTCAGACTTTTCTTTTTAGGAATGTTTGACTTTGGAGGGCTACGATTATTGCTTTTGCTTTTCTGGTGCTTTACCCCCTTTTTTTCTTTTCTTACTTCGCGTATTTATAGCGAAGATTTTAGTATTTTCCACGCGCTGGCGTTTGTCTTTTTCTACCCGTTGGTAGGTTATTATATTTCTAGGCTCGTGAGTCGGGTATATTTTTCCGCTTGATTTGATGTGATATTCCTTGGGAAGGAACGCCAGACTGTACTTTCTGCGATTTCGGCCCTTTACTAGTTACCTGGATAAGGTTTAGCCTTTTATTTCCGCACTTGCCTTTTTTGTTATCATGTCCGCCACGACTTTCTGCGCTCTTCTCTGGTTTGTTATCCCTTCCAGAGTTAATTTTTTACAAGTTACGGGTTCCTGTGTTTTTCTTATTCTCTGGGAACTATTTCCGCGCTGTATTTTCCTTCGTCTTCCTAATATCTTTCCGTGCTTGTTATTACTCGTTGCTACGTATATCTATTTTTTTTTACGTGTCGTGCCATTTATCCCTTGTATTCGTCAGCTTCTACCATCGGCTATTTCCCTTTTGCTTCTCTTTGTTTCTTCAAATGCAAACATTCTTCCGTGTTATGTCTTGCTTTCCCACGGAATTCGCAGAACTTTCCATCGGCTTTCTCTTTAACCACCGTATTTGGAGGAGGGCCTGGGGACCTAGCTCTTCTTGTCGCTGGTATTTCCTCGACGCTTTATCGGCCGCGAAACCTTTTTCCTTTCCTCGGCTCTTGATTTATTTTTATGCTCTTTCCGGAAATACTGTCGATGCTTGATTGTTGCTTGTTCTTTTGGTTTTTGTATCCACGGCTTTTTCCTTTGACATTTTCTCACCGCTGCTTCCCCTCTAAGAAAGGAAGTAGTCACATTCATTACCTCTGCCATTGACTTTGGGACTATGTCGTGTAGCCGCTTAATCAGCTCTGGGTCAGTAATCGCGTGCATGAATCCAGAGATTTTCATGATTTCCGGCTCCTTTTACGCTTCCTTATTTCTTCCTTGAATCGCTGTAACAAAATCTTCGTCTAGTTCCCCATCCTTTTGCTTGATGTAGTGAATCTCCACAAGGTCTTTGATGCATTTCGTTTGTTGCAGGAAGTTAGTCAAGAAAGTCTCTTTTAACTTGTCGTAGCTGTCTATTGATTCGGGCGGAAGGTCATCAAACCAGAACCTAGCGGATCCGGTGAGTGTGGAGTTAAACATGTGGCACCATGTTGGCATGGCCCATCGTTCCACCTTTGCTGCCGCTTGGAAGATTTTTAGATGATCCTCAGGGTCCCCGCTTCCATCATATGTTTTCACATTGGTTGGCATCCGCGTTTTCACAGGCATTTCGAAGTAGCGGATGCGCGAAGTGAACGGATCATTTTCTTGGCAGACCCAGGGGCTGGCCAGGTCGCAGCCATAATCATTTGGCTTCCGCCTTTTGATTTTGGGTCCTCGGCCTTTACTTCCATGAGATTCATTGTCTAAATGATTATTCGCCTTCCGCGACTGAGTTTTTTCGGTTTCCTAACTTCTCATTCCTGATCCTGTCGGCCACGGTTGAGAACCCTCACGGTTGCTCCTCTCTTTCTTTCCGGTACCTTTGAGTACTTGTTGTCTGCGGTCTTTGGGACAAATGGAAACACTTCCTTTCGTGTCTCCGAGTCGGTGGAACACACTTTGGCGCAATCTCTTGAACACCGTCTCCCTCACGTCCTCCTTTCTTTTAGGTGACCTGATCGGGTATGACCTTACGCCGCCATTTTGCGTGTTCCTCCGCTTTGCTCTCTCAAGCTGTTTCCGCAGGTCTTCTCTTGACATTTTCTCTCTGTGGTGATGCTGGTCTTCATGATAATCCTTCCGGATTTCTGCTATCTTGGCTCTTTCTTCACGCTTTTGAGCTTTCTTCGTCACAATAGGCCAGATCTTGTCAAAATTCTTATCACAATACCTCCGGAGGGCTGCTTCGGACACAGGTCCTCCGGTCCGCCAAGGCCGTTTGATCTCCTCTTTCTACCGCATCCGCAACGTGGACACGAAGACGAGGAGTTGGTCCAACTGGTGCTCATGGTGAGTATTTTCTGGAACGCAATTGTGTACTGGGTCCCACGGATGGCGCAAACTTGTTAGTACAATTTGTGCGATGGGTTATGGTAAGTCTGGGTGTAGCTAGCTAGACTGGGCCGCCAAGCCTTTGGTGGATTGATCTTGTACTAATTCAAGTAATTCGGATGAAATCCCTTCACAAGAAAGGTAAACTGTTAGGATCGAAAAATATATAGATTTATGTGGTTTGGAGGTCTTGGTTGGTGAAAGTAGATGAAGAACATCATCCTTTCTAGTAAGAGAAAGTAGAGAGAGGGAGGAGAAAACACAAGATTTTATTAAGAAACACACACAATACCAATAACCAAATGATTCACCTCACCCCTCATGGAGAGTCATGAGGGGTATTTATAGGCTCTATCTTTGCCACTTAAACGATACTAGTCCCTAAGGGCAAAGTATACTACGCATCTAGTCCAATTCACGTAAGTGACGTTATCTTTATAAAAGCGAGGCTAACAATCTCCCTCCAAGATAGCGTCACACGTGAATGGTTACAATGATACCTATAAATACAAAACAAAGTAAATTACAATAGTAATGAACAATTTTGACTTTCTTGAAGCGTAGAGTCTCTGTAGTCTAGATACTGAGGCAAACTTGAAGTTCTCCCTTCCGATGACCTCGGCATTTGATCTTTGGCACTGACGGCACAAATACTTGTAGCTCAACTTCAACCGTAGCGGTCTAGTTAGGTTATTACTCCCTCCTAACTAGTGAGCCTTTTTCTTTTTCTGCCTCCCTCCGAACCGACAACACTCTTCCAACACGCCTTTAATCTTCGACACCCGTGAGAAAGTAAACTCTTGAAGCACAATGGTTGTCGCTTCGGGAACATCATATCAACATAACTCACTTAGTATTGCATCCAAGTTGGTAAAAGCTCCCATGTACACCACACTACTTCTCTTCTTCAGCTTAAGCAAAAATCCCTTCGTAATCCAATCAGAAGATGAAATACCAACTTCTCCCTCCTGATGGTTGCGAGCTATCGGAATCATCATAATGTTGCGTACATGCCATATTACCTTCTTGATGCAATATTAACATCATAGCTTAATCAAAATTCTGTGAGAATATGTCGTAAAAATACTCTCAATACGTCGATTCTCTCAAACCAACCTGTAATCGAACCTCCTTTGAATTCACCGGCTAAATAGTAATGACCACATATGGAGATAGCCCGATACGAATAGCTTGAAAAGGAAGTAAGCATCCCAACTTGTGACTTCTTTGCTTGTTCTAAATTTTTGAACAATCCTCAACTTCGTGTGACACTGAGCACAACAACGTAACTCCTTAAAGTGATGGTTACACACTTTGAGCACTACAACGTAACTCCTTACCGCTATAACGTTGATTTTCAAATTTCATGATGCGCTCCAACAAGTTATCTTGAGACATGCATCCAACCAACCATCGTCTCAAAGATAAAGAAGTCCACCCGTGAAATGTCACTTCAATTCCGCATCAATAATACCGTACAAAAAACTCCGTAGTCATTTTTCACATCTTCGCTCAAGCCGTGAATATTGTATCCTCCGTGAAAATTTTGCCATACCAAAAATACTACTCATTTAACCAACATATCAAAGTTTATATCCAATATTTTTAAGAAAAAAAATACGGATGACAATGTTGAATGTCCAATGATATTCTGTGTACCCCAGTCCACGTCCAATGTCCATCCATAGATAGAACACAAGGACCCAAAGTCCATCCATTAGATCAGCCCAAGGCGAAATTAAACACAAAGCCCACGTCGAATTAAAATGCAGGCCCAAGCAAATATTAAATCTGATGCAACCTCATATATACCATCCGGTTATAGGACAAAGTGAGAAACCACTTTAACCTAAACCTAGGTATTCTATCCGCCTCCCACTAAAAACATTTGTCATCACCAAACTTTAATCACATCTTAATCCATCTCATCTCCACATCAAAACTGATTTATCAAATCTTCATTCAGACGCAACTCACACCCATCTCTAGTATCAAATCGAATCAAATATCACATCTCATCTCCATCAAACACCTTTCACGTGTTATAAAGGACGGCTGAAGAACTTCAAGGTCTTTTAAGATCTCAAGTAGGTGTTATTGTTGTGAAACACGAACAAAAGATGGAGGGTAACATGTTTGTTATTCATCTAAATCTTTATATTCGGATATTAAGGAAACAAGGTTTCCAAAAGATTGGTTGTGTTCGAATTTTCTGAGTGGAGTTAAGGTAGATTGAGATGAGTTGGGATAAGATAGAGTTTGGGTTTGTTGATGGCTGAAATGGACTGATGATGGTTTGAAGTAAACTAGAGGTCGAGTTGTATTTTGTTTGGTATATGGTCTTTGTGGTCTTTGTCTATGTTGTTTTTACGCATAACCTTTTTTTTCATTTACTCTTCAAATCCTTATGCCTAAAACAGTTTTGGTCCTTATGCTTAGCCTTACGCGTAACGTTATGCTTATGCGTAAGCATACGCGTAAACATATGCGTAGTCCATAGGCGTAAGCCAAGGCTTAAGCGTAAACGCATACGCGTAACCTTTCATACGCCAGAACTTCACAGCCTACGGCGTAACTCCACTTTAGATTCTTCTTATGCGTAGAAAAAGAGGGTTTTGACCCTTTGACTTTTTCCTGAGATTTTCCTCCATCTTCATACAAAAACCCGTAAAAAACATAAACATGCTTCCTTTTGATTGTTTGACCACATGAAGATGAAGGTTTGACCACGTTGACTTTCACAGATATATTGGTACAAAAATAAAGGTGACCTGTTTGGACCAGTGAAAGGCCAAGACAGATTTACATGAAAAACCATGACTTTTTTGTGATACCAAGGATAAGGATACAAAAAACAATATGTTAAACTGTTTTACCCACAATATTCGGAAAAAAAATTTCTGACCCACAGAAATACGCACAAAAACAGTAAAACACATGTATAAAAACCAACATAAATCAATAAAACATAACCTGGCTCGTTATACCACTTGTTAGGATCGAAAAATATATAGATTTATGTGGTTTGGAGGTCTTGGTTGGTGAAAGTAGATGAAGAACATCATCCTTTCTAGTGAGAGAAAGTAGAGAGAGGGAGGAGAAAACACAAGATTTTATTAAGAAAGACACACAATACCAATAACCAAATGATTCACCTCACCCCTCATGGAGAGTCATGAGGGGTATTTATAGGCTCTATCTTTGCCACTTAAACGATACTAGTCCCTAAGGGCAAAGTATACTACGCATCTAGTCCAATTCACGTAAGTGACGTTATCTTTATAAAAAGCTAACATAAACCGTTAGTCTTACCGTGGGGATGGACCCCACGATTAGACTCCGGCGTGAGAGTAAGTATTCATTCTTGAGAGGGAAAGTAGTATGTGTGTAATTATGAGAGAGAAAGTTGTTCTACCTTGTATGGGGATTAGAGCCCTTTTTTATAGGCGAGGTTTGCCGCTGGGGCTCCCTGGATTATCGCATATAGTGGTTAGTTGTTGGAACCGAACCCTTGACGGACAAAGGTTCCGTCTTATTCACGGATGCAGATGTGAGAGGTCTAACGGTTGAAGGTTCAGCCCGTTATGCATCTTGTGCACATCCGAGGCTTGGGCTATAGCCAACTTAGTCATCGGGTTTACTGTTGGCCTAGGGTTTGTGGTTATTGGATCTGAGTCTAGAGTGAGCGTATAGTATTTTTCGGGCTTAGCGGGCCTGTTATACATACTATACGTCATCAGGTCAGTTGCCAAAGAATTTGGATTTGGACTAATGGTTAATTCGCACAAATTACAAAATCTATTTCGACAATTATTTCTGCACCGCTCGCACATACACTTGTAACATCGATACTGATTATCTTCCATTGGACTTTTATAGTGGAAACAATGATGGCCGAGTGACACCATAAGAATTAAACACTGAGAGGGTTGAGAAGATAGAATTAAACGGTTTAGAGGATAAAGAAGATTATTTTTGAAATTTTATAATAATAAATTTTGAAAAAGAAAATATTTTTTGGTTTTTGGAAAAATGGAAAACATAATGAAAAATAATTTATTTTATTTTTGTATTTTGTTTCTTTTTAATTAATTTTTTTGGTATTTTTAAACACTCTGGGAAGAATTTTTATTATTATTTTATTTTTGTATTTTTGTAATTTTATGAAAAATATTTACAAAAGTGAGGAAACTCCACTGGGGAGGGTCTTCAAACACCAAATTTCAAAATCCGAAACGATATTCGCTAACACACCTCCCTGGCAGCGGCCCATTTTAATTTGTAATGTTTAGTATATATAAATATAAGTATAATAGCAGGCAAGAAAACCATGGAATGGGGCAAAATGGTAAATTCACACTTAGAAAAATGTGAAAGTCCTAAATTGAGTCACGGGAAGTCAAACCACCAAGAACACATATATTACCAGAAGTAGGGATACTCCCGGGTCGTTCTCCCAAAGAGGCGTGCAATAAAAAATCAAAGTCGTTGTTTCAGATAGGGTGGTTTGAATATTTGATAGAATTTTGGTTCTTTGGAATTAAAAGGCGAGACAATTAATAAAATGACAAGTAATAAACAAATAAGCAATAATAAAGCTATTAGAACAAATAAAGCAAGTAACAATTATACTAAGTGCGATTAAAACCAAAAACGTAAAACCTGGAACGTAAAGGCACCCTAAAAACCTAAAATGATCAAATTAAGCTCTAAAAGAGCACTAATAATTTTTCTAAATTCTAAATGATAAAAGAAAATTTTAGAAAAAAGATGGATAATTGTTTACTTTTATTTTATTTTTATGAATTAAAAACAGTTTTAAAGAAAATTAAATATTAAAAATAGTAAATGAAAATGAAAAATTACCAAAAATTCAAGAAACGTCCCTTATTTAATGAAGAATTAAGGAAAAATAAAGTTGTTATTCCAGCTTATCCCAATAAGCTGGGAATAAATTGTGAAGGCTTGAAAGCTTATAAGGCTAAAATGGCTTGTATATTAAATTGTATGAAAAAAGTAATGTAAGTCCCTAGGGCACGTTGGTTGGGGTGTGGGTGCTAAGTGTGTTGAGGTCCAGAGTTCGAGCCTGGCTCACCCTGGGCTTCCCTGCTTCCACATTTTTTCATTTATTTTTTCTTTTTGAAACTTTTGAAATAAGCTAAGATGATTGATTTTTGTGAAGAAATTATTTTTATCTTTTTGTAAATAAGCTGGAAAAGTGGAAATAAGCTAATAAAACTTAAACAAGCAAACTAAGTCTGATGTAAAGCAATAAGATCAAATAAGCTAAATTAAGCTAAGAGTTAATTTTATAATTGGTCCTTAAGGTTTACCGAATCTTGCAGAGAATGTCTATTAGGATTTGGAAAATTCAGTAGTTAAAGTGTCGGTCACCTCAAGTATATGTAATCGTTAGAAAGCTCGTAGTCGTAGTTATTTAATGTTAAGTAGTATTTAGTTTAAGTAACACCGTGGAGGACGAACGGGTCTTTACCCACTCAGATGCCCGATCCACGCCCGTCGTGTGGCGTTTTATGTAATGATTATAAATACTCTCTACCTCCCAAGGTAGAGAGTTGGAGCTCATAATAAGATTTTTCTTTCTCTCACTAAAGTTCCCAAACCTCTAGCTTTCTCTCTCTAAAAACTCATATTGTGTACGCCTACTTTGCTTGTGGTTTGATGTGTATGTGAAATCCAATATGTTACAAATGATATCAAGAGCCATGGTTAGATCATCTCTTTCATATCTTTGGATTTCTAGTGGTTTTTAGGTGGTTTTTGAGTTTGAGAAAGTTTAGTGGTTTTTGCATCATTTGGTTGATTTCTAGTGTTAAAGTTTGGATTTTTATTGTACTTTTGTGTTAAGGATCATCACAAGTGTTCAGGTTTTGATTTGGAAGGCTTGAATTATCGTAAATGGGTTGTTTTTGGATTGAAAAGTGTGTTTTGGAAGTTTTTCAAGTTAGCGATTTGGCTCTCGGTGTTCTTTTCTTGGTAGCGACTTGCTTTGAAAGTCTGTAGCGAGTTGTAGTGTTGTTTTGTGGCGAGTTGGTCCTAGCGACTTGCCTTTAGAGACAAGCCAACAAAAGGTACTATTGGTGGATTCTCCACTACGGGTAGCGATTTCGTGAGGTAGCGACTTGCTTTCAATTTTGATAGCGACTTGTTCTTAAGTTTCTTAGCGACTTGGTGTTAGCGATTTAGACCAGTAGCGAGTTGCTATTTAGCTTACTTGATCTCTTAGCTTAATTTGGTTCATAGCTTCTTTGTCACAAAATTCATAGCGATTTGGTAACTTAGCGACTTGTCTTAGCAACTTGGTTTTAGCTTAACTTGATTCAAGGAATCTTAGCGACTTGGTTAACTTTTGTTTGTAATACGGTTTTCTTTTGATTTAGTAAAACCCGTGAAGAATCTATTTCCGGTTTAATCATAGAGTTATAAAATCCGTGTAATCTTTAAACATGTCTACCAACGCATCCTACAATCATCTACACCGCGTTTGCGAGGATTTTCAAGCGTTCGAGATACACCCGTCCACCCATGCTTGATGAACCGACTACGACTCTTGGGCTCAAAGAATCGATCTCTTGGAAAGGAAAATGGGGTCAACATTCTCAAATCAATTGATGAAGGACCTTATCGAGTTGAGACTACTAGAGACATAATTGATACCGCCGCAGATGGAACTATGATTTTGGATTGGACAGCCAAAGACGTATGATGAGCTCGATGATAAGGAGAAAAAGAGTTTGATGCGATATCGGGCTTCTACATCGTACTTCAAGGTATTCCAAAAGATATCTAGAAGCTTATCAATCACAACACCGAAGCCAAGGCAGTGTGGGATAATGTCAAGATGCTTCTTTCTCGGTTCAATTAACTATGGAAGACAGAGAATCACAACTGTATGATGAATTTGAGCACTTCAAAATGAAACCGGATGAGAGTGTCTATGAGTATTACGTGAGATTCCACAAGCTTGTTAATGACATGAGGAACATCAGAATGACTATGCCAAACATTCAAATGAACTCAAAGTTTGTGAACAACATGAATCCCGAATGGCATAAGTTTGTCACCTCGGTGAAGCTAACCAAAGGATTGAAGAATACAAACTATGAGCAACTCTATGCCTTCCTTCTTCGGAATGAGAGACATGCTATGTTTGAAAAAAGGATTCTTGATCAGTTCAAAACTAACCAGGGAGATACAAGCTCATCAAATGATTCAACTGCTTTCTACTCAAACATTGGAATTACCACCAAAGCATCTCAATTTATACCCATGGGTAATGGTAATCACAAACTCATTCCCAATCCTATGATCAAACAAGCGATGCTTTGATGCACACGTGGAAACTTCATTAATCAACTGGTCTTCGATTAGTCAAAACATGAACTCTCTTCCACACAACAACAATCTCGAACCGCATCCAATCCACACAATCAAGCCACCGCCGAGATGGGAAAGTTATGGTGCAGCCAATTCAAGAAAGACATTATGAACAAGGAAGAGGTGGAGTGGTAGAGGTTATGCCGCAAATCGGAATAGGGAAGGATTGGAAATCGGGACAAGCAAAGCCGATCAAGTGTTACAACCGGTGGAGGTGAGGACACATTGTTAGGAACCGCACATATCCAAAACGCCCACGAATGCATAGTACTTCAGGGATAAGATGTTGCTTGTTCAAGCTCGGGATAATGGTGCGTATGGATGAAGAGGAGTTATTGTTTCGGGGAAATGCTAAGACATATGATGCAAATGTGGACGAGCAACCAATTCAGGAGATAGGCCATAATCATCAGAATGCCTTTCAAGTCGCTGATTGTGATGCTTACGACTCTGACGTTGATGATGAACCTACTACACAAACCATTTGCATGGCTAGCATTTCTCCAATGGTCTCTCCTAAAGTCTCTTCATCACCACAAACTGGTCCATCCAAAGACAAACTCATTTCTGAGGTACTAAAACTATACGATGATGCCGATGTGCAAAAGATGCATGACAAAGTACAATCAACTGAAACTATTGAGTCAAATATTGAAAATATGGGTAATATCAATGTTGTCCTATATGATCAATATGTGAAACAAAGTGAAAGTGAGGTCGTACCAAGTGATGCATCTTCTGCAGTCAATGATGACTATGTTTTTGATGAATACACTACATGTGCCCCTGATGATTCTGTTATCTCTGAACTTAATGCCTATAAAGAACGAGTTGCAATTTATGAACAACGTGCTAAGTTTGAATTAACTACTCGTGAGCAGGAGTTGGATAACCAAATGCGTATAATTATTAGAAAAAGTAATTTTAGAGAAGAAGTCTTAAAACAAGAGTTAAACTCCTTACAAGAAAAGCTTTCTAAAACTGCTAAGCAAAAACAGAAACTTCAAGAAAATGTTAAAGTGCTTAAGCAGGAATTTCATGCTAAGGAATCAAAACTTTTGAATATTTTTCCAATCTAAAAACTTTGAAGAACAAGCTTGAAAACAAGTTGTACGTACAAGGGAATACCATTCAGCCTGCTCACATGGTCACTAAGCATAGAGTTCTAAGCGATAAGCATAGTGTTTCCATTATTGATAAACCCAACCCTGAGTACAGTAAGATAGCAAAAGCAACTTAAACTGTAATCTATGATGGCAATGAGATTCTTAAACCTAGACAGAAACCTAGTTGCGTTGAGTCCACTGAGGAAGATAGAAAATTAGATGATGCATCTAGGGAGAAAATGAATAAGAAGCTAGAAGATCCTAAATGCAAAAAGAATAACATCACGATCAAACCCCATGATTACAAGAAGGAAAACTGGATCTCCTTAAACAAATTTAAGCCTCAAACGTTGTTAACACCGAACAAGTTTTCTCGAAAAGGGACTTAGATAAGCAAAAGGCTGAAAATCTTGTTGAAACAAACCCTCCCTTTAGGAAAATGCCTGCAGCGATTGTGTATCCTCCAAATACACCAATGCATTTAGTTCCTAGAAATATTGCCACTAAGAGTAAGACCTTAATCAGCCAATATGTTATTCTTTAACTATTTGTCGATTTTGAGAAAACTTGTAAGAAAAGGATCACACCCACTGGGATAACTGAAGGGGAAAGGGGTTTTGAACAAACAAAAGAATGTTATCTAACTGAGGTCATGCCTTTCTTTAAACAACTAAAAGATCATTTTGAGAGTCTTAAAAAGGGGATAGATTCATATATTAAAGGAATGGAAAAGGAATTTGATGCAATGATAGTTGAGGTTAGTGACTATGAGCGAGCATTAAAATATAATGAGATTGAGAGGAAAAACTTGCATACCTTGAATGAGAATCTTATTTCTGAATGTATTGCTCAAGATGTGTTTTACACTTCTACGAATTGCTCCATTAATGCTTCTCAATTTCATGAACTATCTGTTGCTTTTAAAGTCTCCCATGATCGTGTCATTGAGCTTGAAATCAAAAACTCTAAACTAAGTGAGAAAATTGAACATGATGATCACGATACTTTGGTAAAACATTTTTCTAAACTAGAAGTTGAACATTTTGATTTACAACTTAAATATCAACATCTCAAAGAAAATGTTAAAACCTCAAACATCAAGATATCCACGGATGTTCCGAGTTTGATGCGCTTTTGAAATAAACAAACGTGATGAACTGATTCAAGCTCATCAGTAACACGATCGGAAAGTTGAAAGCCCAAATTTCTCAGTTAAAGGGTGAAAAGAACAATGTGACTGGCTCCCAAATGCCTCCTCCTTTAGATTCTCGGATTTCTCAAAATTTGGTTAATACTTTACAAAAGGAAAATGAGAGTTTTCTAGAAGAAAATGAAAAGGTTAAACGTCATTTCAATGAGTTATTTGAGTCAATAAAAGTCACTTGTAACAAAAATAATGAAAAAATAACTTCATTGCAAAAAGAAATTGAGAATCTGAGAGTCGTAAAAGGAAAATGCCAATGACCAATGGAGAGAATGGTGCTTTAAAGGTGCATGTCTGTAATAAAAATGCTTTGTCTGTGAAATATGTTCCTCCTCATCTTAGGAATAACAAACTTGCCATTCAAACATATTTCTCATACCTTAAGGATAGTCTAGAATGTCTTCGTGAGATTGTAGAAGAGGATAAGATAGAGAAACCACTTGATAATGCAATTGGCCATGCATGCTTATATGCCAAACGATCTCAAGAACTTCTAGAATGCTTAATTACAATATGCCCTAAATCTCTAGGTGAGCAAGTCAATCCCTTGATACCTTGTTCTATGCCTAATGCCAAGTATGCAAGTCATGCAAGTCATTCAATGCCCAATGTTATGAATGTGAACTTTAGTAGGCCTTCAAATAGTTTAGATCCCAAAGACCTCCGTGTTAAGAAAGTGAACCTCATGTCCTTCAAATAGTTCACATCCCAAAGACATCAAAACAGAAAGGCAAAAGTAGCAAAACCAACTAATGTTCCCGCTCACTCTACAAGAGTAATCAGTGACATTAAAGCGAAAGCGTGTCAAAGTCTCAAGGCAATTCAAGGAATGATAGGACCTCGCAAGCTAAGAATGTGCATTGGAAGAAAGTAGATGATCACCGTAGGGAGAATTTGAATAAAACGAATCGTGTTGATTCTAGTGTTAGCTCTAAGCATACTGTAATTAATGCGAATTCTACTACTTTTGGCAAAACATGTAATGATGATTGCGTGGTTTCTGTTACTAATCTTGAATGTGGTATGAATGATTTGTCTAATGCTGTCAAATGTCCAGTTAAAACTGTTAATGTTAAAAATCAAGCTAAGAAGGCTAAAAGGCAAAAGCGAAAGAAAGTTAGAAAATAGTGGAAACCCGTAGGAAGAACATTTAGTAAGATAGGTTATCAATGGATACCTCTTGGCCATAAGATTAATCAGACAATGCCCACTAGAAAATGGATGCCTACTGGTAGAACTATTCCCTTAAGAAGTGAACATACTTTGAATAGGTCAAATATAGACACCAGCACTGCATCTACTCCTAATGATTTCATTGCTTCTACTTATGATATGGATGTTTCTATTTCTGATGTGGGTGTTCCAATCACTATTACTAACCAAGTGGAACCCATTCTTGCATGGGGATCCCAATTATCCGCTTATCCATTCTTTTCGTGTTCAACTGCAGGTCGCTTCAAATCGCTTCGTGGTACTTGGACTCATTCCAAGCATATGACCGAGACCGTCGCGGCTCATGAACTTCGTGAGCAAATTCATCGGGCTGTTAGATTCGAACGATCATTTCGGTGTTATTATGGGTTATGGAGATTATGTTGTCGGTGATAGTGTTATCTCCGTGGTATATTACGTGAGAGGTCTTGGTCATAACTTATTTCTCGTCGAAAATTCGTGATTGATCTAGAAGTGGCATTCAGAAAACATACTTGTTTCGTTAGAGAACTTGATGGTAAGGAACTTTTAAGAGGAACACGTGGTTCAAATCTATACACCATCTCTATCGAAGATATGATGAAGTCCTCTCTAATTTGTTTGTTGTCAAAGGCTTCTAAAACCAAATCATGGTTATGGCATCGACGTCTCAATCACTTGAACTTCGGCACCATCAATGATCTCTAGAGAAAGGACTTAGTTGTAGGTTTACCTCGACTAAAGTATGAAAAGGATCACCTTTGTTCAGCATGCCAATTGGGAAAAATCAAGAAGTATGCCCACAAACCTAAACCTACAAACTCGTTACGAAGTTCTTCATACAATCCACATGGACTTATGTGGACCCAATGAGAGTGCGAATATCTTTGGGAAGAAATACGTGTTAGTTGTGGTTGATGATTACTCGATTCACGGGTTAAGTTCCTGGGACAAAGGATGAAACTCCGATATCATCATCGACTTAACAAAATTGTCGTAATCATCCGAATGGACAATGGAACCGGAGTTTGTTAATAAACAACTTAGTGAGTTTTATGAAAGTGTTAGAATCAGCCATCAAAGAAGTGTTCCACTAACTCCTCAACGAGAACGGTGTAGTTGAAAGACTAAATCGAAATCTTGTAGAAGCCGCAAGAACAATGCTTGATTTACTCAAAGGTTCCAATTTTTCTATGGGTCAAGCCATTGCCACTGCATGCTACACTCAAAATCGATCCCTAATTCACACCGCTCATGGAAAAACTCCATATGAACTTGTCCACAATAGAAAACCTAATCTCTCATTCCTTTGTGTTTTTGGTGCATTGTGTTATCCAACTAATGATGGTCAAGACTTAGGTAAACTAAGAGCAAAGGCGATATTAGAATTTTGTTGGTTATGCACCAAACAAGAAGGGTTACCGAATCTACAACAAGAGAACCGAAATATCATGGAAACAATTCCGCTACGCTCGATGAGCTGACCGGTCAAATGGCTCTGGACAATCCAGCTTCGGACCCGCACTTCAAAACAGTCCCATTGGTTCATCCCTTGTACCAAACTCATTTCCAAGAACTCCATATGTACCTCCATCCAAGATGATTAAAAGAAATTGTTTGATCCAATGTTTGATGAACACTATGAACCAAGTGTTGATGAATTGTCAATTCCACCAACAGAGGCCGCTCCTATCCCTGAATGAAATGAACCCTTCAGGCCTCAATATCATTAAGTCAAGAAGCTCCTCGCCACGATCACTCGTCTCATCAACAAATAATCAATCATCAAATGTACATCATGGAATTGTTTCTGGCATCAATGATGAAGTTAATCCCTTTGCTACTCCTGAAGATGCTCCATTTGAAAATATCTTTGCTCTTGAATCATCAATTGAACCATCTTCATCAGGAGATATCGACTCTGCTACTTCAGTTCTACAACAACAACCACATGAACACCTTAGAAAATGGACACATGATCATCCATTGGACAACATCATTGGAAACCCCTCTCGCCTAGTATCCAGATGGAAACAACTTGCAACCGATGCCTTATGGTGCTTCTTCAACTCCGTACTCTCTAAGGTCGAACCAAAAGACATTAAAACCGCCATGAATGAAGACCGCTGGTTCAATGCCATGCAAGAAGAAATTCATGAGTTTGATCGACTTGATGTATGGGAATTAGTACCGGCTCCAGATTATGCTATGATCATTGCTCTAAAGTGGATCTTCAAAGTAAAGCTTGATGAGCATGGTGATGTGTTGAAAAATAAGGCTAGGTTAGTAGCTAAAGGATATCGCAAGAGGAGGGTAATGACTTTGAAGAATCATTTGCTCCTCGCTCGTATCGAGGCATCGTAATCTTCTTGGCTAATGCTGCTAGTAAGAACATGGTAGTCTATCAAATGGATGTAAAGACGGCGTTTCTTAACGGAGATCTTAAAGAAGTCGGTATCGCCACCAACCCGAAGGCTTTGTGAATCCGAGCATCCTACTCCGTCTATCGCTTGAAGAAGGCTCTTTATGGGTTAAAGCAAGCTCCGAGGGCATGGTATGATACTCTATCAAAGTTTCTTCTATCCAATCGGATTCAAAGAAAGGAGAAGTTGATCCGACATTGTTCACCGTGAAGTCGCAAACATTTAATTCAAATTCAAATTTATGTTGATGATATTATCTTTGCCTCGACTGACCCCAATGAATGTGATCGTTTTCAAATGAAATGGGTTCCAAATTTCAAATGTCAATGATGGGACAAATGTCATTTTTCTTGGGATTACAAATTTCACAAAGTCCAGGAGGCATTTTATAAATCAATCTAAATATGCAAATGAGATTTTAAAGAAATTTGGATTTGTATCATGTGACACCGTTGACACTCCCATGATTAAACGAACAAAGCCGGATGAGGACCACTCGGGATCATGGTAGATCAAACAAAATATCGTAGCATGATTGGATCCCGATGTACCTCACAAGCCTAGCAGACCGCACATATTTGTTCGTGTGTGCATGTGTGCTAGATATCAGGCTAAGCCTAAGCACCTTGAAGCGGTTAAACGGGTCTTTAGGTATCTCCAAGGAACCATCAATATGGGACTATGGTACCCGAAGGACACCGGTATGTCACTAATGCCTATGTAGATGGTGATCATGCAGGATGTCAAGATACACGCCAAAGTACATCGAGGTGCTCGCTTTTGGGTGATAAGCTTGTGAGCTGGTCTTCAAAGAAGCAAATGAGTACTTCTATTTCTTCTACAGAGGTTGAATACATAGCCATGTCATCTTGTTGTGCTCAAATCCTTTGGATGAGATCCCAATTATCGGACTATGGCTTTGAATTCAACAAAATCCCTCTGTACTGTGATAATAAAAGTGCTATTGCTCTCTCATGCAACAACGTTCAACACTCAAGAGCAAAGCACATTGACATTCAAATCATTTCATCGAGGGAGCAAGTGGAAAACGGTGTGGTGGAACTCTATTTTGTGAAGTCAAATACCGGTTAGCGGACATCTTTACCAAAGCTCTTCCAAGAGAACGTTTTGAGTTTATTCTTCCTCGACTTGGCTTGAAAAGCCTTCAACCAGAAACACTCAAACGTCTTCAAGAGGAAGACGAGGAGTAAAGGTCTTTTCTTCATCTATCTTTGTAAATATTTATCAAAAACCAAATATAAAAATATAAAATTTTCAAAAATCCATAAAAATCTGAAAATCTCGAAAAATCTCAAAAATATTGTCTTTTTGTCTTTTCTTTCTTGATTCGATATATATCTACGGTCTTTGTGATGTCAGTCGAAGAGTGACACGGGACTTTAGATGTTGTTTGAATGTTTAAAAAAAAATAATAAATAAATAAATAAAATTTTGAGAGAAAGTAAAACAATGGTTTACTATTATTTCAGGCAGTAACCCGCTTCTCTAAGAAAGAACAGAGCCATGCTTTATCTCATGTTTCAAACCTAATGCTCTGATTCTAAAAACAAATGTTTGTCATCAACAAGACAAATATTTAATTTCAAATATTTTTCCTTCTAAAGATTCCTCTGAAAAATATTTGTAATCTTTTGAAAACTCAATTGTTTTGAAAAACACTTCGGACTCTATTTTTGAAAATCAAAAAACTTATCAAGTGTCAAAATCTCAATTCATCAATCAACGACTTTCGTCATTGATTGAGGGGGGGAATGATTTTTAAATTAAAAAGTGTTCTTTTCAAATAATTTGCACTTAAATGAGTAAGGTCTACTCTAAATGTTTTACAAAATGTTACACAATTGGTTCCAGACCTTGGTTATTATTATGTTTTCAAAAGATAATTATGCATTTTTAATCAATGGAGTTTAAAGTCTCAAAATCCAATCCTTATCAGTTAAAACACTTTCATAATCAAGTCACAATTCTCCTTAAAAGCTTTCAAAATCAATTTAAATCTACGGAGATCACAAATCTCAAATGATTTGATAATTGTGATCCGGGGAGAATTTGTGATTTAAAATTGGATTTAAACTGATAATTCGATAAATGGTTTCATAAGTGTTTAGCATGTTTGCCTCCCCGCAAGTGACAAACTATTTCAAATTTTCCATGCACATGTTGAGGGGGAGCAACTATTTTAAACCTCAAATTATTGAAACGTGATCAATTGTCTCTAAGTGCAAATTCCCTCTAATATGTGCAAAATTCTTTCAAAATTCGAGGCACATATTGAGGGGAGCAAACTTTTGAAAACCTCATCCTTCCTCAAAATGTTTTATCTACTCAAATTGATTGGGAAGTGATGATGATCATTTTAGAAAATGTTAATCAAAAGATTGGACCTTTCACTCTTAATCTAACGATTTCAAAGATCTCTTGCCTCCGTGTGCTAAACAATTTCTTAATTTTTATGCATATGTTGAGGGGGAGCATTTCTAAAATATCAAAACAATTAAGATACAAAATGCTTTGATTATATATCACAAGTATCTTGATTGATTTTTCAAATGGTTTTCAATTGGTTCCAATGGCAGATGAACGATACCAAAAAGACCGACCAACTTTACTTTATGTATGGTGATATAAGGATGATAAGGTTAGGTTGAGGTCCCATGATCCGCAGAAACTGGAGGGATCTACCCAGGGACAATCCACTAGATAGTGTAGAAGTCCTTAGGTATGATGAATAAAAGGAGAAAAGTGAGATATGGGAAGAGCAGATCGAGACTGAAGCTAGTAATCTGGAATAAACCCAACAAGGTTCTAGTAATGAAATCTCGGTAAGCACTGACGGGGTTGAAGAATGAAAAAGAATTGAATATGAAAAAGGGTGAAAAGAAATAGCCCTCAATTTATTCAACCTTAGGGCATAAACCGGGTTCAATTCATATGCTACTGGTGGTTACCAAGGTAACATCGGTATTGAAGACAAGACGTCATGGACCCAGTGACGCACTTCACTTAACTTCCCAAGCTACTCAAGTTCCTCTTAAAAGGGCTTGTTTCATTCTCACGGGGAACCTACATAATCTATCGACTTTCTCTTAGAGATTGTTGATATTGAAGAAGGAGACCCTCTCCCTAGTCTCCGGCATAGGAACCAAATGTGCACAATTGAGTCTAGAACCAAGAGATCATCATATAAATCTCATTAGGACACTTTCAATGAAGACTCTCTGTTTCACACAATGTGGAAAGAGAGATTATATCTTATGAGTCCTACGCATTATCCTTGTGGTATTGCTAGAACATCTAAGTGATATGCATACATATTCACGATGAAGATGGAAAGCCTTCTGGAGCCAACATCAAACAAGCTCCTGGTAGGTGGCATGTGAGATCTATCCAATAGATCAACCATGTGACAACTGGACATAAACAATGTAGAGATTCAATCTTTTGAATCAATCCTGGTTCAGGTTATGGATTGACGGATACCTTTGAAAAACCGGTCAGTTGTGCTTAAAACTCTTTTATTTAGCACATCGTGTGTACTAATTCTTCAAAATAAAAGGTGTTTATGATTGATAATTGATTTTCATTAAAACCTTCGTTGTATTGCAAAAATAATTTCTATTGAGCAATACACGATTGTTTTTCAAATCTCTTTTCATCAATCGCTGAATCTCACTCATTTGGCCGTTCACTCACTCCGTGTTGTCTTCTTTGAGGCGTTCGGTTTGAGAACGGCTAGAGCAGCGAAACCTCGGAAATTCTTCGAATTATACGATCACAGGCGTACTTGTATAGATCAGCGGGGAACCGTGGGCCGTGTACCTCAATTCATCGAAAGTGATCAAAGACACTTTCGTGCGCTTTATTGCTAATCGTCTTATGCGGTACACCCGGCTTGAAGCGATCGTAATGGAGCGGTCAATTTATAGCCGCATGCTCACACAACACATTCATATCTAAAGAAATCATGATTAGTGCATCAATGACTCGATATAATCACTCCATGCTTCTCTGTGCTACCGCCAATATCATGAATCAACGAAAGCTTTCGCTACTTTGATTAGAAGAAATCATGATCCAGAATGTGAGCATGTCGGTCCAAAAGTCGCAACATCACATAATACCAACACCACAATGGATGAGTCAGAGATTAATGTGACTGATGATCTCAAAGCTGGCTCAAAACTCAGTATCACGTGGATCAGTTAAAGACCTCCACTCAGATTATCCCAATACATGCAAAGATGAAGAATCAAAGACTACGAACTACAGAACAAGAATCCAAGAACAATCTCAATGAAATATCTGTTTGTTTTCTATGTGATTTAATGTATGTTTGAGGTGACCTCCCTTAGGGGGAGATTGTTAAGATTTGGAAAATCCAGTAGTTAAAGTGTCGGTCACCTCAAGTATATGTAATCGTTAGAAAGCTCGTAGTCGTAGTTATTTAATGTTAAGTAGTATTTAGTTTAAGTAACACCGTGGAGGACGGACGGGTCTTTACCCACTATATGCCTGATCCACAGCCCGTCAGGTGGCGTTTTATGTAAGTACTATAAATACTCTCTACCTCCCAAGGTAGAGAGTTGGAGCTCATAATAAGATTTTTCTTTCTCTCACTAAAGTTCCCAAACCTCTAGCTTTCTCTCTCTAAAAACTCATATTGTCTACGCCTACTTTGCTTGTGGTTTGATGTGTATGTGAAATCCAATATGTTACAATGTCCCTGTGTTTTTTTTGACGGGTCATGTCCTCGTGGAATGCAAAAGTTACGGGTTTGGTCCTTTGAACAATAATTATGTTAATTGACCGTTAACTTGAAGGGAATTTTTGACTTTCCACATGTTTCGGCAAACCACAAGGACGATTTATGTAACTAACAAAAAAAACATTTAAAAAAAATATTTATTATACTTAAATTTGGGTTTATTTATAATGTGAGGGCTTAAAAAAAATTATTAAAACTTAAAAAAGTTTATTAAACAGTTTTTATACGCTTAAAAAAAATTTATACAAATTAAATTTTTTTATAGGCTTAAAATTTTTAATTAATACTTAAAAACCTATTTAATAAAAAAACGAAAACGTATAAAAACGTATAAGAAGCATATAAAAATTGATAAAAACTTATAAAACAAACGAAAACATATTAAAATGGATGAAAATATACAAAAATCATACAAAATACGCATTAAAAAAGTTTTTTTTAAGTATTAATAAATTTTTTAAAACCTCACGTTGTACATTAGCCAATAAAAAGTTTATTATACTTGAATTTTTAAGGCAAAAATTAAGTATAATAAACTTTTTTTTTAAGTTTTTTTTAAGTGTTAATAAAAAAAATTTAGGCCCTCATGTTGTACATAAGCCCAAAATTTAAGTATAATAATTAAAATATATATATATATATATATATATATATATATATATATATATATATATATATATATATATATATAGAGAGAGAGAGAGAGAGGATCATGTCACATTTTTATTTTTATCTTTACCAGGACGTCTGGACAGGTCTGGACCGCCCATTCCAGATCGATCTTGACTTTTTGTAAAAAGTCAAGATCTGCCTTACTCACGGTGCAATTGACCATGTAAACAATTTTTTTTCCTTTTGAGCGATCCTTACTATTGTTATCTTCTTTCATTTTTTATTTTTTCAAATTTTTCGACCACTTTTTGTTTTTTTTGATTATGAGTCCTACCGTGATATTAATGATATTATGAGTTCTAGTGTGATATTATGAAACTGTGATATTATAAAATGATGATATTATAAAACCAACTGTGATATTAAGTTTTTTACATGTAAAAATGAACCTTGATATTAAGAAACATATGATAGTTACTATGATATTAACAATTTTATTAAAAAAACATATGATAGTTACGGTGATATTAACAATTATATTAAAAAAAGAAAAAAAGTTCCTGTGATAGTAAAAAGAAACCGTGATATTAACATTTTTTTATTAAAAAGGGAACGGTGATATTAATAATATTAGTAAAAAAACAAAAAAGTAATGTGATATCAAAGAAAAGTTAGTGTGATATTAACAATTTGTATTTAAAAAAAAAACTTTACGTGATATTAAGATCAAATGTTGACTTTTTTACAAAAGTCAAGATCTGATCTTGACTTTTGTAAAAAAGTCAAAATCGACCTTAATATCACAATACCTTTAATCATGAAAACGATTTTTTTTTTGAAAATTTTTTCAGCGATTCTTAAATATTTTTCATCCTCTTTATTTTTTAATTTTTTCGATTTTTTGAATTTTTTTTTTTAAAAAGCTACTATGATATTTCCGCACCATCCCTACTTAAAAGGCTAAAACCCACCCGATCCCTTCCCTATATATATATATATAGTTTTCTTAGGCCCTCACATTATACATAAGCACAAATTTAAGTGTAATAAATATTTTTTTAAACTTTTTTTTTTTTACATAAATCGTCCTTGTGGTTTGCCAAAACATGTGAAAAGTCAAAAATACCCTTCAAGTTAACGGTCAACTAACAGAATTATTGGTCAAAGGACCAAACCCGTAACTTTTACATACCACGGGGACATGACCCGTAAAAAAAACACAGGGACATTATATGCAAGAAAATAAGCTACTAAGGGAAAAATTATGTAATTAACTCTTAAGCTAAAAAAGGGGGAAATAAGCTACTAAGGGAAAAATTAAGCTAGGGAAACTTAATGGAAACAGAAATAAGTTGGGAACCTTACTAAATAAGCTATGGCAAACTATGGGATACTAAGCAAGCAAACCTAAGGTCTGATAAGGAAATAAGCTTCTAACAAGCTACCTAATAGTTAAATTAAGCTACTGAGCACCTACAAGTATTCAAATAAGCAATCCTAAGCTGAATTAAACCAAGAAATAAGCTACACATAAGCATAATTCAAATAACTAGTATTTGCAGACCAAGGCACAAATCAGTCTCACAAGCTCACTTTGAGCTTGTGCACATAGCACACAAGTACAAGCTAGAAGCTGGGATTTTCAACCCTAAATGACAAAAAATGACTAAATGTCTTTAAAAAATTAGATTTTTACCATAAAATAAGCTGACAAATAAGCTGAACTAAAACTTTGACTTTATTTGACTTTTTAGCTAAATGAGTAAAAACAATAGATAAACTCAGATTAAGCTATGGATCAGCTTATCTGAGCTTATAACTAAGTAATATGAAGATTATTCAAGCAACTTTAACCATTAAACAACATTATTTAAAACTTAAATTGTATAAATTAAAAACAAAAATGGAAAGACTTTTATTAATATGGAAAACTGATTACAAGCTGAAAATTAAAAGAGGAAAACTTAAAATAAAGTTTGAAAGACAATACACGACTGAAAATAAGCTAAATTACACACACTATCTAAAACTACATGATACGGATATAAAACGTATGTTTTAGGGGGTCATTTAAGCCCTGATTCGACACATTTTATATCCATTACTGCTTAATTTCGTTCATTTTCAATTTTTTGGTCTTTTGGATGCAAAATCTTTGGAATGAAGCACATTTGGACGAAAAGGAGCAAAAACATGAATAAAATGGCAAATTCAAGATCGAAGACGCTCAAGCCTGCTCAGCAGAACTGACGGCGTCCCATCCAAAGGGCGACGCCATCCCCTTATGAAGACTTGATCAGAAAGTGCACGCGACGGCTCATCTAAATTTCTGGTGCTAAAGCCTGACGACGTCACGCCTTAATTCTGGAGGGCGTCACTCACAGCTTTCCATTTCAGACGTCCTAGATCCAACTCAGACAACGTCAAAGATAAAGACTAACGGCGTCACAATTCCTACCTGACGTTGTCTCATCGATAACTTGGCCAAGACGAAACCCTAATGGCTGCACCACGGCGGGCGCGTGCAAAGGAGACGCCGCGCAGCTTGTAAATCTATATATAGAATTCGATTTTTCTGTATTTGAAGAGGTAAAATTTTGGAGAACAAACCCTAACTCAGTTGTAGTTCGACTTGGACAGTATCTTAGGGTCCCATACCCTATTTTACACATCAAGATAAGCTTGTTAACCTAATTTATCATTATGTCTACCCCATGTTCAATTGATTATATGTATGCTTGCTTGTCTATCATTACTAGCTAAATTACTTGTGTGTTTGCTTAGATCTATGAAACCTAGTTATTGATTATTGTTAGGTTGTTTCTTGTCTTAATTGATATAGGATTAGTATTGCATCTAGGCTTTCGTTGTATTTATTGCGTGAGTATGCTTGATGATGATAGGGTGAACGGATGAAATAGCTTAGGTTTGCTGATTTCGTGACTCATATACGAGAGATAACCTCATAGAACTAGGGGATTCGCACACCCTACGACTAATAGGAATACAACGCGCTAAGATAAAGGATGTGACAACTCACCCGACCAATAAAAGATAACTAGGGAGTAATAGTATCTAAGTGAACACATATTTAATCATCATATGAGCACACCTCAATTAAACATAGCTATCCGTAGTAATTAGATAATTAGAAAATTAGTTAAAGTAGATGATGACGTATAGTATGTATTACAGGCCCACGAGGTCCAATACACACTATACACATACTGGGCTCAGGCCCAATGATTACAAATCCTAGGCCTATAGTAAGCCCAATGGCTAAATTGGCTATGGTCCAGGCTTTTGAGATGCGCGCAAGGCACATAACGGGCTGAGCCTTCAACCGTTAGACCCCTTACGTCCGCATCCGCGATTAACACGGAACTCTTGCCCGCCAAGGGTCCGGCTCCGGCAACTAATCACTATATGCGAGAATCTAGGAAGCCCGGTATGAACCTCGCCTATAAAAAGGGATCTAATCCCCATACAAGGTACAACTTTCTCTCTCATAATAACACACATACTACTACTTTCCCTCTCAAGAATGTGTACTTACTCTCACGCCGGAGTCTAATCGTGGGGTCCGTCCCCACGGTAAGACTAACGGTTTACCTTTCTTATGGAGGGATCCCATCCAAACTACTTGAATTAGTACAAGATTGATTCACCCAAAGCTTGTCGGCCCAGTCCAGTAAGCTATATCCAGGCTTTCTATAACCAATCGCACAAATTTTACTAACAAGTTGGACATAGTGCACAACTGCGTTCCGAAAAAGAAAAAATGCCTACCGAAAGAGCTCGTTCCGACCCTAATCCCGCCACAGCTTCCGTGGTGCGGAACAAGGAGGAAGAAGAAGAACATGATAGATCTGGAAGGATCCGATGGGTCCCATAACCATGCGACCATCAAGAATACTTTATGTGATAAGTACTTCACGACCGGATCTTACCTTTGTGACAGAGAGAGTTCAGAAACAAGAAGGAAGAATCAAGGCTAGAGAAACGGTGAAAGCCCGATTAGACTTTAGCGAAACATCTCAACAATCCGAGTCCGAAAAACAGATGCGAAGGAAGGATTTGAGAAAGATGATCGAATCTTGGAAGCGCCAGAACATGGGGGAAAACTTCTGGCTGACGCAGCCGGCCACCCGCTCACCTGAAAGAAACTAGCGAAGGAGGTGAAGTGTTGGTCGCGCCGCGGTTCAAAGGCTGGGAAGCGAGAGAAAGAGTATCTCCACGCGTTCGGAAGTACGAGAGAACTAAACGCTGCATATCCAGGAAGACGGTACTCACCACCATTCTTCGCAAAAGACAGAAACCTACTCCGGAGGATGCGAAGGCAGCCGGACATACTCTCACAGGTCCGACCGACACTCCGGAAGTGAAGACAACGGAGATGAGCACTGGAGTTCCGGATCAAAGAGGCTAAAGTCGGATGTCGAGGATGATGATTTAGCTAGGCCATGGGTATGCAAGGAGACCGACCCATTCACTCCGTGCATCCGCTATTTCAACATGCCTAAAAGGACATGAATGCCTACTAATGTGAAGACATATGATGGAAGCGAAGATCCAGAAGACCACCTTAAAATTTTGAGCGCCAGGTAGAAGCATTTGGCTATGCCAACATGGTGCCACATGTTCAACTCTACCCTCACGGATCTGCTGGGGTGTGGTTCAACGATCTTCCGAGTCGGTTGACATTATGACGAATTAAGGAAGTTTTCCTGTCAAACTTCCTTCAGCAAAAGAAGTGCATAAAAGATCCAGTGGAGCTTCACCATATCAAACAAAAGGAAGGAGAAACCACATAATAATTCGTGAAAAGTTTCAAGGTGGAGAGTAGGGATGTCAAAGGAGCTCCGGAAGTCATGAAGGTTTCCAGCTTCATACATGGAATCACTAGCCCTGAGTTAATCAAGAGGCTGCACGATAATATACCCAAATCGGTGGACGAAATGATGAGGGTAACTGCATCTTTCCTCCGGGGGGAGGTAGCCGCCGGCAACCATGAAAAGAAGAGGACGCTACCCCAGGTGCAATGGAAACCGCACGAGTCCGGACAAAAACAAAGCTTCAAGAGAGGATACATAAACTCGCTCCGAATGGATCGGAAGCGAGACAAGGTTCACCCTCCTTTCCAAAACGCCCAAAGAAATATTGGCACTAGAAAAGGCAAAGTTTAAGACTCCTCCTCCAATGCTTACGCCGATTGAGAAAATAAACGGCAAAAAGTATTACGAATTCCATGGAGAAGTAGGACACAACTGACGAGGTATATGCACCTAAAAAGACAAAAAGAAGAATTGCTGAGAACTGGAAAGGCATCCAAGCGTAATAAAAAAACTCAAGCAAAATAGTGGCAAGGATCAGTCTAGACCCAAGAGATCATCCAGAATATCTCATTAGGACACAAAATTAATGAAGACTTGCTGTTTCACACAATGTGGAAAGTAAGAATATATTAAGAGTCCTACGCATTATCCTTGTGGTATTGCTAGAACATCAAGTGATATGCAAAACATATTCACGATGAAGATGGAAATCCTTCTAGAGCCAACATCAAACAAGCTCTTGGTGGGTGACATGTGAGATCTTTTCAAAAGATTAAGCTTGTGACAACTGGATAGAAATAATGGGGTGATTCATTAGGTGAATCAACCTTGAATCGAAATGAATTAGCGAATACTTTTGGAAAAATCGTTCGATGTGCAAATCTCTTATTTTCTCTAGCACATCGAATGTGTATTCATTTTCAAACACAAAAAGTATCTTTGATTGAAAAAATACTTTTGGAAAAACCGTTCGAAGTGTAAATCTCTTCTTTTCTAGCACATCAAATGCGTACTCTTTTCAAATACAAAAAGTATTTTTGATTGAAAATTGATCTTTCTTATAAAACCTTGTGCATTATTGCAAAACTCTTTCTTCAAGCAATACATGAATTGTTTCAAATCAATTTTTCATCAATCGGTGAATCTCAATTATTTGGTTTACTCCTCCGTGTTGTCTTCTTTGAGAGCGTTCGGTTTGAAACGGCTAGAAATGCGAAAACCCTATCAAGGAGATTCTTGAGAATTCTACGATTCTGAGGCAATACTTGTCTTGATCAGCGAGGAACGTGGGCGTGTACCTCAATTCAGCAGTGATCAAAGACACTTTAAATTGTGTGCTTTAATACTACTTTATTTGTTTGCATGTGCATTGAACGATTGCGGTGTCGAGATGAGAAGTCAATCCAAAACCGCATATACAACATTCACACTTAATTGAAGAAATCATGACTTGTGCATATCTACGAACACGGCTAAGATATTTTTATACTATGCTTATACCTTTCTGGCTGCAAATATATTGAACCGATAAAAGCTTCATACTCTTATGAAAGGATGTCATGATCCAGAAAGTGTGAGCATGTCGGTCCAAAAGTTACAACATCACATGAAGGCAACACTACAAAAAGGTGATCCGAGATTTCTTTGTGGTGATGATCTCAAATAAAGCTCGAAGATCATCAAAGATGTGGATCAGTTAAAGGCCTCCACTAAAAGTACAAAATATGCTGACTATGAAGAGTCATTGCTAAGGCACAAAGATTGTGAAAGTGAAGAATTCAAGTCGACGAGCTCATAACAGAAGACAAAATAGAATGCTAGGATTCCAAATGTAAAACATGGGGTGACCTCCCTTAGGGGGAGATTGTTAGGAATTAGAAATTCCATAAGTAAAGAGTCGGTCACCCCAAATGTTATCTAGCATAAGTTAGCTCGTAGACATATCGTTTGTTACGTTTTTTAGTAGTTTATTTGTTAGTTTGTAGCGTAGATTAGTATAGTGTAACACCGTGGAGGTAGAGGGCTGGTCTTTACCTTGTATGCGATCCACGGTCGATAGGAGGACGTTGTTGTTGTAACTATAAATACCCCTTCCATCCTTGGAAGGGGTGGTGCTTCTCATTAATCTAACCTTTCATTTTGTAAAGCAAGTCTCTAACAAGAACACCCTCTCATCTCTTTCTCTCTCTAAATGGCTAACATGTATTTCCATCATCCAAGACCACCCGAATCATCAACACAATAATATTCTGATCCTAAAAAACTTGTGGACGCAGGAATCAAGAGGGAAGTACATTATCACGGCAATTTGTAACCCGGTAATGGTAGCAAAACATGGCGGGGAGCTGGAGAATATGTGTGGACTTCAAGGACCTTAATAAAGCCTGTCCGAAAGATGGTTACCCCCTACCAGAGATAGATTGGAAAGTAGAATCGCTCTGCGGATATCCCTTCAAATTCTTCCTAGACGCGTACAAAGGCTATCACCAAATTGGATGGCAAAAGAAGGCGAAGAAAAACAGCCTTCATCACAAATCAAGAAGATATTCGCACTACACAAAAATGCCATTTGGGCTAAAAATGCGGGAGCAACATACCGGCGGGCGGTGGACAAAGCTTTCCACAAACAAATTGGAAGAAACTTAGAAGTATATGTCGATGATCTAGTGATCAAAAGCATTTCGGAGCGAAATAACAAGAACATAAGCGGAAACTTTCAAAATGCTAAGGGAAATAAACATGAAGCTAAATCCTAAAAGTATACCTTGAATGGAAGAGGGAATGTTTTTAGGATACATAGTAAACACTAAAAGGAATTAAAGTATGCGAGAAAAAGCGTCGTGCTAAGTCTCCATTCCACAGAAATGGCTTAGGATGTCTGAGAGGCTAAATGGAAAACTAGCAAGCTTGCAGTTCACGGCTAAGTCGCCGAAAAGTCACTACCATTCTTTAAAACACTCAAAAAGTGTTAATACGAAAAAGCGACTTTCAATGGACACAAGAAGCGGAGGAAGCTTTTAAGCAAATGAAGGGGATTATAGCAAACCTCCCACCTAACCGTACCTCGGGAGAAGAAAGAGCTAATAATATAGCGACGGCAAGAAGCGATGATCGCGGTTCTCATGACGAGAAAGGGAAGGCAAACAAATGCCAATATACTTTGTGGCCGAGCCTGCGAGGACGAGAAATAAATTACACACCAATGGAGAAACTAGTCTTATCCTTGAGTACAGCGCCCTGGCGGTGAAGAGGTATTTCAAGCGCATCACGGTGGTAGTCATCACGGACCAACCAATCAAGCAAATACTATCAAGGCGAAGTCGCGGGTAGATTACAAAAGTGGAGCATTGAGTTGGGAGAATATGACATACATTCTGGACCAAGAGCGTCCATTAAGGGGCTGATTCTAGCGAGACTTCATAGTAGAAGCGTCAAAAGACAACGAAGAGGATGAACCAATGGAAGTGGAAGAACTTCGCAACCGTGGGATTCACATTCACGGGGCGGCTCATCTTGCATAGGCGGCTGCGGAGGCGAGCCTCATCTTGTGAGATCCTCGAGGGAGCAGAGTTTACTTACGCTTTAAGGTTTGGTTTCACCACAAAAAATAATGAAGCGAATCTGAAGCCTTGATAGCGGGGTTACGGATCCACGGAAAAATAAGTCAAGAATGCAACAAGCGTAGACTCAAAAGCGGTGGCAAATCAAATCAATGGAACATACATTGCGAAGAGTCGAGGAATGTTTCAATATCTGGAAAAAGTAAAAGAACTTCTGAATGTTCTCAATCAAGCAAGTACCCAGAAGCGAAAACAAAAAGGCAGACGCGCTAAGCAAAATGGCTTCTACTAGCTTTTCACACCTAAAAAAGCATGTACTAGTGGAAGAGATGGGTCAAGAGTCAATAGAAGAAGCACCGCTCGTAGCAACCACGGAAGAAGAAGGGTATACATGGATGACACCAATCTATGAGTACATAACCAAAGAAACACTTCCAGCAGAAAAGGAGAGGGCACGAGAAGTTAAAAGAAAATAAAAAAGGTTTATAGTAATTAATATGATACTTTACAAGAAATCTTTTTTGGGACCATGGTTACGGTGCATTGGGCCCCTTCAAGCTAACTATGTGTTACGAGAAATCCATGAAGAATCTAGCGGAATGCATGCAGGGACAAGGTCGTAGTGGCGAGCCTGCGTGCGGATATTCTTGGCCTACTATGCACAACGATGCTCGAAAACTAATCCAAGCATGCAAAAACATGGTGCATAGGCGGTTCCAAACCATCCGAAGTAGAAAAGTTAACGCATCACTTCCCCATGGCCATTCCACAAGTAGGAAATCGACATTGCAGGTCCCCTACCGGAAGGGCCTGGGAGAGTTAGATTCCTCATAGTGGCAATAGACTACTACACAAAATGGATAGAAGCAAAGTCAGTGGCCACCATAATAGGAAATCAGATCAATAAATTCGTATGGGAAGACATTGTATGCAGGTTTGGACTCCCAGGAGAAATAATATCTGAAAACGGAAAGCAATTCCGTGACAACCCTTTTAAAGAATGGTGTGAAAAGATGAATATAAAGCAACACTTTGCCTCGTAAAAAACACACCCACAAGCCAGCGAGCGGTGGAAAGAGCAAATAGAAGCTTAGAAGGCATAAAAGCTAGTTGGAAGAAAAAAGCAAGAGCTGGCTAGATGAATTATCATTGCGTCCTATGGGAACATCGCACAATGATCAAATCTTAGCGGGAGACTCCATTCTCGTTAACATGCGAGCGGAAGCTGTCATACCGGTGAGATAGGGATGCCCACATGGAGGGGCGGCACAAGGAAACATAGAAGATGATGAAGCTGGAAATGAACCTAGACCTCCTTGAAGAAAGAAAGAACAAGCAGCAATACCTTGAAGCAAAAGCAAGGAGCAAATGGAGAAATATTACAACTCAAGAGTTGAGAAGTACAAGTTTCAAACCACGCGAGACTTAGTAATATCCGAACAATGATCACGAGCCACGCTGAAGAAGGAGGAAGCTAGGACCTAAATGGGAAGGGCCCTACATTGGTCCGGGAAGCACTAGGAAGAGCATATAAACTAAAGGACCGTGCGGGGAATCTAATCCCACGGACATGGAATGTTTACAATCTTAAGAGATGTTACATACATCAAGTGTAAGTAACCCATCCCTCGTGGATTCCGTGAAGGAGGGTTCATATCAAACCTATCTTTTTATATTGTAATGTCTTGTCTTCTTTTATTGAATGAAAAAGGTGAAGCTTAGCTACCTTCACCAGTTTTACTTTAGAAAATCATTCTTTTTTAATCATTTAATATTTTTAAAAAACTTATGTACGTAAGACGCGCATACATATGGGCATGACCTATACAACGTTATTCCGAATAACAAAAGGCTAAGTAACCTCCTAATTACCTCAAGATACGTAAGAGATATTGCAAATCCAGTATCGGTAGAATAACCCACAAGTATTCAGAAAAAGACTATTATAATAGACACATCCGTGTGAAGATTAAATAGCAAAAGTTTGAACAAAAGAAATATGCATACAAATAGGCGTCTACACATAAAACAAAGCGCCGGCCTTGGCGAGCCAAACAACAAAAAGCATGATCACAATAAAAGCACTACTAAATGGAAGGGTCCGCGAGCGAACCCGTCCGGCTTGTAAACCGGGATCCGTAGCGAGACAATAATGCTCGAAGCGAGACGACGTCTGAACTCCACTATAGGCTCCGTATATGATGGATCGATAAAGACAACCGCGTATCATAGCGCCAACCAATCATGAAGCGAGCCTTCCCTTGCTTTTTTGGCCCTATCAAAACAACCCTGGATTGAGGCAGAAAGGGAGGAATCACTTGAAGAGCTTCGAAGCACTAGCGAGAGCGACCCATTTGTTCCAAGTAACTGCTGCTTCTCAACGGAGGATAAATCATCGGAGGGTACCTCGGGACGAAGCAAGTGAATGATGTCTTCAACGGGAGAATCCTTGAGAGCCTCTAACGAAGAAAACAAAGGCGGAGACCGCGGGCTGGAAGAAGCATTTTCATAGTGGGTCTTAGCGAGAAGGATTAAGCGACAGCGAGAAGTGGAGTATGAGCCATACCATGAACATGCCGGAAACAAGCCCATCTTGCAGACCTTTATCAACAGCACAACTAATGGCATTGGCCAATGCGTCCAGGTAGCCTTGCCAACGCGAACATTCAGACACAACAATTTTAAAGCCTTCGGACAATAGCCAACGACGGATGGACATAGCAGTAAGCAAGCTCGGATAAAACTTTTCCTCCAAATACATGGCAACTTTAAGAAAGAGCTCCTTCAAGCAAGCTAGCTCCGAGGCATATGAACGGAGCTCAGAACATTCCCTGTCCAAAACTTGTACCTAACAAAGAAAAGTTCGGAGGTCAATTAAAAAAAGGAGAAGAAAAAATATCGCAAAAAAAACAAGAATACATGCTTAGTGAGATCAGCATTGCGGGATTCTAGAATAGAGGAAGCACATTGTAAACGTTCAAGCTCAACATCGGTGATAGAAGAAGCCTCCAACTCTTTGATTACTCGACGCAACACCTCATTTTCTTTTAGCTGCCCTAAAGAAGAAACCTCACCACGAAAGAGACAATATCTGAGGCATTGATTCAGCCGAGCCAATGAGACTTCGAGCAGCCGAATCAAGAAGTTAGCCTGAACTTCACACCTAGCGAGATAACTTCTCATTCTCATGAGATAATGTTGCGAGTCCGTAACTTCGGAACCAAAACAAACATAACGAGTGATAAAAGGTCAAAACCTAAAAATAAATCTTGGGGCTCATTTCATGAAGTAAGGAAGCTAACCCGGAGGATCAACAACTTGTCCAACAATCTCACGGCAGTCAAGGGATTGTCAAGCAAAGCCCGTTCAATACTTTCCACTCACGGATGATGATGCTCCTGCGAAGTGCAGGGGTCCAAATCAGCTGATAGGCTAGGCATTACTAGCCAAGGTTGGCTATGAAGGTCGGAAAGATCCTCGGCTCTGGTTAGCCCCTCCTTTGGCCGAGTTGAGAAAAGGGAAGCATTCCTCAAAATAGGGGTAGCGGCGGAGCAGTTGGGAAGCGAGTAACAACACCCAAAATTCTCGGACACGGCATAAGAAGTAACCTCGGCTCTAGCGAAGCGATTACTAGAATGGAAAGAAGAATCGAAAGAAATAACCAACCTTCCGGGAGAAGCCCGACACCAAGATGATGCACGAAAGAAGAACCAACAGAAACCCGACCTCCGCTTAGGAGTGGTGGAAATAGAAGAAGTAATGTAAGGACCAGTATGAGGAGCCATATAGCCCATCTCAACCTCCAAAGCGCTACTATTGGTAATTCACGAAATCCACCAGCAGGAATGTTACTAATGGAGGGACGACTGGGATTCAAAGCGAGGCCTCTTTGCGGGACTAGATGGTCTGGAATACTAGACAAAGGCCCTCTTTTCTCTTCAAAGACAGAGGAAGAAGGGTTAGCATCAAAACTTGTAGCATCAACAGACGATCCACCACCAGTGTCAACACTAGCACCTTCCGGATCAAAAAGAAGATTAAAATCGACCTTGACTCACCATCCGTCTGGCGAGGGCAATAGGAATAAGTGGCACGGTGCGACGAACAACAACTTCCATAATAGGCAGTTCCTCCTCACGACGTGGACGGGTAGTCATTAGGGCCTTTAGAGGCTCCGGGGACTGGATAAACTTAGACCAACTCATCATTGCACAAAGCGAAGCACATTCGTAAAAAAACAAAAAAAAAACAAAATAGCAAGGTAAAATAAAACTCACCAGTTTTATCTTCAAGAAGATACTCAGGGTACACATCGCCACTCAAAGTATAATAACGACTCAAACCAACCCGCAAAGAAAGGGCTCGGGAGGGGCCGGAAAAGGATAAGGATGAGCGGCAAAAGACAAAATGGTCCTCATTGTACTCTTGGGGCGAGGCCGAGGATATTTAGAGACATTCCTCCTAGAATGCCCGCGAGACAAAAGCGGACAAGTAAAGGCATCAACCCGGAAAATAGGTCATTCCAATTTTAACGTAATCATGAGATTTGGTATAAGGGAGGAACACCATCAGCGTACCAAAGGAAGACCACCCTTCGGTTTGGGTTAACATAAAAAAACAAAGCGAGTAACGATAGGAGTAATGTTAAAACCGCACGACATAAGATCTCAAGTCGAAACTCTACAGCGCCAAGAACCGATAGTTGAGAAATATTAATGTGATAGTACCTCAATAACTCAACAAGGAAAAGCAGAGCGGTGATCAAAAATTAGCAAGATCAAAAACCGGGTATATAATCCAATCTACCCGGCAGGGGCACTCTGCATTGTACACTACGGTCAGGAATCTCCGGATGTACCTGTGGTGGAATATGATAGGTCGTAAGGAAAGAACCAAACGACCCTGGAGGGGTATTACATTTTATGTCAACAATCAAAGCTATAGCGGGTGGATCAAAGGGTAGACGGATGAAAAAGTTCTTTTTTACTGTTTTCCTTTTTTCCAAAGAAGAACAACAAACGGAGATGGTGCAAAATGGAGTAGTATTTATAGTAAAGGAAAACCTAGAACCAGATAATGACACGTGCAAAGGAAGGATAGAACGAATGGCCAAGATTAAAGATAAAAAAAGGGGGACATGTGGAATAGTAGGTCACATCAGTACAGGAAATGAAGAGTCAGTAAACGTACGGGTCACACGACACTCTTCCCAAGTAAAAGAAGAGGATAACACCACGTCCCGGTTAAATCTATAGTCTAGCAAGTACTTTCTACGCACAACAATATCCGTACGCGGTCAATACACTAGACTAGGGTGACTGGGTGACGTGACAACTCCCATTAAAAAAGGGTGTGGGATAGCAAAATGTTTAGCCAACTTAAGTCTAGTAATACCCACCGCATACACCAATGTCCATGCGCCAATGGACATACTAGGCTGGGGGACTTGATGGCGTATAGTAGGTATTACAATTACGAGGTCAATACACACTATACACATCTTTGGCTCGAGGCCCAATGATTACAAATCGTGGAGCCTCTGATGGCCCAATGGCTAAATTGGCTATGGTCGGGCTTTTGAGATCTTGGCATAAGGCACATAGCAATTTGAGGCAACTGGCAGATTAGACCCCTTATGTCAGCATCATCATTAATGAGAACTCTTGCCCGCCAAGGGGTCGGCTCGACAACTAATCTCTATATAACAAAGATCACAAGGCCTCATCGGTCAGGCCGCAAGCCTAGCTAAGGAGCAAAATCCTCATGTGTGTCTCAGCTAGTAATGGTGTCTAATCTAATATAAAACAGTATAGTAAATAAATGTGTAAGTACCTCCATAAAAAAAAAATATTAAAGAAAAAAGAATCATCTCAACCCCACCTTCTCGTCATAAATTTCTTTCTAGCATTCATATTCCCCTAGATAACGATATCAATCCCCGAGGCTTATCCCATACTACACTACAATGATTAGGTTCACTGCCTAGAGGTTTGAAAAGCTTGCTCGTAGAAAAGGAGGTTTTCTCGAACCCGAACCCTCCGTATCAAGTTTTTGGCTGCCGGGGAATAGAATAGCTAATTAGACTTCTATCTCATTTAGGTTCCCTTGCTTGATTCCTATCAAGTAAGATTTTTTCTCATTTTCATTAGCTTCCTTGTAGTCTACCCCCTTCTTTGTGTTTGTATTCGTAAAACCCTTTTAATTTGTCGCTATGGCAAGTGAAGTTGCATTTGAATCATTAACAAATAAGGAACAATTGAATTTCACAGATAGGATTGCTTTTTATTGTTCTAATGAATTTGTGAGTGATCTTAGAGATATCCAAGAGGAGATAGGTGTAAAGTTAGAGGGCTTTGATGAATTTTGTGCATGTGTGGCTTCTATTCAAAAACCATTGTTAGGATCAAGTCTTTTTAGTGAGACCCTTTGGAAAACATTTGAGAAAAGCTTCCTAAGCATAACCAATAAGTTGAATGAAATCAAAGGCTTGTCTACATCACAACTTGGGAAACAAATAAGGAGTAATTATCCAACCTTAGGCACAATGAACAAAAAGACCGAGATTTCTGAACATGGAACCTAAATCCGAACAAGATTGTGAGATAGTTAGAGTTGAACTACCTAGTTGCATGCGTGGGATAGATTTCAAAACATGTGACATGCATGAGGAATCCTTTAGGCAAATAGAACATAGTAATCAAGTTTTTGAGAACGATTCTTATGAATCGGACCAAGAATTTGAAATGGCTAAAGAAGGATTTGAGATACTTAGTAGTGTATTTGGGTTAGATCATACTAAAACACTTGATGAACATATAGGAGATCTAGATATAATGGAGAATGAGGTGGAAACTCCAAGCCCACAAGCCCTACCATCACTTGAGGAACGCACACCGCCTATAAGTTACCTGGAAGAAGTAGAAGAGACTATAAGAACCCCGATTGATATAGAACATTTGGACCAAACACCACTAGAGAATGTAGTTTTAGTTTCTTGTCATGACTTCTCTCTTAGTTATAAGGAAGTTCATAGTTTTGATTAACCGGAGCCTCAATCAAAACCCTTACCCAATTTTTCGTCTTTAGATGTGAATCTAGGAATTGAATTAGGCCCCAATCCACCCATCAAAATAAATAGTCAGTAGTTAGTGATAAAAGGTAGTAGACTCTAAGTCATGTAGAGTGGAAGCTAATATAGGAGTAACCCATGACCTTACACACTTACATCACCCATTCATGGTTGATAACAAGAAATATTATGGGTTTAAACATGATTTATTAGTTCAAGATGGATCCTTAACTAAGAATCTCTTGAATTTGATAGAAGATGATCCATTTCTAGGAGAAAGACTTGATTCACCCGCTACACCAATAGAATTAGGTAAGGTTACTATAAAAGAAGTACACCCCTTTGAGCATAAGTATCACCCATCACCCTCTCCTCGTGGCAAATTTCCACCCTAAGGGTGTGTATCGCTACTATCACCCGCACTAAAGCTTAAGTGTAGGGAAAACTTCCCCTTTATCCATTAAATAAGGGTAGAGTCAAGATCGTGACTCGAACAAAAACAAGCACTTCTTGGGAGGCAACCCATGTTTATTTGTTTGCATATTTGTTTTTTCATTTTTATTTCTTTGTTATATCTTTTTCATTGTTGGTTATTCTCATGTTAGACTTTGCGACAATTCTTTATTTTGTCTTTACCCTCTTCTTAATTATATATAAAGGTATTTTACAAAAAGATAAGTGTACGGAAGATCAAATAAGTTTTTGAAGAACATGAACATGAGAATTAAAACTAGTGAAATTGATATATATGTGTGTGTGTTTGTTAGAGTCAAATGCTTGTATCAAGTCATAATAGATGTTTTGCAGGAATTTTTCCAGCTTTTAATGATGTAATTTTTCTAGAATTTTTTCGAGAAATACGCTGTGAGCTACTTTTAATGTCGAGGACAACTTCGACGTTGTCGGGATTAAAGCCTGACGACGTCAGGCTATATAGAAAAGAATATTCAGTTTTTCATTTTCTGTGTAGTTTATAAATGTTTGGAAATTCCCAGGTCTTAATTTTCTAGAAAAACTGCAAACATCCATTCCACAAGTATTATATCTTACTTGCTTTCTAATGTAGTTGTGTGTCATATATAGTTTTACCGCCAATTTTACGCGAAGGTTTTGTTTGTTTTCTTATGAGTATGCAGGTTATATTGGGCAAGAAGAATAAACACACATTGGATGAAGCTTATTACTTATGCATTCTTCTTGAAAGAGGATTTAACCGACTTCACACATATCCTACCAAGTTAATCAGGGGAGTACTAGTTTCTTTTCCTTACTTACCTTTCTTTATCATAACTTTGATGCTTTCGAGGAACATTATGGACAATGTTCAGTTTAAGTGTAGGGAGGGAGAATAAAACGGGAACTTAGAAACTATTCACTCACTCGATTATCTGTCTTGTCCTTGGTAATTTGTGTAATAAACAATGAGAAATATTCGTTAGGGCAATTTTAGCACCAAATTAAAAAAAATTTATGACATTTACGAGTAAAACTTTAGTCTTAATAAAGCGTCTCATGGATAGGAATTATATGAATAGCACAAAAACCGTTTACCACTCAAATATTACCTCAAAAATGTGAGGTTCGCCCCTAGATCTTTAGGAATAAAAGCATTCACCTTTAATGCTTAGTGAGTGGACCGGTAGTATAATAGATTCTAGAACTTGTTTTGTGATGCATTCCAAGATCGCTAGTGAGACTACAATTGTGTAGTTAGGAGTAACTAAATAATAAGAGGCATTAGGATAGCCCTTGTTTGAAACTTGTATTATAATTACATCTTCCACATCAGTTGAGTAATTACCCCACACCCTTGCAATGTACTCATCTTTAGTACATGATACCCCTAGTTAACCCCTCAGAGCCTATCCTTTTCGCGGTTCTCGTGATGTTTTGATTTTCCCGGAATATCAATGAAGAGCATTGTTTACAATCCAACCCCAAATGTTACACCCAAATCGCCTTAGCCTACCTTGTATGCACTCATCTTTAGTGCATTATTGTTATCATTATTAAACTCTTAGTTCAATTATCAAGTTACTTGCATGGTTGCTAAGTCGGGTCATATCTTTTGTACACATTTTTGGGACGATTGGGACTCCTGGGTAAAAGTAATATTTTATGGAATAACGGGAAAGAACGATAAATTCAAATTCCCTTTGTCTAGGTAATTAAATACTCCAAGTGTTTTGATCTTTTCAAATCGGGTCAATTAGCATTAGAGAAATAAAAACTCAAGTGTAGGGATGTTCCTATAAATCCCTTATATTTTGATGTTATCGTAGAGGATTGTAGAGTAAAAATATATATATATAAAAAGCTCAAAAAGAATAACAAGAAAAAGAGGTGAGAAAAAATGAAAAAATTAGAAAAATATACGGGCTACCGTCCTACATATATTTTTATGTTTATGTTTTTAAGTTTATGTTTGTTTTGTTTCAAGTTATCTAGTGTTAGTGAGTCGAGTCTTGGCTTAGCAATACCACGTTTTACATGTTTGTAACATAAGATATTTGACTTGCCACCACTAAATAACCCGTATCCAACAAAACCGTTTGTTTCCCTACCCTAAGCCTAACGTTACAACCCTTGTAAAGACCTCTTAGATAGTTGTTCCTATGTGCTTACGCCAAAGCTGTGGAGGGTTGATCTATTCTCAAGCTTATGGTAATCTATGTACTATGCCAGGTAATGAGTGTCTATCTTCCATTTCCATTGATACTGTATTTCATATAAACCCAAGAGATGAGAGAATCCAAACACCACTTGTGAGGTGCTAGTGTATAATTATCGTGCTTGTTATGACTATTGTGGGGCTTTTACTTGTTGTAAACTATTTTAAACTAATGCTTCATGCCCCCTAACTTATAAATTGATTGGTCAAAAGTACATTTGCTTGAGGACAAGCAAATACCAAATGTAGGGATATTTGATAAGGATTTAAAACGTACGCTTTTAGCGGGTCATTTAAGCCCTAATTCGACACATTTTATATCCGTTACTGCTTAATTTCGTTCCTTTTCACTTTTTAGGTCTTTTGAAAGCAAAATGCTGGAATGAAGCACATTTGGACGAAAAGGAGCAAAAACATGAAGAAAATGGCAAAGTCAAGATCGAAGACACTCAATCCTACTCAGCAAAACCTGACGGCGTCCAATCCATAGGGCTGCGCCCGTCCCATATGAAGACTTGATCGAAAAGAGCACCGCGAAGGCTCAACTAAATTTACGGTGTTAAAGCGGTGATGTCACGCCTTAATTCGGAGGGTGTCACTCATAGTTTTCCGCCAGACATCCTAGATTCTTTCGGTGACATCAAAGATAAAATGTGGCGTCACAATTCCTACAGCGCCGTCCACCATGACTTGGCCAAGATGAAACCTAATGATGGCAACGGCGGTAAGCATGCAGCGGCAGCGTCGCGGTTGTAAATCTATATATAGAATTCAATTTTTATGTATTTTGAGAGGTAGAATTTTGGAGAAAAAACCCTAACTCAGTTGTAGTTCGACTTGGACAGTATCTTAGGGTCCCATACCCTATTTTACACATCAATATAAGTTTGTTAATCCAATTTATCATTATGTCTACCCCATGTTCAATTGATTGTGTGTATGCTTGTTTGTCTATCATGTCTAGCTAAATTACTTATGTGTTTGCTTAGATCTATGAAACCTAATTATCGATTGTTGTTAGACTGTTTCTTGTCTTAATTGATATAGGCTTAGCAGTGCATCTAGGCTTTCATTGTATTTATTGCGCGAGTATGCTTGATGATGATAGGGTGAACGGATAAAATAGCTTAGGTTTGCCGATTTCGTGAATCATATACGAGAGATAACCTCATAGAACTAGGGGATTAAGCACACCCTACGACTAATAGGAATACAACGCGTTAAGATAAAGGACGTGACAACTCAACCGACCAATAAAAGATAACTAAGGAGTAATAGTATCTAAGATAAAGGATTCGCACACCCTACATTTAATCATCATACGAGCACACCTCAATTAAACATAGTTATCCATAGTAATTAGATAATTAGATAATTAGTTAAAGTAGAGTAATCAATATAAGTACCACCCCCAACCAATTGCCCCGAGATTTTACGTTAGCTTTCTAAAAAACCATAAAAAAGATAAAAAAAAGAATCATCCTCAACCCCACCTTCTCGTCATAAATTTCTTTCTAGCATTCCTATTCCCCTAGAGAATGATATCAATCCCCGAGGCTTACCCCATACTACACTACAATGATTAGGTTCACTGCCTAGAGGGTTGAAAAGCTTGCTTGTAGAAAAGGAGGTTTTCTCGACCCCGAACCCCTATCACTACACTACTCTCTACTCCTAATCCTAATTGTGTAAAACTATGAGTGAAGGAGGCTTTATATAGCTACTTGTGGAAGGCTCTAGGTGCTTAGGATTCCTCTTAAAGCTCTCTCCTCAGCCCTTATCAGATCTCATCATCAATCAATCAATCATAGCCTTAGGATCAAGCAATGACGCGACTGGACCAATCAGAGGGCTTGGAATTGACAAGGTGGCATTCTCTTATCTTATCAGCCTTGTCTTCTAGAAGGTGTAGTTAAGTGAGGTAGGTAAAATGGGGTACTTGAGGGTAAGTGTTGAAGGGAGGACGGAGATAAACAATAAAAGTTGTTTTTAGGCGCGAGGGTATTTTTTATTTATTGTTTGATTGGGGTTGGACTTGGTGAAAGGTTTAATTTGGCTTGGACTGGGGTTTATAATAGAAGAGGGGGTTCAAAGGTTTTAATGAGATGGACTGGTGGGAGTGATAAAGGGAGATGGACCGGTTGGGGTTTTATGTAATAAGGGAAGGGTTCAAGTGGCGAATAGATGGTTTATTTGAATAAAGGAATGCTTCAAAAGGGTAATGAAAAGGGTTTATTTTATAAGGGTTAAAAGGGCAAAGGTTTATTTTTAGAATTTAACCAAAGTTAAAAGGATTAACTTTGCAAACGAAGGACTAATGGTGAAAAATGGCTTTAGGGACCATTGGTGTAAATTATTTGATCATGAGGGTTTGATATGTAATTTTGAGCAAGCATGATCCATAAAATGTAGAATTCCACTTCCCCGGCTACGGATTTCACACTTATTCCATTCTCGTGCTCGTTTTTATTCTATTTTGTCTTTTCTTGTCCGTTTCGTAATATTCATTACCTGCACATGCATAAACACAAAAACACAACATATTTGGCAATTAAAAGTTAGTTTTGGGTCATTTAGGTCCGGTTTGATACAGAAAAGGTATGTGTTTTCACACATACCATTTTTTCAAAATCGATTTCTTCTAACTTCTTGTAAGAGTTTTGAGAAGGTTGATTGTCTTCTCGAGGTTGGGAATTGATAAGGATTTAAAACATATGTTTTTAGGGGGTCATTTAAGCCTTAAATGGGCACATTTTATATCCGTTACTGCTTAAAATCGTTCCTTTTCACTTTTTAGGTCTTTTGGAAGCAAAATGGCTGGAATGAAGCATGTTTGGACGAAAAGGAGCAAAAACATGAAGAAATGGCAAACTCAAGATCGAAGACACTCAAGACTGTTTAGCACACCTGAGGGCGTCCCAAAAAAAGGGCGACACCGTCCCTCTATGAAGACTTGATCAAAAAGTGCATGCGACGGCTCAGCGAAATTTCTTGTGCTAAAGCGTGGCGTCATGCCTATTCAAAAGCGTCACTCCACGGTTTCCACTTGGGCGTCGATCCATTCGAGACGACGTCGCTGATAAAGACTGACGGTGTCACATATCCTACCTGACGCCGTCCCAACGATGACTTGGCCAGAGGTTTTCGTCTCGTGACTATTCTCATTGTGTTCTTGAGACAAGGATCACTTTATATTTTCCTTTTATCATCATCGCTGACTTCTCCATACTTTATTCGCATCCAAACTTCGAACGTTTTCTCTTTGTCATTGGTTGAGGACCATAAGTATTTATTGTTTTTTGTTCTTTCCTTGTCTTGTCCCGTCCACGGGCGATACGAGTAAGGGTTGCATGAAACCCATAGATCAAATCCTTTATCGTGGTCAATAGGGATAGCTTTGCACCAATGATATTTTAATTTGGGGAAGTGCTTGTAATCTACTTTTGAACCGTGACATATTTCATCGGACTTGTTCATCGTATTTTTTGATGTGTCATCGCGTTGTATTCTTTCATTGTTGAATTCCTTTGGTTTCCTATCTGCATATTCGATGATTAGAAGTCGCGGTCTTGTGTGTGATGGAAGGAGGAATAGTTTTGCTTTTTCCTTTCTTGATAACATAAACAGTTTCGACTGGGTGACATTTTCCAACGTCCTCCATATTTAGTGTAAGCTTCCTATCGTTAATTTTTAAAGTGATGATTTTTTCGAAAACATTAATCTTGGCACGAGTAGTAGCTAGAAGGGGTCTTCCCAAAATTAAAGGAATGTCGAGGTCTTCTTCCATGTCAAAAATGACCAAGTCTACAGGAAGAGTGAAATTATTAATTTTGATAAGCACATTCTCAACTATTCCTCTAGGTATGCTAACCATTTTATCAGCCATTTCAATGGTCATGTAAAGGGGTTTTATGGGGCCTAGATTCAATCTTTTACACATTGAGAATGGCATAATACTAATGTAAGCCCCTAAATCAGCTAAAGCATTTATATTATGTAAATTATTAATTGAGCAAGGGAGAATGAAACTTCCTGGGTCCTTTTCCTTGAGAGGGATTTGATTCAGGATGACTACAGAGCATCCAGCATTTAATTTTACTTACGTTTCCGTACCAGCTTCATCATCGTTTGTAATTCAACCTTTGGCATACTTGTCTTGTTGCATATGGCTTCATCATGTTTTGCAATCGAAGCTCCTCTTGATCGTATCGAAAGGGGTATAGAGGGTTTCCATTCTTTGGAGTAAATGGCATTACAGGAGCTATCATCGAATGAATTGTCTTGATCAACATCATTTGTCACAATCAATCCTTTGTTGTTCTCCAGATTCTTATTTTGATCCAGGAGAGCAGTTCTAGAATCATGGAATTTTTGGAACAATGCGTTCCTGTTGGCTTGCCACTTATTATCTTCCTCAAGATATTTTTTAATTGATTCCTCGAGCAACACATTTCTAGCCTTGAATGAGTCTTGATAAAAGGATTTCCCTTCTCCATACATAACCTTCCGACGCGGGTTTTATAGGAAATCTACGGCAGTCCCGATCTTCACTTCTATTGCATCCAATCCAAATAGCATGAACATTTTCCCTGAGCTTCTTCATATCTCTTCTGGGGTTTTCCAATTTGCTTGAAATGGAAGCAATGCTTGTTGGGATATGAAAGTCTTTGAAGATATCAAAGTACTGAAGATATCAAAGCACATAGTAAAGAAATCTTGGAAAAGTCAAAGAGTCAAAATCTTGCTAAAGACAAAGTCAAAGTAAATCTTGCAAGATGAAGTCAAAAATCTTTGCAAGAACAAAAGAAGCTATTATATTAGTTTTATAAAGTATGGTAACTCTAGAATATTACGTATTAGATTACTTGTAATACAAGGTTATCAATTGTAAACCGACTAGGATATCCTTGAGCCTATAAAGGGACTCCTAGATTGGCATTAGAGATATGACTTACGATTTTAGAATTAGAGTTTTAGAGAAAGTTCGATTATCTTAGAGTTGTATTAGAGTATGCATATTAAAAGCGATTTAGAGTTTGTTAATAAAGTTTTTCTTCTTAGCTTTGTTAAGTAAATTCAGCGTACTTAATAAAGATTGCTCAGTGTTTCTTTGTTAATAACTTAGGATTTATCGGAGGTTATTAAACCTTAACAAGCTAGTTAAGTTAGTTTGATTAAAGTATATCGATCCAACAAGTGGTATCGAGCTTGTGTGGAAACTCGACTAGGAAGAAACCCTACAATATCAAGATGTCATTTGAAGGTCGTTCCACAACCCTCAATCACCTCACTCGAATTCCAATAATCAGAAGAGGAGAATATGATCTCACGGTGCATGAAGATGAGGCATATATTGCCATTACGAGACCATGCTCGTGGAATGTAATTGTGAATGGGAATGAAGTTCCTCAAGAACCCATTCAAGTTCTTTGGACAACCTTTAGCACCAAAGGCGGTTTACGGCTGCAACCATAAGGAATCAAGAGAGGCTCTAAACATTCTCTTGTGCCATTCGGATGGTCATCTTCTCAAGTTTCATGATGCTAAAGATGCTAAGCAGCTACAGGGGCTCTCAAGACAATTTGGAGGGAATGAAGCCTCTAAGAAGATGCTGAAACTTCTTTGAAACAACAATTGAAACTTTCCGCAGTTGGAGAAAGATAAAGTCTTGATGCTGCATACAGATAGGTTCGAATCTTCTCAACATGTTGGAGTTATACAAAGCGTAAGTATCGATTGAGGATGCTAATTTGAAGTTTTTAAGAAGTTTGCCATCCTCATGGCATGTGATTGCTACTATGATCAGAGGACAATCGGGGTTGGATGTTATGGACTTTGATGATCTTTATCATCAAGCGAAGGTGTATGAACATGAGATGAGTGGTCAACCAAATTCCAAATCTCCGCAGTATTGCTTTTCTATCCTCTGAAAAGAAGAAGCGGTACTTCCAAAATCTTGCTTCTCCTCAAATCTACTTTGTCTATACACCACCCTCATATGTTCAAGAGGCCCCACCAACTACCACTATGGCCTCAGATGAAGTTATGTGCTCCTTCTTTGCACAACAAGCTAGTTTACACATCACTTATGAAGAAGATCTAGCACAGATTGAAGAAGATGCACTTGAAGAAATTGATATCAGGTGGCAAGTTGCTATGATCACTGCAAGAATCAAAAAGTACATGAAGAAGACAGGCAAAAGCATTGATTTCAAACCCAAACAGGGCATAACTTTTGACAAATCTCAAATTGAATGCTTCAACTGTCAAAAGACTGGTCACTTTGCAAGAGAGTCGAGGTTTGCTAAGTATCAAGCAAACGAGACATCGAGAAGCAAAACTTGAGCTTAAGGAAATTCCCATTCTGAAACAAAGGCTTTGGTTGCTCAAGAAGTTATCTGAAGTTATTTGGAGTGAAGAGTTTGATGATGAACCGATGACTTCTTGTATGGTAGCGATGGAAGATCGGTTGAAGACACGGTGGAAGCATTGAATTTGGAGCACTTTTAATGAAGAATCGACCATCTTTGCTTTGGAATCGATGATGGCTTTGGAAGATTTGATTGGAGCAACGAAAGTGAAGATGATCCTGTTCTTCTTGCTATGGTGGCTCTTGCACCATCTCGATCTCCTATACACGAGGTATGCTCAACATTATGAGTTCTATCAAAAATTACTTACGCGATTATGTGATTGAAAGAGATAATTGTATTAGGGCTAGGTCGAGGTAGCAGTTATCAAATTACTTTAGAATCTATGGAAGCTAAAATTATAACACATGAAAATAATGAAATGGCTTGGGCTGAAAAGTATGAACAAAAGGATTACTAGTTAAAACTTAGTGAATGGAAACTAAAGCTGTAAAATTCTTGAAATGAGAAATTAACTAAGGAAAGAGATGATTTGTTAGCTAAGTTTTTGCTTGGGGTGAAGGCGGTTTGTCACATGTTTCTTATGTTCAAAAAGCAGTGAAGAGCTTATCTTAAAACTGGATTAGGTTTTGGTATGGATTTTAGTAAGATAGAAGAAAACCAATCTAGTAATCGGGATGAAGGTGAGTATGAGGATATAACCACTAGTGATGAAGAACTCATTAATTATGTAGATACATCTAGTAATGATGGTTCATTAAGTGACTCACCTCTGCGTATAAGAAGAAAGACAATGGTTATCATGTTCCTCAACCTATTAATCATCAACACGCTAGGCACGATGTTTCGTTATGGTGTAGATAGTCTAGAGTTTAGGAAGAAGCTTATTGCTAAATCTAGAGTGCGAGGAACCCAAAGAAACTATTGAAAATATTCAAGCAGATCCTTTAAACCAAAGTCTTGCTCAACAAGCGGTCACCTTACAATACAAGATTACCTTATGCAAAACCCTTTCAAAACTATCTTTCTAAACCTTTTAGGGATAATTTTGGTCAAAAGCAGTTTTATCGACCATCGAAGGCAAAATAATTTTGGGCATAGACATAGAAGAAATCACTTTGGTCATATGGGTCAAAAGCGTGTTTTGTGTGTTATAGTCCTACTCACTTAATCAAAAGGCTGACAAACACTTTCGAATATCTAAGCAAGTTTCCAAGGAATAAGTCTACAAATCAGAAACCTAGAGCACAAACCGGTGTGGACTAATTCAAATAGGATTAATCACGAAACTTCACACGATAATAGATACCCACATGAGAGAAGATCTTGATTATCTCACGGTACTTTCCAAATCTTGCTTTCGAGACAAGATCTTGATACAAGCTGCTTGGAATAGGTATTCTAGGAGATCTCATTATCAACCTAGAATGTATCACAATTCATATAGGGGATCTAGATCCACGGGAACCACATTAAAGCTGAATGGGTAAAAGGGAAGTATTGGTAAGGGACACACTGATGCGTTCAACAAAAAGTGAATCAGATGTTTGTGTGACACAAGAAAATGCTAATAAAGCGGTGAAAGAGCTTTATGTTGAAAAACCAGAAAGTTTTGAAAATCCACATGCTAAAACTCAAAAGATAATTTTGGATCACCATTTGAAAGATAGTGGAAATTACATACTCAAAGAATTTGAGTTTGTAACTCCACAAAGGGAACACAAGTCAGTAATGGCTTGGGTTCCTAAGAGTTTCTAACTCTTTTCTTTGTGTCTTGAGGGCAACCCGGAAGAGGAGCTTAAAGATCATCTTATTGTGGATAGTGGTTGCTCTGGCAGCGTGTAATGACGATAAAGAGATCTGTCCGATTTTAGAAATATTAGTGGAGGAAAAGTTGCATTTGGGAATGATATGGAGGAAGGATTCTTGGAAAAGGAACAATTAAAATTTGGAAGAATCGATTTTGAGAATGTCAGATATGTGAAGGAGCTAAAGTTCAACTTGTTGTCAGTATCTCAAATTTGTGATAAAAGCATCTGTGTTATTCAGCGACCGAGAATGTCTTATTCTTTCGACTTCAAACACATTGTGATGATGACTTGGTAGTCCTAAGGGTACCAAGGACAAATGATGTGTATAGTTTAGACATGAAGAGTCTACATTCTTATGGAAGAGCCACATGTTTGGTGGCTAAAAGCAACATCGAAAGAAGCACATCAATGGCATAGAAGATTGGGCCATGTTAATTTCAAGAACATCAACAAAGCGGTCAAAGCAATTTAGTTAGAGGAATACCTTCAAAGACTTACAAGAATGATCAATCATGTTTGGCATGCAAGAAGGGTAAACAACATAAAGCTTCCTGTAGAAGCTTGAGGAAAAGAACTATTAGAGAACCATTGGGTACATTTACATATGGATTTATTTGGACTGTCTCGTGGCAAGTTTAAATAAGAAAAAGTATTGTTTGGTTATTCTTGATGATTGTAGTAGATTGAGTTGGGTTTCTTTTTGGGCTTTAAAGATGATACCTTTGATGCTATTCAAACTCTTATAATAGCACTTGAAAACCAATTAAGACTCAAAGTTAGAGGTATTAGATGTGACAATGGGACTGAATTCAAGAACAAGCTTATGGGCGACTTTTGTGCAAATAAAGGCATAAAGAGAATTTAGTATTGCTAGAACACCACACAAAATGGTGTTGCGAGAGAGGAAAAATAGGACATTGATTGAAGGCGCAGGACTATGTTGGTGATTCCCATCTCCCTATTCAATTTTGGCGAGAAGGCATGAAATCTTGCATGCTATGTACTCAACGGGGTTTACGTCACCAAACCACGGATGAAGACACCTTATGAATTGCTGATGGGCAATAAACCCAACATTCGTTTTATGAAGCCTTTTGGATGCCCTCTTACTATATTAAATACCATTGATAATGCAGGGAAGTTTGATGGCAAATCAAGAAGAGGTTACCTATTGGGATATTGCACTAACAGTAAAGGCTTTAGAGTATACAACAGGGTTACTAAGAAGATCCAAGATTGTCTTCATGTTGAGTTCTTAGAAGATCAAGACAATGAGAAAGGCAAAGGTCCGGATTGGATGTTTGATCTTGAGGTTCTATCTCCTTCAATGAATTATGTTCCTGTTAGAGAAGAAAATCAACCTTTGCATAATGAAGAAGATATTCAATATGTTGTTCATGATATTCATCTTAGACCTAATGATGTTCACGATAAAGATCCTATGAGTCCAAAACAAAATCTTGATGTTCCTAAACAAAATCCGATGCTCCACAATCCTCATTATCTCTGAGGATCAATCTATTCAAGAGGAACTTAATGTTGCTTCTTCAAGATGTCTTAGCATATTCTTACACCGATGCACAAAGGAAAGCATGAAGAGGCAAAGAAGAAGAATAAGGCTAGAGTACTCGCGATTACTTTGGGCGTACTTTTCGATCAAAATCTTCTTTGCACTAACTTGATTACTTTAAAGGATTTGGATGATCCTACAATGCACGGGTTAGAAGACACGATGATGAGCTTGAAGATGAAGGTATTTTCCGATTTCAATGAAGGTGCTGATTATACTACCTTGGATGATACATATGCGAGTTCGAGTCTCAATCTTACGAATTCATAAGAATCATCCAACCGATCAAATCATTGGTCCTTCTACTACAGGTTATGACAAGACACAAAGCTAAGGGTTTCACAAAATCTCATAATGCTTTACTTAGCTTTGTGTATAAACAAAACAGGCTAAACCATAAGGATCATCAAACACGCTTATTCACTGTTTCATCTCTCAAGAGGAACCCAATAATATTGCTCAAGCTTTGACTAAAGAAAGCTGGGTTGAAGCTATGCGGGAAGAACTTCTTCAATTTAAACTTCAAGAGGTTTGGGTTTATGTGATCTTCC
>OU343216.1:174028690-174077478 GCA_910596185.1 Chrysanthemum makinoi
AGTTTAACAAGTCAAAAGTATTAAACTGACAAAAAATATGAAACAAAAACTGATAAAAAAAAACCATGTTTTACTATTAGCAGAAAAGTTTAAAAAATTGTTATGTATATTTTTTGTACATTTTTATGAGCTATAAATACCAATAGTAGTACTTTAAAAAAACCATAAGTTGAGTTGACAAAGTCACACTTAGTGTCATAACTATATGTTTTTAGCTTTTAACGACCATTAAATTAGAATGAAGATCTCTGAGTTGTTATACACAACTTGAATCAAGTTGGACAATTACTAGCTATTGTTTGAAATCCGGTGGCTAGTAATTTATACACAACTTTTGATTTGGACCATTAGATCATAATCAATGGTTAGTGATTACATGGAAACAATTGTGTATAACAACTTGAAATCTTCATCCATTCAAAATATTAAAATGTTACAAAGTATGAAGAATCGGCAACTGTAGATGATTAGAAACAAAGTCCGATTAGGTGTAGAAATGAAATGATGGGGCATGATTGTGTAACTTTTTTCCTTGTTTCTAGGCTTTGAGGTGTGGAATCATTCATCATTTCAAGGTAGAGATGGGAATAAAAGTATGTTTGTTAAATTAAGTTGTTTGAAACAAATGTTTTAGTTAGTCTTTTAATTGGGAGATTTTGGTTTTGATAAGTCTATTAATTAAAAGACATTAAAGGTTTGATCATATATTTTTTCCTTATTAAGTGCAAAGCAAATAAGTCTTTACATTAGTATAAACTATAAAGTATTTGCATAGTAATTAAAAAATAAATAATAACACTTTATTTATAGCATAATTTTAAGAGGATCCACCATAGTTGTTTATAAATTAGTTTATAACTTGATAAAGAGGTTCATACTTTTATTAACTATAATGGAAACTTATTTTATCTTTATTTGGCATAAAAATGTCTAATATCTTGAACCTCTTTACAATTTAATGTGTTTGAGATACATGTGATGTTTATAAAACTTTAAAAGGTTTATATATAGTAAAAATGAGTTTATACAACCAAAATACATTGGTCAATTATAAACCTTTATAAAGGTCTATCATAGTGGATGCCCTATATTGTTAAAAACCACAAATTTGTAACATTGAACTTTAATATTAATTGAGTATTCAATTTTAGTAACCATCAAATTAATCAAGAGTCAAATTCATTATAAAGTTAATTGAATTACTCAAAAGCTCACTATCTTATAATTTATGGCCATTGAATTACTCGTAACCAATGTCATATAACTTTTGATTTATAAATTGTACTAAAAGTAATCATAAGCTAACTTAATTATGATGTATCAAAGCAATGGTAAAATGAAAGTGATAGCATTATGGGAGCCACAATTTGTTGGAACACGAAAAGTGTAAATCATTAAAGCATGGACTTTCATTTATCTTTTATTATAGATCTGGGTATGTTGTGTAACTATGTATAATCTGGCAACAATTACCCTGTAACTTACTTGTATAGTTCTTGAGGGATGTGACATTATGGTATGAATACCTACCTCATGGGTAATGAGGTTTGCGTTATCAAATGTCTTCTGAGACTTTCTTATTTTTCTCTCTCTAGAATAAAAGTGTCCATGCCCACTTTATATCTTTTAGATTAATAGTATACGTATTTGGGATGCCAATTGGTATCAGGCCAAATATGATTATTTGTTTTATCTGGTAGTATTTTAACTTCGTTTAGATCTTCATTAGTAGTAAAGTTTTGATTTATAGGTTGTTAAAGACTTTCTCTCTCTAAAATATTTTTTTTCTTATCGACTTTAATAAGATCATTCATGCGTGTTTAATCTTATAAAATTGTGTTAGAAAAACATTTTAGAGATTAAAAGAAAGCGTTTTATCATTCTATACAAACACTTTATGGATTTTGTGAAGATTTGTGCTAAAGCGTAGGTAAGCGGTTTAAAAGTAAACTATGTTGGCAAAATTAGGGTTTTAAATGCGATAGTTGGTTGAGAATAGGTTGCGTCGTGTTTTAAGTTTTGCGATATAAATTAGTTGCATGTTTTTTTAGTTGCAATGGTATTTGTCATTGAATTATGCAGACTGATTCTTGTGATACTAGCTTTGAGGAGCTTTCTATTACCTACTTGTTTAAAAAAGAAAACTACGCAACTCCAAGAAATTGTTCTGATAGCTTCTTATAAAACATTGTAAGAAGAAACTGTGACACACCTCATTTGCGAGACCTACTATTTACGAAGAAACTCATAGTTTTACAAGTTGTTGCGATAGCTATTGTTTTGCAAATTTGTGTGCATAAGACCTTGATTACTAGACTTTATCCATTCCACTACAATTGAACTTCAAATTAATCAAACTTAATTAGTATGAAAACCTTTAAGATAATTTAATCAACTCATCATCACAAACATCTAGCAATCATCATTTCAACAATTTCTTTTCCTACAAGCTAAAACACAACTTTTAAAGAAATCCACATCTCATATCAAAGATCCAACATCACAATGTCTACTAGTTATGATGCAATTATCATAGCAAGCAAGTTAGACCACTATGCTATTCCCATGGAACTACAGTTAGTCTTTAAAATTCAAGCTTTGGCTCACAAACTTTAGTGACACTAAACTCATGTTGAACTCAATCAAAAAGGGTCCATATGTCATGAAACAAATCCCCGTCAGGAGTCATCCAAAAATTTACAAATCTCCAAACCAAAGAAGAGATAAATGAACATGAACTTGAATAATACACAAGTGACCTCCGGCAAAGATTCTTCATCATGTTAGCTCTTCCAAATGACATTTATCATCATGTGTATCAACATGGCGGTGCTCATGATTTGTGGCAAGCCCTTGCATCTTTGCATCATGAAGAAGAACTTCAATACAAAATATGAAATCAACTTTCATCGACGCTCGGATTACAAACATTCTCTGAATCATCATCATCATATCAACAATTCCAACACCTTTTTGATGATCATGGCCATGACTACACAGGGATGGGATTTGCTACACTCCTGCAAATGAACACGTGATTCTTCAAAATACCATCTTCAACACTCAATGAATATGAGAAATCACTCATTCAAAACTTGTGAAGCTTGGAATAACATCGGAATCTGAGACTCTTAAGGCAAGAACCAATGGTTCTTTTACGAGCGGTCAATTGGTAATTTATCTTCTCAAGAATAAGACTCAATAAAAAAATGAGAGAGAGCAAGATTAGTGACTCAAAATACTGAGAAGAAGATGTTGCTTGCTCACGAAGATGGAATTTGGATGTGAGTTGGATAAAGCGATGCTCAATTTCATGGAAGATATGGATGATGAAGCCGAACCATCGGTACGTGACAACTGGCAATTTAGGGAGTCTATTTTAGGTAACGCGTACGTTAAACTAAATAGAGCTTTGTCTTTATCATTATTTTCATAAACCATGACACGATTTTATATAGATCTATTGGTTTCTGATTATTCACTATTGAATGAGTTATCGTATGAGTTTAACTCTATTTGGTAGGCACTATTGATTGACACTATAAAAAGCCTAAAGCGAGAAATATTGTAACTTTTATATAAATAACTTCGAAAATTGACAAATAAATAGTAAAACTTCGTGGAAAAAATAAATAGATGTTATAAAGTCGAATGAACATTGTGGGACACTTTCGGGGGGATAATATATGAGCTCGGGAATGGGTAGCGGGATAGTTCACGAAAATGGCGCCTTAGGACCCTCCTTTTTCCCCATGGCGAGCCCCCTCCTACAAAAATTATTTATTTTGAGTCCTATCTCTAAGAAATAAATACCCTCACTCTGTTAGGATTTAGCAGTAAATCCGGTATTAAAGTGTCGGTCCTCAAGTATTTGTAATCGTTAGAAAGCTAGAAGTAGTCGTAGTTATTTAATGTTAAGTAGCATTTAGTTAAGTAATACCGTGGAGGACGGACGGGTCTTTATCCACTTTGTATGCGATCCACGACGTTAGGTGGCGATTTATGTTAAGACTATAAATACTCTCTACCTCCCAAGGTAGAGAGTTGGAGCTCATAATAAGATTTTTCTTTCTCTCACTAAAGTTCCCAAACCTCTAACTCTTTCTCTCTCTAGAAAATTATCTTGTACGCCTCTTGTGTTAATGGTTTGATGTGTATGTGAAATCAATATGTTACAAATGGTATCAAGAGCCATGGTTAGATCATCTCTTACATATCCTTGGATTTCTAGTGGTTTTAGATGGTTTTGAGTTGAAAAGGTTTAGTGGTTTTTGCATCATTTGATTCATTTCTAGTGTTAAAGTTTGAATTTTGGGTGTACTTTTGTGTTTAGGATCATTGTATGTGCTTGGGTTTTGATTTGGTAAGCTTGAATCACGGTGGTTGAGCTTGTTTTGGATTGAAAAGTGTGTTTTTGAAGTTTTTCTTGGTAGCGACTTGGTTCTCGTAGTGAATTTCATCTTAGCGACTTGCTTCATTAAAAAGTAGCGAGTTGTAGTGCTTTTGGTAGCGACTTGGTCCTAGCGACTTGTCTATTGAGACAAGCCGACAAAGCAGATACACTTAGTGGATTATCCACTACAGGTAGCGACTTGGTGAAGGTAGCGACTTGCTTTCAATTTTGTTAGCGACTTGTACTTAAGTTTTTAGCGACTTAGGTGTTAGCGACTTGGACCTTAGCGAGTTGCTATTTAGCGACTTGACTTAGCGACTTGGTGCTTAGCGACTTGTTGTCATAATTCTCGGCGACTTGGTGTTAGCGACTTGGATCTTAGCGAGTTGTTCTTTAGCAACTTGAATGTGTCTTAGCGACTTGGCATTATAGCGACTTGATTTCATAATACTTAGCAACTTGGTGCTTAGCGACTTGCTTCAAGGCTTCTTAGCGACTTGGTTGAATTTTTGTTTATAATACGGTTTTCTCTTGATTTAGTAAAATCCCGTGAAAGAATCTATTTCGCAGTTTAATCATTGAGTTATAAAATCCCGTGTAATCTTTAAACATGTCTACCAACGTACCTACAATTATCTCCACTTTATTTGCGAGGATGTTCAAGCAGTTGGTTCGGATACTCGATCCACCCATGCTTGACAGATGACTACGACTCTTGGGCACAATGAATCAGATTGTATTGTCTTGGAAAGGAAAATGGAGTCAACATTCTCAAGTCTATTGATGAAGGACCTTATCAGATTGAGACTACAAGAGACTTAATTGATACAAACTGCCGAGATGGAACAATGATCTATGGAATAGATAGACCAAAGGCGTATGATGAGCTCAATGATAAGGAGAAAAAGAGGTTCGATGCTGATATCGGGCTTCAACATTTTACTTTCAGGTCTTCCAAAAGATATCTACAAGCTTATCAATCACAACAACTGAAGCCAAAGTTTGGGATAATGTCAAGATGCTTCTCTCGGGTTGGATTAACCAAAGAAGCAGAGAATCACAAGCTGTATGATGAGTTTAAGCACTTCAAGATGAAACCAGATGAGAGTATCTATGAATACTACGTGAGATTCCACAAGCTTGTGAATGACATGAGGAACATCAGAATGACTATGCCAAACATTCAACTGAACTCGAAGTTTGTGAACAACATGAATCCCGAATGGCACAAGTTTGTCACCTCTGTGAAGCTAACCAAAGGATTGAAGGACACAAACTATGAGCAACTATATGCCTTCCTTCTTCAGAATAAGAGACATGCAATGTTTGAAAAAAGGATTCTTGAGCAGTTCAAATCTAAGCGAGGAGAAACGGTTCGTCAAATGACTCAAATTCCTTCTACACCAATGTTGGTATTACTACCAAAGCATCTCAAGTCATACCCATGGGTAATGGTAATCACAAACTCATTCCTGATCCGAGGTTCAAGCAAGCTGATCTTTGATGCAGTCATGGGTCACTTCATTAATCAACTCTCGGCTCTTATGGTTAAACAAAACGACCCTCAGTCCACATACCAACATCTTCACACTAACAATGAGATCGAAGCGCATCCAATCTACACAATCATGCTGTTGTCAGAGATGGAAAGATTATGGGACAACTACTTCAAGAAAGGCATGATCATCGAGGGAAGAGGAGGAGTTGGTAGAGGATATGGGGTAAATCAGAATAGGGAAGGATTGGAAATCAAGGTCAAGCAAAGCCAATTAAGTGCTACAACTGTGGTGGTGAGGGACATATTGCTAGGAACTGCACATCTCCAAAGCGTCCACAGAATCACGAGAATACTTGAGACAAGATCTTGCTTGTGCAAGCTCGGGATAATGGAGGAGCTTTGGATGAAGAGGAGTTGTTGTTCCTTCTTTGAGGAAATGCCCGAACCTATGATGATGTTGATGAACAACCAATTCGAGGAGATAGGTAATAATCATCAAAATGCATTTCAAGTAGTGTGATGCATTTGACTCGATGTCGATGATGAACCTCTTTGCTAAACAATCTTCATGGCTAGCATCTCACCTATGGTCTCTCCACCACAATAGGCCAATCCATCCAAAGACAAAATCATTTCAGAGGTATTAAAACTATATGATGATGTTGATGAGCAAAAGATGCATAATAAAGTACAAAATCTTGAAACTTATGAATCAGATATTGATGATGAGGGTAATAGCAATATTGTCCCATATGATCAATATGTGAAGCAAAGTGAAAGTGAGGTTGTACCAAGTAATGCATCTTCCGAAGTCAATGAGGACTATGTCTTGATGAATACCTGCATGTGCCTGATGATTACTGTTATGTCGAATGAATGCCTATAAAGAGCAAGTTGCCATTTATGAACAACGTGCTAAGTTTGAGTTGACCACCCGTGGCGAGGAAATGGATGACCAAATGCGTACAGTTATTAGAAAAAGTAACTTTAGAGAAGTCTTAAAACAAGAGTTAAACTCCTTACAAGAAAAGCTTTCTAAAAGTACTAAGCAAAAACAAGAACTTCAAGAAAATGTTAAAATGCTTAAGCAAGAATTCAATGCTAAGGAATCAAAACTTTTGAATGATTTTTCCAATCTAAAACTTTGAAAAACAAGCTTGAAAATAAGTTTATGCATACAAGGGAATACCATTTAGACTGCTCACTTGATCACTAAGCATAGAGTTTTAAGCGATAAGCATAGCATTCCCCTTGTTGTGGAACCAAATCTAGCGGTCATTAAAAAGGCTAGAGCTGCTAATAATGTGATCTATGATGGAAATGAGATTCTTAAACCTAGACAGAAACCTAGTTGCGTTGAGTGCACTGAGGAAGATAGAAAATTAGATGATGCATCTAGGGAGAAAATGAATAAGAAGCTAGAAGATCATGAATGTAAAGAGAATAACATAACGATCAAACCCCATGATTACAAGAAGGAAAATTGGATTTCCTTGAACAAGTTTAAGCCTCAAACTTTGTTAACACCCGAACAAGTGTTCGGAAAAGGATTTAGATAAGCAAAAAGCATAGAATCTTGTTGTAACAAACCCTCCCTTAGGAAGATGCCTTGCATTTGTGTATCCTCCAAATTCACCAATGCATTTAGTTCCTAGAACTATTGCCACTAAAAGCAAGACCTTAATAAGTCAATATGTTATCTTTCAAATATTTGTTGATTTTGAGAAAACTTGTAAGAAAAGGATCACACCCACTGGGATAACTGAAGGGGACAGGGGTTTTGAGCAAACTAAAGAATGTTATTTAAGCGAGTTATGCCTTTCTTTAAACAATTAAAGAGTCAATTTGAGAGTCTTAAAAAGGGGATGGACTTAGATATTAAAGAAATGGAAAAGGAATTTGATGCGATGATTGTTGAGGTTAGTGACTATGAGCGAGAATCAAAATATAATGAGATTGAGAGGAAGAACTTGCATACCTTGAATGAGAATCTTATTTCGGAATGTATTGCTCAAGATGTGTTTTACACTGCTACAAATTGTTCCATTAATGCTTCTCAATTTCATGAATTATCTGTTGCTCTGAAAGTCTCCCATGATCGTGTCATTGAGCTTGAAAAAACTAACTCTAAACTGCATGATAAAGTTGAACAGGATGATCATGATAACTTGGTAAAACAGTTTTCTAAATTGGAAGTTGAGCATCTTGCTTTGCAATTAAAATATCAACATCGAAAAGAAAATGTTAAAACCTCAAATATCAAGACATCCTTGGATGCTCCTGAATTTGATGCGGTTTTTGAAATTAGCAAACGTGATGAACAGATTCGAGCTCATTGTAACACGATCGAAAAGTTGAAAGCCCAAATCTCTCAATTAAAGGGTGAAAAGAACAATGTATCTGGATCCCAAATGCCTCCTCCTTTAGATTCTCGGTATTCTCAAACTTTTCATCTTCAAAACTTAGTTAATGCCTTACAAAAGGAAAGCGAGAGTTTTCTAGAAGAAAATGAAAAGTTAAACGACACTTTAAAGAGTTATATGATTCAATGAAAGTCACTCGTGACCAAAACAACGAAAAAATAACGTCTTTACAAAAAGAAATTGAGAATCAGAGTCGAGGAAAATGGGAAAGCTGCCACTTGTTTTAATGAGAATGTTGCATCAAAGTCATCCTCAGGATTGCAAATACCTTTGTTTAAATACATTCCTCCTCATCTTAGGAATAATGAACCGTGTTTCATGACTATTGTGCTCACCTTAAGGATAGTCTAGAATGTCTCCGTGAGATTGTGGAAGAGGATTTCATTAACAAACCTCTTGATAGAGAAATTAGGTTTGCTTGCATTAGGGCCAAACGATTCTCAAGAGGCTAGAATGTTTAATTGCAACATGTCCTAAATCCTTAGGTGCGAAAAGGTAAAGGCTGTGATGCCTTGTTACATGCCTAGTGCCAAGCATACAAATCATTCTATGCCCAGTTTTAAGAAAGTGAACACTAATGTGCCTTCAAGTAGTTCAGATCCTTGCACATCTAGTTCAGGAATGCAAAAAGTAGATCAACCAACTAATGTTCCCATTATTCCCTCTACAGGAGTAATCAGTGACATTAAAGCAAGCGGGTCAAAGCCTCCGGGCAATACCAAGCAAGATAGGACCTCGCAAGCTAAGAATGTGCATTGGAAGAGAGTAGAAGATCACCCTAGGAATATTAAGTTTGAGTTGAATAAAGCGAATCGTGTTGATTCTAGTGTTAGCTATAAGCGTCTTGTAATTAATTAATTCGCTACTTTTGGCAAAACATGTAATGATGATTGTGTGGTTTCTGTTACTCATCTTGAATGTGGTGTGAATGATTTGTCTAATTCTACTAAATGCCATGATAAAACTGTTAATATTAAAATTCAAGCTAAGAAGGCTAAAAGGCAAAGGCGAAAGAAAGTTAGAAAATAGTGGAAACCCACGGGAAGGAAATTTAGTAATATAGGTTATCAATGGATACCTACTGGCCATAAGATTAATGAGCTTTGCCCTAAATTTGCTAAATCAATGCCCACTAGAAAATGGATGCATCTTGGTAGAACTATTCCCTTAAGAAGTGAACATACTTTGAATAGGTCAAATATGGACACTATTTGCATCTATTTCTAATGATTCCATTGTTTCTACTTCCGATGTGGGTGTTCCAATCACTATTACTAACCAAGTGGAACCCATTCTTGCATGGGGATCCCAATTATCCGATTATCCATTCTTGTGCGTGTTCAAGCTGCAGGTCGTTCAAATCGTTCGTGGTACTTGGACTCAGTTTTCCAAGCATATGATTTGGAGACCGGTCAGCGGCTCATGAACTTCGTGAGTAAATTCATCGGAATTATTAGATCGGGAGCGACCATTTTGGAGCAATTATGGGTTATGGTGATTATGTAGTTGGCAAAAGTGTAATCTCCGGGGTATATTATGTGGAAGGTCTTGGTCATAATTTGTTCTCAGTTGGTCAATTCTATGATTCCTATCTAGAAGTGGCCTTTAGAAAACATACTTGCTTCATTAGAGAACTTGATGGTGTGGAATTATTAAGAGGTACTCGTGGTTCAAACCTATACACCATCTCTATCGAAGATATGATGAAATCTTCTCCAATCTGCTTGTTGTCAAAGGCTTCAAAAACAAAGTCATGGTTATGGCATCGTCGTCTCAATCACTTGAACCGGCACCATTAATAAACTTTCGGAAAGGATCTTATCGAGGCTTACCCAGTTTAAAATATGAAAAAGATCATCTTTGTTCAGCTTGCCAATTGGGTAAAAGCAAGAAATATGCCCACAAACCAAAACCCACAAACTCTATAATGGAAGTTCTTCATACCCTTCATATGGATCATGTGGACCAATGAGAGTACAAACGATAAATGGGAAGAAACACATTTTAGTCGTTGTGGATGACTACTCTCGATTTACTTGGGTAAAGTTTTTGAGGACAAAGGATAAAACTCGGATGTCATCATCAAACTTATCAAACGACTACAAGTTCGACTCAACAATCTGTTAGAATAGTTCGAGCAGACAATGGCACAGAGTTTGTTAACAAAGACTTAATTCAGTTTTATGAAAGTGTTGGAATCGGTCATCAAAGAAGTGTTCCACGAACTCCTCAACGAGCGGTGTAGTTGAAGGCAATCGAACCCTTGTGGAAGCCGCAAGAACAATGCTAATTTATTCAAAGGTTCCAATGTTTCTATGGGCTGAAGCCATTGCCAGTGCTTGCTACACCCAAAATCGTTCCCTTATTCATACCTCTCATGGAAAAACCCCATATGAACTTGTTCATAATAAAAAACAGGATCTCTCCTACCTTCGTGTGTTTGGTGCTTTGTGCTATCCAACGAATGACGGTCAACACTTTGGTAAATCAAGAGCAAAGGCAGATATTGGAGTTTTTGTTAGTTATGCACCAAACAAGAAGGGTTACCGAATCTACAACAAGAGAACCCAAAATATCATGGAAACAATTCAAGTTACGTTCGATGAGCTGACCGGTCAAATGGCTCCGGACAAACCATTCAACCCGCAATCAATTTTCATCAAGTAGTCCTATCGGTTCTACTCTTGTTTCTAATACCTCTCCAAGCAAATCCTTATGTACCTCCTTTAGAAGATGATTTAAAGAAATTGTTTGATCCAATGTTTGATGAACACTATGAACCAAATGCTAATGAAATGTCAATTCCACCAGAGGTGATCTTATCCTGTGAATGAAGTCAACCCTTCAGGTCTCAATATCATTAAGTCAAGAAGCTGCTGCGATCACTCTGTCTCATCAACAAATCATCAATCATCGAATGTACATCATGGAATTTTTCGGCATCAATGATGAAGTTAATCCCTTTGCTACTCTTGAAGATGATCCATTTGAAAACATATTTGCTCCTGAATCATCATCAGAACCATCTTTCATCGGGAGATATCGACTCTGCTACCTCAGTCCCTCAACAACAACCACATGAACACCTCAGAAAATGGACACATGATCATCCATTGGACAACATCATTGGAAACCTCTCGTCCAGTATCCACACGGAAACAACTTGCAACCGATGCCTTATGGTGCTTCTTCAACTCCGTACTCTCTAAGGTCGAACCAAAAGATGTTAAAACCGCCATGAATGAAGGCAATTTGGTTCAATGCCATAAAGAAGAAATTCATGAGTTTGATCGACTTGATGTATGGGAATTAGTACCGCTCCAGTTGTGCTATGATCATTACTATAAAGTGGATCTTCAAAGTGAAACTTGATGAGCATGGTGATGTTTTAAAGAACAAGGTTCGATTGGTTGCAAAAGGATATCGTCAAGAGGAGGGTATTGACTTTGAAGAATCATTTGCTCTTGTTGCTCGAATCGAGGCAATCAGAATATTTTTGGCTAATGCTGCAAGTAAGAACATGGTAGTCTATCAAATGGATGTAAAGAGCGTTTCTTAGCGGAGATCTTAAAGAAGTCGTATCGTCGCCAACTGAAGGCTTTGTGAATCTAGAGCATCCTACTCACGTCTATCGTTTGAAGAAGGCTCTTTACGGTTTAAAGCAAGCTCCAAGGGCATGGTATGATACTCTACCAAAGTTTCTTCTATCTATTGGATTCAACAAAGGAGCAGTTGATCCGACATTGTTCACCAGGAAGTCAGGCAAACATTTAATTCACGTTCAAATATATGTTGATGATATTATCTTTGCCTCGTCTGACCCCAATGAGTGTGACGTTTTCTATTGAAATAGGTTCTAAATTTCAAATGTCAATGATGGGACAAATGTCATTTTTCTTAGGATTACAAATTTCATAAAGTCCCAGAGGCATTTTTATAAATCAATCTAAATATTCTAATGAGATTTTAAAGAAATTTGGATTTGATTCTAGTGACCTGTTGACACTCCCATGATAGAGCGTACTAAACTAGATGAGGACCACTCGAGATCATGGTAGACCAAACGAAATATCGTAGTATGATTGGATCCACGATGTACCTCACGGCTAGTAGACCATACATCTTGTTCATTTGTTTGCATGTGTGCTAGATAGCAGGCTAAGCCTACCAAAAAGCACCTTGAAGCGGTTAAACGGGTCTTTGGTATCTCCAAGGAACCATCAATATGGGACTTTGGTACCCGAAGGACACCGGTATGTCACTAACGACATATCACGGATCTGATCATGCATGATGTCAAGATACTCGTCGAAATGCGTCGGAGGTGCTTTCAGTTTTTGGGTGATAAACTTGTGAGCTAGTCTTCAAAGAAGCAAATGAGTACTTCTATTTCCTCTACAGTGGCTGAATACATAGCCATGTCATCTTGTTGTGCTCAAATCCTTTGGATGAGATCCCAATTATCGGACTATGGCTTTGAATTCAACAAAATCCCTTTGTATTGTGATAATAAAAGTGCTATTGCTCTCTCATGCAACAACGTTCAACACTCAAGAGCAAAGCACATCGACATACGACATCATTTCATCGGGGAGAAAATAGGCGGTGTAGTGGAACTTTATTTTGTAAGGACTGAATACCGGTTAGCGAGACATCTTCACCCAAGCTCTTCCTAGAGAACGTTTTGAGTTTATCCTTCCACGACTTGGTCTTAAGAGCCTACAACCGGAAACACTCAAGCGTCTTCAAGAGGAAGAAGAGGAGTAAAAGGTTTTCCTTCATCTATCTCTTGTAATTATCTATTCGAAAAGCAAAATACAAAATTGCAAAACCTTCAAAAAGCAAAGAGAAAAATATAAAACTTTAAAAAACCCATAAAAAATTAGAAAATCTTGAAAAATTCCAAAAATATTGTTATTTTGTCATGTTTTTCCTTGTTCGATATCATCTACGGACTTTGTGTTGACTTTCAAAAAATGTCACGGGTCTTTAGATGTTCTTGAATGTACATAAGTTCACTTTCTTAAAAAAATATATATATATATATATATATATATATATATATATATATATATTTGGGAGAAAGTGAAACTATGGTTTATTTTCATTTGAGCGTAACCCGCTTTTCAAAGAAAAACGAGCCATGCTTTATCTTGGTTTTCAAATCTCATACTTTGATTCTATAAACAATTACTTACTATCTTATGAAAACTAATTGCTTTGAAAAATAACTTGGACTCTATTTTTGAAAATCATTTGGACTTAACGTTTGTCAAAATATCTATCTCTCAATCAACAACTTATGTCATTGATTGAGGGGGAGAATGATTTCAATTAAATAAAAAGGTTATTTGTCATACAATATTTTTCAAAAGATAATCATTCATGTTTAATCAATGGAGTTTAAAGTCTCAAAATCCGATCCTTATCAGTTAAAAGGTTTTCATAATCAAGTCACAATTCTCCTTAAAAGCTTTCAAAATCAATTTAAATCTCTAAGAGATCACAAATCTCAAATGATTTGATAATTGTGATCGGGGAAGAATTTGTGATTTAAATTGGATTTAATCTGATAATTCTGTAAATGGTTTTATAAGGATGTACAAGCTCTCCTTCCCACATGTGCCAAAGGATTTCAAATTTTCCATGCACATGTTGAGGGGGAGCATCTATCTTAAACCACTAAGATTTGAAATGTGATCAATTTATTTCAATATGCGGTCTTTTCCTAATATGTGCAAAACATTTTCAAATTTCCATGCACATATTGAGGGGTAGCAACTATTTTGAAAACCACATTCTTCATATAACTACTCTTAGATGCAAGCCAATCCCTCAAAGATGAAAATTATTTCTATTACAAAATGATGCATGATGCACATGTTGAGGGGGAGCTCTGTTTCAAAAAATTATCAAAAACAATTCTGGTACAAAATGTTTTGATAATATATCACAAGTATCTGGATTGATTTTCAAATGGTTTTCAATTGGTTCCAATGGCAGATGAACAATACCAAATAGACCAACCAAATTTACTTTATGTATGGTGATATAAGGAAGATAAGGTTAGGTATTTGTTCCCATGATCCGCCAGAACCGGAGGGATCTACCCAGGACAATCCACTAGATAGTGTAGAAGTCCTTAGGTTTGATGAAAAAAGGAGAAAAGTGAGAAATGGGAAGAGTCGGATTGAGGCGAGCTAGAAGCTGGAATAAACCCAACAAGGTTTTAGTTATGAAGTCTTGGTAAGCAGCGAAGGGGTTGAAGAATGAAAAAGAAATAAATTAGAAAAGGGTGAAAAGAAATAGCCCTCCATTTAGTCAACCTTAGAGGCGAAATCGGGTTCAATTCATATGCTACTGGTGGTTACCAAGGTAACATCGGTATTGAAGACAAGGCGTCATGGACCCAGTGGCCTTGCACTACAACTTCCTAAGCTACTCAAGTTCCTCTTAAAAGGACTTGTTTCATTCTCACGGGAACCGACATTATCTATCGACTTTCTCTTAGAGTTTGTTGATATTGAAGAAGGAGACCCTCTCCTAGTCTCCGGCATAGGAACCAAATGTGCACTATTGAGTCTAGAGCCACGAGATCATCAAATAAATCTCCTTAGGACACTTTCAATGAAGACTCTCTGTTTCACACAATGTGGAAAGAGAGATTATATCTTATGAGTCCTACGCATTATCCTTGTGGTATTGCGGAACATCCGAGTGATACGCAAACATATTCACAATGAAGATGGAAAGCCTTCTGGAGCCAACATCAAACAAGCTCTGGTAGGTGGCATGTGAGATCAATTCAATAGATCAACCATGTGACAAGCTGAGCGAGAAACAATGGGGCGATTCAATCATTTGAATCAATCTGGTTCAGGTTATGGATTGACGGATACCTTTGAAAAACCGGTCGTTGTGCTTAAAAACTCTTTACTTTAGCACATCGACTTTGTACTAATATTTCAAAATAAAAGGTGTTTATGATTGATAATTGATTTTCATTAAAACCTTCGTTGTTTTGCAAAAACAATTTCTATTGAGCAATACTCGATTGTTTTTCAAATCTCTTTTATCAATCGGTGAATCTCAATTATTTGGTTCACTCACTCTGTGTTGTCTTCTTTGAGGCGTTCGGTTTGAGAACGGCTAGAGCATTGCGAAACCTGTCAAGAAATTCTTGAATTTTACGATTCATAGGCGTACTTGTCTTGATCAGCGGGAGAACCGTGGGCGTGTACCTCAATTCAACGAAAGTGATAAAAGACACTTTCGTGCGCTTTATTGCTAAGCTGTTTGTATGCTTAGTGCGCCCGACGTTGGTGTCCGATGAATGAAGCGGTCAATCCATAGCCGCATGCTCTCACATCACATTCATTTCAAAAGAAATCATGATTAGTGCATCAATGACTCGGATATTCTCACTCCATGCTTACGCTACGCTGCTACGCCATATCATGAATCAACAAAAGCTTCCGCTACTCGATGAGAAGAAATCATGATCCGAAAATATGAGCATGTCGGTCCAAAAGTCACAACATCACATAATACCAACACCACAATGGATGAGTCGAGATTTATGATTCTTTGATGATCTCAAAGCTGGCTCAAAACTCATTATCACGTGGATCGGATAAAGACCTCCACTTGGATTAACCAAACATGCAATAATGAAGAATCGATGACTACGAGCTTCAGAGCAAAGTACTACATCAAGAATGCAAGAACAATTTATAATGTAATATATGTTTGCATTCAATGTAATTTTAATGTGTGTTTGAGGTGACCTCCCTTAGGGGGAGATTATTAGGATTTAGTAAATCCAGTTATTAAAGAGTCGGTCACCTCAAGTAAATGTAATCGTTAGAAAGCTCGTAGTCATAGATTATTACATGTTAAGTAGTATTTAGTTTGTAACACCGTGGAGGACGGACGGGTCTTTACCCACTGTATGCCTGATCCACAGCCCGTAGGTGGCGATTTATGTAAGTACTATAAATACTCTCTACCTTCCAAGGTAGAGAGTTGGAGCTCATAATAAGATTTTTCTTTCTCTCACTAAGTTCCCAAACCTCTAACTCTTTCTCTCTCTAAAACTCATCTTGTACGCCTCTTGTGTTAATGGTTTGATGTGTATGTGAAATCCAATATGTTACATTCCCCCAATGGGACGACATAAGGGATTACTTGCAACATTTACTACAAATATAGAAAACAAATGAAGAAGGGTCTTCATAAGCTCTTCAAGTGCTGAGGATGATGAAAGTTCTTGCTCTTTGTCTTCTTCTGGCACCTTGACTTGAGAACCGTTTTCTTCACTTGTAGGAAAATGATGTAATATGCATAAATTGGATTAACTTCCCCGATTCATGCCGCATGTCTTTAGCGACTTCTCCGTAAATCACTCCTTTTGGCGAAGTTTAATCAGCTTCCCAAACAATGCGACAACCGTCTTTAGCAGATTTGAAACTTTGATGTAGTGAACATTTCCTCTAACTTTTGAAGTTTTGATAGCCGGCAGATTTGTAGATGAGTGAAACCACACAAGGTAAATTTGACTTGTTTAGGGAAAATCCGTTCGGGGGTAACATGCAAGAAATCAACAAGATCTTCTCACACATGTAGATGCTTCACACCAAAAAAACCGTGAAAGATGAAATGAAACAACTTCCCCCAGAATGTTGCGGTCTATCGGAATAATAATCACTTGTTAATATGCAGTTACTCGATAAAATGACCGTGTGTGAGGCATCACAACATCATATTTAGGTAACTTCACGCACGATAACTCTGTAAAAGTGTGACGATAACACCAACTTGAGAAATTTTAACCTTGATCGTCTCATTTCTTCCCTGATTGAAGATATTCATGAAAGGAGAGGGTTTTCAAAAAATCCAAAACATCAAAGGAAGCAAACACCACCTATACTCTCTTACCCCCGATGTTTTCAATGAATCAGAATCATACACCACGTATGTTGATGATGAATTGGAGACATCGAAACCATGTATGTTCAATTAATCTAATAAGTGTGAAGTACCATAAATATCTCGTGAGAATCAATCTGTGATAAAACTTCTCTACTCGTGTATACTCTTCTCGGCTAACTTTTTACCGACCCCATTATCATTCTGACGGCTTTTTGTAATGACTACTGATGGAAAAACCAATATTACGAACTTGAGACTGAAGTAGTATAAACCGAACTTGTGACTTAAACTTGCACTATTGTCAGACGAAGAACCCTTTTTCTTAACTCCATCGAAAAAAGGTAAACTTAAAGTTTCTCAAATTATCCACACCTTAGTGTGACACTTGTGCACAACAACGTAACTCCTTAAAAGTGATAGTTATTAGCTGTGAGCACAACAACGTAACTCCTTACATCAGGTTCAACTAGATAACTTAAGTCTTTGTCATTCAAAACGGTTAAAGCTCGAACAAGGATCTCAAAGAATCATGCATCCAACCAACCCCGATATCTTCAGATACTAAGTACACGCATCCGTGATATCCTACTTCAACCTCAAATAAATAATAAAGAATAAACGTCGTAGTCACATCTTGCGGTTAAATGCCCAAAACTAGCCTTCGATACTTGGTTAATGTGAACTATGATAATGGTTTTCCCGATCTTGTCAAAAAAAATTGTATCTCCGTGAAAATTTATGAATCCAAAATACCACACTTTTTGAACCCCCTGTGTCAAAATTCAACGGCTGACTGTAGTAACCACTTGTGAAGATAACCCTAATATGACAAACTTGAGAACGAAGTAAAATCTCCCAGAATAGTTACTTAAGCTTGTACTATCCTTGTGAAAAAGAACGGTGTACCCAATGTACAAAACCTCTTGACGTATTCTCAACTGCGTGAGACACGAGTGATAGCTACTTTGTGTTAAGAGAGAAGGAATCACAAAAGTAACTAGATAGCCAAGTCTTCATCACACTCAATATATTTGTTCAAACAAGTCATCTTCGCGGAAGGGAAGAAAGAAAGAAGACGAAATAAGTAAACACGCCCGTCAAACTTCACTTTAAACCCAAATAAATAATAAAGCATCATCTTCGTGGTCACATTAGAAATTCATCGAAACCTTTAGCCGTGAACATATATCCTCGTGAAAATTTTCGTGAACCAAAATACCATTTTTTTCGCCAACGAAAATGCCGAAGTGCGCACAATGTATTACTACATTGTATAATAAACATTTAGTTATACTTTAGCATTTTCCGGATCCAAAACAGAAGCAATGAAAATTTCAGCCCATATAGATAATACTATCTTCGCAGCCCATGTTTAACACAGTCCAATCCCATTCGTGTGATTGCAATCATCCCAAAAATCACGAATCAAATATGTAAGCCCAAAATATGTTATCCAAGCCAAAGATAAGACCCAGTCCATTTACCAATCCAACAAATTATATAAAACCGGTTATAACCCTAAATTATCTCACTTACCAAAACCCCTAATCTTCTCACACAAAAAATATGTGCGCCCCCAAATTTTATCTCCACAAAAGCAGACTATTATCCAATCAATACTACCATCGAATTTGATCTCAACATCAAACCATCATCATCAAATATCACAATCAAAAACTCAACATTCTGATTATCCAAGCAACGAACACAAGTCACCATTCGTTTTTCATATTTACGGTTCAGCTTAAAGGTCTCGTATGAGATCTCGTGTAGGTACACTTGTGGTTTGTATGAACGAATATAACAAAAAAATTGTTATAACACGTTCCTTTTTAATCGAATATGCTTTGTTAATGTTATTGTTGTTGGTCATGAACGAAAGAGAGAAAGAAAGTAACTTGTTTAGTTATATTTCTTTCTTGCATATTTCGAATAGTTGATGAGTTTGTCACAGATCTATGATGTTTAATTTTTTTTTCGTGTGAATGATCATTGAAAGTTTAGGTCGTTTTGAGTAATGATGAGGTTGGGTCGTTTTGAGTCATGTTTGTGAGGAAGGTTAGAATAGATTTGTGGTATGAGATGGGAAATATGATTGATGAAGTTGGGTCGAGTCTTTAACAATTAAACTGAGGTCATGATTTAGTTTGGTATTGTGATCGTGGTCATGGTCTTGGTATATGTTCAATAACAGTTTACGTCTAAGACATCTTCGTCTCCTATTTTTCGTCTTAAGCGGAAACCAAGAGACCTTACGCGTAAGACCTTATGCGTAAGACCTTATGCGTAAGGCTTATGCTTATGCGTAAAAACCTTACGCGTAACTGTTCTTATGCATAACTTCACAGTTATGCGTAAATATCACTGAAGACGGCTACTTATGCGTAGAAATAGGGTTTTGAACCTTTGTTGACTTTTTCTGGCGTCCTTTTTCCGACCAGATTTAGACCAACATCATAAACCAAGAAACTATGACATAAAACGCCTCATATTTTACCTTTTTTGACCACAAGAATCTGACTAGTTTGACCACACAATTCCACAGGTTTGGTACAAAAAAAATTCCACGGGTTGGTACAAGAAACAGTTACAATATATGTTACCAAGAAACTGAAAGACAAGAAACAGAAACATGGAAACAGTAATAAAAAGTTTGACTATTTGTGACCAATAAAGATACAATAAACTTGTATATAAAAACCTGTTAACCCAAAAAGATATAAAAGGTTAAGAATAAAAAACAGATATTCGACACACGATTTTGACAAGATAACATCACCAAAATCAACCACAAATAAAAAACCGACCTTGCTCTTGATACCAATGTTAGGATCGTATGTATGGATGATTTGGTGAATCGGGAGGTCTTGGAAGATGGAAGAAAGCCATCTTCAAGTTAGAGAGAGAGACTAGAGAAAAGGGAGAGAACTATGTGTTTAATATTGAAAGGTGAAAGGCTTACACTAAGAATCTCACCCCTCCATGGAAGTATGGAGGGGTATTTATACCCAAACACTTACATCTATCAATAAATGACATAACAAGCCCTTGTGTTTAAGGTAACAAAGATAGAAAATGTAATCTCGTCAATGTCGTTCCATTTACAAGTTAGGAGTGATTCCAACAATTGATGAAGTTACTGATGAAGAATTAGATGCATTACTTGACGATTCTGATCCGTTCATGACTACTTCAGAAAAAATTAGTGAAACGAATCTTGACAAAGAAGTCACTGATTTTATGGAAGTCAAATTTGAAGAAGATGTTGAGGAAGTTGAAGAAGGAAAAATAATGGAAGAGAATTTTGAGGAAATAAATTTTAATGATCAAATGAGGAAAAAATCTCCTCTTCAAGAACCGCCAACAGATCTTGAGCTTAAACCACTGCTCGATCATCTTGAATATACTTATTTGGAAGAAAATTCACTTCTTCCAGTAGTCATATCTTCATTGCTCAAAAATGAGGAGAAAGAACGCCTTGTTTCTATTCTCAAAAATCATAAAAGAGCCTTCGCTTGGAAAACTTATGATATTCCAAGAATAAGCCCCATTTTTGCAAACACAAAATTCGAGGAAGGTGTTAAACCCATTATGGAAAGACAGCGTCTACTAAATTCCAACATGAAAGAAGTTTTTAAAAAGTAAATCATCAAGCTTCTTGATGCTGGTATCATTTACCCCATTGAGGACAGCCCTTGGGTAAGTCCCGTTCACTGTGTGCCAAAGAAAGAAGGAATGACCGTTGTGACTAATGACCGGAATGAATTAGTTCCTACTAGGACTGTCACTGGATGACGCATTTGTATCGATTATCATTAATTAAACAAAGCCACCAGAAAAGATCATTTTCCTCTTCCCTTCATGGATCAAATGCTTGAAAGACTAGCGGGGAACAAGTTCTTTTGTTTACTCGATAGCTTTTCAGGATATTTCCAAATTAAAATTGATCCTGCTGACCAAGAAAAGACCACTTTCACTTGTACCTTTGGAACCTACTCTTACCGGCGTATGCCTTTTGGTGGATAATTTTTCAGTTTTCGAAGAATCATTTGATGCTTGTCTATCTAATCTTGATAAAATGCTCGAAAGATATGAAGCTGCACATCTTGTATTTAATTGGGAAAAATGTCACTTTATGGTAACTGAAGGAATTGTGCTTGGTCACAAATTTCAAGTGCAGGAATAGAGGTAGACAAAGCAAAAATCGATGTTATCACAAAGTTACCACCTCCAATTAACGTTAAAGCCGTTAAGAGTTTTTTAGGACATGCCGGTTTTTACCGTCATTTTATCAAAGATTTTTCCAAAATATCTCGTCCTATGACAAGACTTCTTGAAAAAGATTCCGTTTTTGACTTTAGCGTAGATTGCATTAAAGCATTCGAAACCCTGAAAACACAACTGACTAGTGCACCAATTATGGTTTCACCTGAGGTCACTACCATTCAAGCTTATGTGCGATGCAAGTGATTTTGCTATAAGAGCTATTTTAGGTCAACGAGAGGGAAAACACTTTTGCCCTATATATTACACGATTACATAGAAAGTATTATTAGCCGTTGTTTTTTCTTTTGAAAAATTCATATCTTATCTTGTGCTTTCAAAAACAATTGTGTTTACAGATCATTCGACACTCAAGTATCTATTTACCAAATAAGATGCAAAACCGCATCTTATTCGATGGATTTTACTACTCCAAGAGTTTGATATTGAGATCAAAGATAAGAAAGGAGCAGAAAATCTAGCCGCTGATCATTTGTCACATCTTGAAAACCCGAATTTGGAGGAATTGAGGGAAGAAGAAATTGATTATTACTTCCCAGATGAGACTCTCATGACGGTTGACATGTATGATGATAAAGAATCGCCATGATTTGCAGATTTTGCAATTGGTAAAATCCTCGGAAAAGGATTAACTCATGCCCAACGAAGTAAATTCTTTTCAGAACTAAAACACTATTATTGGGAAGATCCCTATCTTTTCAGGATGTCTCCCGATGGGATGATCAGAAGACGTGTTTCTGGTTCCGAAACCCGAAGAATTCTTGATAAATGCCATCATGGCCCAATTGGGAGACACTATGGTCCTTCCACCACAGCTAAAAAAGTTTTTGATGCTGGATTCTATTGACCAACAATATTCAAAGAAGCTCATACTCTTGTTCAAAACTGTGATGCTTGCCAAAGATCCGGTAGTCTTTCTCATGAGAGATGAAATGCCATAAAAACATTCAAGTTTGCGAAATATTCGATATTTGGGGAATCGATTTTATGCGACCATTTCCTAAATCACGCAAATAGGAATACATGCTCGTTGCTTTCGATTATGTTTTTAAATGGGCAAAAGCCGAGACTTTACCCACAAACGATGCACGAGTTGTTATAAATTTTCTCAAAAAGCTTTTCGCTCGTTATGGAATTCCTAAAGCTTTGATAAGTGATCGAGTAACTCATTTCTGTAACAGACAAATGGAGAAAATCATGAATCGATATGGAGTTCATCATCTTTTTGCTACAGCTTACCATCCACAAACCAGTTGCCAAGTCAAAAATACCAACACAGGTTTAAAAAGAATACTCAAAAAAATGGTGAAGGATAATCCTTCAGTTTGGTCGAAAAAGCTTGATGATGCTCTGTGGGCATTTCGTACGGCTTACAAAACTCCAATTGGCCCAACTCCTTACAAACTTTTGTATGGAAAAACTTATCATTTTCTGTTCGAAATCGAGCATCTTGCTTACTGGGCCCTTAGAAGCTATAATACTGATCTCAAAGTAGCTGGAGAAAGGAGATTCTTGCAATTGCATGAACTCGATGAGTTAAGACTCCAAGCTTATGAGAATTCCAAACTTTACAAAGCTAGAACCGAAGCTTATCATGACAAAAAGCTTAGGATTCGTAAAGATTTCAAAGCCGGAGACAAAGTTCTGCTTTTCAACATGGAATATAAGTTCAAAGCTCCTAAGTTCAAACCAAAATGGTTCAGACCATATATAGTGAAACATGGATTTCCATCCAGATATGTAGAACTTTATGACAAGCATGGTGGAAGTTTCATTGTCAATGGACAGCGAATTAAGTTATATTATGATAAGGAACAAATGAATGAGATTTCAATCGACGCTGCCTGAATCTGAATATGAAGTTATTACATTCATGGAACCCTTTCCAGTGATTAAAAAAAGAACACACCATGGGTACGCAGACTCTGGATTCATCTGGGATGTTTTCCCCGGATCCTGTGATGCTAAAAAATTATATGATATCAACGATACTGGTGAAGGAATAGTTAAAGGAAACGTAGTGTAAATTCCCAAATCTTTGAGGAAGAAACCAAAAATTGCACCTACATGATTAAAGGAGTTTTGATTCAGGTTGATGACTCCGTATTAAAACAAGTGCTACTCGGGAGGCAACCGTGTCATTTTAGATTTTATTTTCATTTTTAGTAATCACACCCCGAAGTTTAAACCGATGGTTGAACATAAGTGTGGGGGTGTGACGCTATTTTTAATAAAACTATTTTGTTTGTTTTGTATAAGATTACTGCAGGTAATGATTACTTCTCATGGACACTTGGATCATTGAAGTCAATTGAAACTTCAGCTGGAGGTTCAATCAGAAAATATGGCTTTATTCTCATTTCCCTATTTTTTTGAGTTCGTTTATCTCATTGAGGACAAAGTTCAACTTAAGTGTGGGGGGTGAATAGGAAAATAAGGGTAATTTTTAAATTTTTGAGTTTAATTTTTGTTTGCCCTTGTGATCTAGTTATTTTCATGCTTTTAGGATTAATATATTAGAATAACTGGATCATTCCACTAGTAAAATCTATAATTTTTGAAAAACTGAGATGTGTCTCGATTAATATTGGAATCCATTCTGGGATCGATAACATTTGCTAGCCCATTTTGTAACCCTTCCACCAAATGTGAGGATTTGAGCCTGTTTAGTATTCAACATACATCTTTTATGCTTAGATCTTTTTATGAGTGTGCCGGTGATTTTATTTATTCTAGATCTTGTGCTTGTAAATCATTACGAGACTGCTGTGAGATCGCACTTTTGTGTGATATAAGTATATATGCGTGATAAGAGGCACCCTTAGGAATTCACCCAAATAGCCTTCCATTTTCCATATATTCAGCTAGCCGCATTGGTTAGTTGCCCTTCATTATAAACCCATTTGTTAGCAATCATCTTTAGCGCTAGATACTATTCGTTTCACCATCTGAGCCTGTTTCCTTTTTCATTTTTGAATAAATCCAGAAAAATACAAAAAGATTTTACACTTATAGCCTAGCCTTACCCAAAGTCAAGTCTCGGTTGGTTGCTTGTTACATGGCAAGATGGAAGTATGTGGGAAATCATTGAATTTTGGAGGAAAGTGCAAACTCTATGTCTCTATGGATGCTCTATTGGATTTATGATCGTTTGTTGGAAAAGTTCTGAGTTAAAAAAAAAGTCATCGCAATTATAAGATGACAGGTGTGGAAAAACTAGAGGGGGGGTTGAATATTTTTGCCGATTAAAACTTCGTTTTAAAGTATTTAGATAGACTTATGTCAATCTATTTGATATGTGTGTTCGATAATGATAAATAAGAATATAAGTAAGTAATGTAAAAGATAAAGAGTAAGGAACACAAAACCATGACACAAGTATTTATAGTGGTTTGGCTATAAGGACACCTTCCTTGCCCTACTCCACTCCCCGAGTACCCCACTCGAGAGTTTGTAAGCACTACACAACACAAGCTCCTTAATGTGGTAGAGAAGCCTTCACAACGTCGCCTACTCTTTATCCCATACAAGGCTAAACATCGAGTTCTTACACAAGGTAGAACCAAACCTATCACAACGTCGCCTACACTTTATCCGGTACAAGGCTAGATACCGAGTTCCATTACAAAGGAGGAACTAGTACCCAACACTAAACCACTACACAACTACCTCAAAGGAGACACACTTCTTGTTACAACAGTAGAGAGGATATCAACATCCTCTAATCCAAGCTACACAACTAGTACATCGATGCACCATATCGAATGTACACCTTTGGCACCATTCACTAATGCCTTCAACACGACCCTTCGGCACCTATCACTAATGCCTTCAACACGACACTTATACGGAGGGAGGAAAGAACTATCAACAAGATGCACTTTAGTGGTCTTGATGATGACGAAGCTTAGCAACTCATGACTTGAGCTTGCACGTCTTCAAGAGGTGGTGATCTCGCCTTTATGAGGAACCTAGAGAATCACACAAACATAAAACTACATAGAATGATCCTTTGGATCAGTGGTTAGAGATGTTAGAATACTGGGAGAAAGTATAACTAAGAGTGGTAGTAAGCAAGAGAGAAATGGCTCACTATTTATAGACAAAACATGTCTACTATACCACGGTTCCCACGGATCCCTCACCAGAGGGATCCGGCTAGTGCAAAACCTGGGATCCGGCTACTAGGTCAATTTAGTCTGGATTTCGGGTTGCAAACCGGATTATGGGTTATGGGTTATGGACCATGGGTTATGGGTATTGGATTATGAATACCCAACAAGATGCAATGTACCTAGTCGTTGGCTTATGGATCTTGGGTCATGGGTCATGGACTTTGGATCATGGATCATGGATAATATCCAATCATGACTTCATGCATGTTGTCATGCAATGAGTCAAGGGTTATGGATCATGCTAATTGGGTATGGGTTATGGACTTTGGTTTTTACCCAACAACATTCATTGTACCTAGTCAATGGATCATGGGTCATGTGTCATGGGTCATAGGTTATGGACTTTGGTTTTTACCCATTACAACATATACAATGTACATATACATTTCTATAAAATGTAAACACTAGTTGTTATACATATGCATTTCTATAAGATATAAACAATATTACTTATTAGTGTTTTATAAAAATGTCTTTGGTTTTATATAACTTATTTACTAAACATGTTTTGATATAGTTTCAATATGTTTAGTAAAAGTGTATTAGTAAACTATTGGCTCAAACCTTTTACTTATTTTATTTGTTTCGTTAAAATGATTTTACGTTTGTTATTGACAAAACATTAGAAGATTGTAAAATATAAATAAACGTTTTTATGGCTTATTTGTATTAACAATCTCCCCATTTTTGTTGATGACAAAACATAAGATTATTTTAAAAAGAAAATAAAATTTTAAAAAATTAATTGGCGTTTTTACTCTTATCTCCCCCTTTTTGTCGAAACAAAAAGAGCGTCGAAAAGAAACTAACACATTGTGAAAAGAAATGTTTTGAGAAAACTTGTGAAAAGTAACAAAATGAGAAATAAAAAGAAAGATGAGAGAAATATTCGCGTCTTAGCTCCCCCTTAATGGATGCTTCCCTTTGTTGAGGGCGTCAAGTAATTAGAAGGCTAAATGAGTGTGTCGCAAGTATTTTTGCAATGGTTTCGTCTTTGATGAAATGCTTCACCTTGATGAGTGCTCCCTTTTGAGGAGGACGTTAAGTAATATAGAAAACCTAAGTGAATGTATTGCAAGCGTTTTTGCAATGCTTTGCTTTGACGAAAAAATTCCCCCATCTTGAGGGTGTTGATGGGCGCAGAAGGCGCGTTCGGGGTCAAGGAAACTTCCTTTTTCTTTGAGCAAGTTTTTCAACCTCCTAGGCAGTGAACCTAATCGTTGTAGTGTAGTATGGGGTAAGCCTCGGGGATTGATATCGTTCTCTAGGGGAATAGGAATGCTAGTAAGAAATATATGACGAGAAGGTGGGGTTGAGGATGATTATTTTTATCTTTTAAGGTTTTTAGAAAGCTAATGTAAAATCTCGGGCAATTGGTTTTGGGGTGGTACTTACCGATTACTCTACTTTAACTAATTGTCTAATTATCTAATTACTACGGGTAGCTATGTCTAATTGAGGTGTGCTCATATGATGATTAAAGATGTGTTCACTTAGATACTATTACTCCTTAGTTATCTTTTATTGGTTGGTTGAGTTGCCATGTCCTTTATCTTAACACGTTGTATTCCTAAAGGTCGTAGGGTATGCGTGGTCGCTAGTTCTTTGAGGTTATCTCTCATATATGACTCAAATTAGGCAAGCCTAAGCTATTTCATCCATGAACCATATCATCATAAAGCATACTCAAGCATTAAATTCAACGAAGATGCCTAGTTGCACTCCTAAACCAATTTCAATTAAGACGAAACAACCTAACAATAATCAATAACTAGGTTTCATAGATCTAAGCAAACACACAAGTAATTTAGCTAGACATGATAGACAAGCAAGCATACACACAATCAATCGAATATGAGATAGATATAATGATAATTTGGATTAACAAACTGATCTCGATGTGTAAAATAGGGTATGGGACCCTAGAATACTGTCCAAGTCGGGCTACAACTGAGTTAGGGTATTTTCTCCAAAACTCTACCTCTTAAAATACAGAAAAATCGAATTCTATATATAGATTTACAATCTCGACGGCGTCACCTTTTGCATGGGACGCCGTTAGGTCGCCTTCATTAGGGTTTCGTTTTGGCCAAGTCATCTATGGGACGGCGTCACTTTAAAGTTGTGACGCTGTCGGTCTTTAGTTGAGATGTCGTCTTGATTCAAGATCTGGGCCATTTGGAGTGAAAACTGTGAGTGACGCCCTCCATAATTAGAGAGTGACGCTGTCAGGTTATAAGACCAGAAATTTCACTGAGCCGTCGCGTGCATGTTTTGATCAAGTCTTCATAGAGGACGGCGTTGCCCTTTGGATGGGACGTCGTCGGGTTCTCTTCCGGTTTTGAGTGGCCGATCTTGACTTTGCCATTTTCTTCATATATTTGCTTTTTTTCGTCCAAATGTGCTTCATTCCATCATTTTGCTTCCAAAAGACCTAAAATGTAAAAAAGAACGAAATTAAGCAGTAACGGATATAAAATGTGTTGAAATAGGGCTTAAATGACCCCCTAAAAGCGTACGTTTTAAATCCTTATCAGGTGTCAAAGTCTTCATGTGTATTTTGAAAATCTACAAAACAAAGGTTATAAAACAAGTATATGGTGCATTGTTTCCTGCAAATGAGATTCACATTAGTTTAAAAATGTGCTTCTGTTGGACGGTTCCGGCGGATCCTTCGTGCGAGGGTACCGTCTAGGCTAAATTGTGGGAACTGTGTACCTGCATTCTATTGGCAGCAATGTAGATGTGAAAAGTGACGTAAACGTCAAAATGAGTAATGTATTGAAGCACAAAACATATTCTCATAACTATATAGTATACAACATGTAGTTTCATTCAATAAAACAAGAGAAATGATGCATATATCTCTAAAACTAAGAAAATGATACAAACACGTAGTACATTTCCTAACAATTCTAAGTTGTGCCTAAGTGATGAGTGTCTAAATACTCATCATTTTGTACAATATAAAGCCAAAAACATCTGAAAACACTCAAAAATGCTTCAAAATGATAAAAATATCACAAATCAGTGTTTTATGTGTTTTAAATGCAAAAATATCAAAATCAGATGAAAAACGTATCAAATTTGCAAAAATGGCAGTTTTAGTCCCCCAAGTTTCAAAAATTGTCAAAATCAGTCCACGTATATCAAAATAAATAAAAATGTCATTTAAGGTCCATGGGATTCAAAAGTTGTCAAAACAAACCCTTGAAATATAAAATTTGCAAAACTACAACTTTGGTCCCTCAAGTTTGAAAAATGTCAAAAATGGCCCCTGGAAATTGGAAAATGGCAAAGTTAGTCCTTGTACTTTTTTGAGATTGTCACTTTCAACCCTTGGATCAACTTCTCTGAATTGGCAGATATGGTCCCTTGATTTTCAGATTTTACACCTAAGGTCCTTGTCAATAAAACCCTTGTCAAACCAATTTGGACCCTTGCCTAATTGTGACCCCCTGTCATAATACATTTTGACCCCCTTTTATATTAATACCCCGGTCAACAGAAGTCAAAAACAACCCATACGCGCCTAAAAACCACTACCACTGTACATCTCCCTCTCCACCTCTGTATACCCAAAACCAGTCATGGTTTCCTCCTTGCTTTTTCCCCCTCCTTGCTTTTTCCCCCTCCTCTTCCACTAACACCCAAATACTCTTAATTATCTCAAACAAAACCCATTAATGGCTCAAACACCTTTCGAAAATAATTGGCGCCAAAATGACACTTGGACGGTTTTGATGAGTTTCAAGCATCCAATGGCTCAGAGATGGTGGGAAAGGTTCAGAGTACAAGTGGAAGCAATTTTGTATAAAAGGAAAGAGGAGAGAAGCTAGAGAGAGTAGTAGATAGTAGTTTTAAATTTCTTCAATGTCGTTTTTTATTCAATGTATTAATATAGCTTAAATTATGTAATCTTTTTGCTTCTATGATCAAAACTCAAGTGAATTTATCATTTTAATCATTTTCAAGTCCTTAATTAAAGTTTCATTTCAATTGCATGCTTTAATGCTCACTGTTGAAAAATTGAGTTTTCAAATCCTATGTTAAAGCTTCTAATAGCTTATATCTTGTTCACTCAAGTTTATTTCAGCTTGTTAAAGCTTTTGTTAAGCCTATTGATCATTTTTAAGCAAGTTTCATCCATGGTCAACAAAAGTCAAATTAAGCTCATGTGGCCTTGGAAATGGAAAAGGGTTGATGCAGGCATGGATTTGGGTTGAATAATAGCTAGTTGGATTGGTTTATATAGGTTAGTGGTTCCTGGTTTAACTGTTGGCAAACCATAGTGGCTAGGGATCTTTGTAAGTTATTTTTACAAGTCTTAGCATAATCAATATTTGTAGTTTTAATCTGTTAAATTCTGTTCTAATAGATGCATTTAGGTTTGGATAAGTGAGTTTGATCATAATATAAGTTGGTTCAGAGTTTGGATTTGTTTCAGTTGGCAAATCAGTGTAACAAGGGTGTTTGGTTTACGATCTATCAGATATTTTTGGCTTATCAAGGTGATAGCTTTATATTAGTTCATGTTTGTTAAGTAAATTTGAACTCATTTGGGTCTTAGTTTGGGTCTGCAACACCACCAAAGTCAAACTTGTATCAAATCTGCCAAAAGCGCTCCATGTTGTGATTTTTAGATTAGCAAACTCTTGATTTGTGCTTAGATTTGTTAAATATTGCTTGCAACAAGTTCATTACAACACATAACATCAACATCAGTCTTAAAATTGGATCCAAAATCCATTTTGGTCAAAGTTCTTAAATATCTTCAAAAGTCAAAAGTTGCTAAAATCTGTTTTTGAGCCAACTACAAGGAATTTTCTTGAGCTCATTTTTTGGACTTATCAAGTGAAATTTGGCATTTTAGAAAGTTCAACTGGTCTTGTTACTTATTAGCATTTTTGTGAAATTTTACAATTTTTGCATAAGCTCCAAAACAAGCTTATCAACTTGGGCCTAGTTTCCCTGCTCACTGAACTCAGTTGACACTGAGATTTTCTCAGTTCTTGTAGCTTGTGCACAGGGCTCATATGGGCTTCCCATGGTCTGATTCTAGGTGCATTTGCTCTCACCCAGGTCTTGTTCAAGTTCCAGTTGTTAGTTTGTAGTTTCAGCTTATTGGTTTGCTTATTTTCTTGTTCAAAGTAGACACCCTCAAACTGTTTTTAGCTTATTTGCTCAAACATCAAATCTGAGTAATTTGCTATTCCAGTGGTTAAGGCTTGTTGTAATCTGTTGCATTTTGGTTCTTTAAGCTTATTTAAGCTTCTGTTTTAGTTGGGTGCTTATTGGTAGCCATTTGCTTATATAAGTGCTCATTTCAATAAGCACTTGGTCATCAGTTTCAATTTTCTCCTAGCAACCTCCTGTTTTTCCAATTTTCCTAGCTTCCTAATAATATTTTAGAGTTTTCCTGAAATTTTCAGATTTTTCCAAGCTTGTTTGCTATTTTTCTTGATTTTAATTAGTTTTTAAGTATTTTTAATTAGCTTTTAATACAAATAATTAAGAAAAGCTTCAAAAAAATAAGTTTTCATTTTTCTTAAGTTAAGATAAATATATAAGTCATAAAAAGTATTTTTCCATAATTTTCTCAGTTTAAAAAGTATTTTCTAGCATTTTAATTAGTTTTAAATTAATAATAAATATATAAAAAGTGTGAAAAATATATTTTCAGTTTTAAAATTAGTTTTATAGTATTTTAGATTTTTCTAAATCATAAGTTTATTTTTCTAGTCTTATTTCATATTTTCTTTTATTTTAGGGTATTGTTAAATAGTTTAAATTAGTTTTTAATTAATAATAATTAAATAAATAGTTGTAAAATTAATTTTCCTTTTCTAATAATTTTCTAATATAATTAGGATTGTAAAAATGTATTTTCTATATCCTTAGGTATTTTCCTTCTTTATTTTCACTTTTTATTTTGTACGTTTACGTAGTTTTTAATTTAAACTTAAGTTTTAAGTTTTAAACGTTCATCACTTTAAATATAGTGATAGCGTTTATTTAATATATTTTATCTTTTTACTTTTCTTAATTTGTATTTAAGTCGTTTTTATTTATAAACTTTTTCAGTAGTGTAATTATCCATCCAAATCCTTTCTGATCACTATCCTTAGTGATCATTCTATCGTCTGATCAAGTGTTTTCACACCATTGAGTCTCCGTGGGACTAAACGACCCGGGAATTCATTATATTCTCTGATCATCATTGCATTTGTGCTTAAGCTGTTTTAAGTCTGTTACGGTTGGCCATTCACAAGTGGCCAGCTTGTGTGATTAGACTTGGGATGGTTCACATGATCCATCTAAGACTAGAGAAGAGCACCACTTGTTCTTATATTCCTATGTTCTAAGGACGATTAGATTTGTTGACCTCATCAAAGTGTTCGAGAAGGAGACAAAACATGAAACATAATTCGTCACATACTTCATGGACTAGCCCTTCGACATGTTGAAAATGAAAGCAATCATTGTCATGGCTAGGTGGTGGTAGGAATGGAGTGGTTTGAGGTGGAAGGTTTGATGAGGAAGGTGGAGGTTCTACAAAATATGGAGGGATTTGTGGAGGTAAGTTTGATAAAGTTGGTGGTGGTTCAACTAAGGGTGAAGATGGTGGAATATGTGTTGATGGTGGAGGTAAAGATGTACCTTCTTCCATATGATTCGGTTGTTGAGTTGGGTAATTCCTCATAATCCAAAATGGACCATTTGAGGGTGAAGGTGAAAAGGACACGGGTGCTAGTGTGGTTACAACCCCAAAGTTTTGGTGAGAAGTTTGTTATGGCATCATTTTCTCAATTAAGGAAAATGTTGGCAATGGTGGTGGATGAGAAGGCCTAGGCGGCAAGTCTTCTAAGTTGTAAAGATGTGGGGATCAAAGTGGAGTGGTGAAGGAAATAGCTCTAGGTACTAGAGGTGATGGTTTAGTGGAGGTAGGGGTGTTTGGTGTAAGAGGTATGGTAGTGTTTGGCAAGGGTTGTCTTGTGGGAACAATCCTTTTAGAAGTTGGTTTGATTGGTAGAGTTGGTTGTGAGGGATTTCTAGTGTTTGAAGCTTTGATGGGTGAAGATTCGGTTGAGGAGATTTCATGAACAACCCGAGCAATCTTCTTGGGGGGTCCTTTGGGTGATGAGTTAGCATTAGGAGCTTTCCTCATGGTAAAATGGTAGAAAGGACATGTGTAAAAAGAAGACTTTAGCTACTGAGAATGAGTGTGTGAATGGTGATTTAGAGGTTCTAACATAAGTGGTTTATAAAGAAGGAATTTGGCAAGTGAATTAAAACCACTAAAATTTTTTAAATTGCAATGATTTGCATTCACAAGAGTCAACTACAGAGTTGTACTGATCTAGGGAGTTATTTAAGACAATATGGAGTGTTTAGATTAACAAAGATGGTTTGAAATGATTGTATCAAGTAGGATTGATGAGCTTGTGTAGACGGTTCTCACGGATCCCTTACTTGAGGGATCCGTCTAGGCTAAACCCATAGATCCGGCTCTCAAAAGCAAAGGAAAAGAGTGATGAGGTTCTAGTAAGGTCTAGTACCTACATATCTTGAGTTTTTTAGTTTCCTCAGGTGTCTTTAATAATATCACTTAAATGATCAAGTATAATGAGTGAGGGTAGCTAATGATGTCTTTTATGGAAAGAAATAGAGTTTTCATGAACACCAATGGGTGATCAAGGATGACACTAAGAATTTTGATGGTGTCAAATGGTGTCAAAATCCTAGAGACTAGATGGTGATCTAAGGAGAATTTAGAAAATTTCTTAAAAATCACAAGAAAAAAAGTTTTTAGACCATTTTAAGAACAAGATGACTAAAATCAATTTTACTAAAATTGAGAGAAATATCAAACTAAATGTTTTGAGATGAGAGGGATAATGTGTGAACATTGTAGCAGAAAGATTGTGAGTTTTGAAGTAGTGATAAATCAAAAACACCTTTGAATGTGATCTTAAGTCATCCATGAGTGAATGTGGGATCAACTGAGCCTAAAAGGGACTTAAGTGATCCTAATGTAACATGTTTAACTAGTCTAATTAGGTCTGGAAGGCTGGAATGAAGCAAGGATGATAGAATAGCTCTTCTGTTTACCCGGATCCCACGGATCCTTCATTTGAGGGATCCGGCTAGTTATAAGCCAAGGATCCGGCATCTGGGACAGACTACTTAACAGTGAGCGTGCAATATTTTGCTCTAGATGTCGAATTATGAAACTAATGATTTCTACTGTAAACATACATGTATATAAATGAAAACACAGAAAGCATAGCATATAGAAACAACCTATGGGTGAGCAAACAAGATAAAGACCATATATCAAAATAAAAACAACTAAATAAGTCTTGCACAAAGTTATGAGCATACATTGTTTTGACAATCATAAAACGTCCAAAATAACCATAAGGAAAGTCATGGAGTACAATGTTTCTTTTGTCAATCTCTTCACTTCTTTTACTTTCCTGAGTTCATGATGAAATGAGTTAGACACTTGAACATCCCTTTTGTTTGCTTGAATTCTTCAGATTCATTTGGAAAAGTGGGAAGTTGTTCATAGTAAGTCATGGGGTCGATTTGATAATTAGAAACGGGATCGACTTTAACTTCTTCATCTTCATCTGAAGATTCTGAGAGAGGGTGAGGCCTTTTCCCATTGATCATGAACCGTTTGGAGGGTTTTTTGGTAAGATGTACCATATCATGGTTAGCAAGAAAATGATCATCGGTAATAGGAGTAGGTTGCATTACAGTAACATACTTACAGAGTCGTGTTAGGAGCATACCATAAGGAAGAAACATTATTATGTCGGTTTTGAACACAACTACCATTCTTTTGACAATGTAATAGGCGAGATTGAAAGGTTTTTGGTGGATGAGACAATAGATCATTTGGACAAGACACGCATTGGGATGGTCTTTGTTTCTAACCAAGCAAATGATATTTTCTCTAAGGATTTCTTCCCACTTTTTGCAAATGGGAAACATCTCAAAGAGTTCCATTTGATAGGGATCACAATGGATAAGTTCTTTGTTGCGGTTATAACGAGATTGGTTGACTCTCTTTTTGAAGATGGTGTATCGAACAACTATGGGGTCGTCAATTGGAGTGTGATAAATAGGTTTAGAGTCAAGTGCGAAGGATTGAGTAGCAATTGACCAATCTTCGAAAACCATACAAATTCCTTCACATGGTATGCGAAGGATTTGTGCGAATGTGTTGAGGGGTAAGGTGATGCTTTGGTTGTTTATCTTTGAAAGCGATTGAAATACTTTCATCATTATTTCGGATAATCTAACACTCTTGTAAAATTCGAAGATGAAGACTGGACAAATTTGTTCATCAATGTTTAGAAGACAATCAAAGTTGATTGCGAAAAAGGCTTGGGGAATATTGGTGTTTTCAAGAAAACATTCCTAAACTACACGACCTTCGTGGATAAGTCGTTTTTGGAGCATTTTGAAGGTTTTTCGATCACTTTTTGATTTCCCTTCTTTGCGATAGTATCTAGGAATGTAGTGAACAGTGTCATGATAGTCTTGTTGGGTAGCTTTAGGCATGTTTGATCCTAGGTAAAATTTATCAAGATGTGTTTATGAGTTTATTTTGTATTAAATAATGCCGTTTTGAAAATCCTTTATTATGTAGAAACTTTTTGTATGGAAAACAATTTTGCAATAAACAAGTTCCCAATTGGTGATGAAAAATTTAGAACAATTAAAAGTTTTAAAAACATAAACCCTAGGATGGAGATGATGATGAATAGTAAATATGAGTGTAATTACTTACAATGATGTTTAGGATTGAGATGCATGAGAGTATGGAGCCCTAGGATGATTGGAACTGAGATTTGGTCATTCTATGTTTTTAGGAAGAGGGAAAATGGATTTTTTTGGGTTTTAAAAACGAGTCTCTTGTTTTTTGTTTACACGGTTCCCCCGGATCCCTTGTTTGAGGGATCCGGCTAGTACAACTCATCGGATCCGGCGCTGCAGACAAATATTGGAGTATTTTGGATTATTCTTTCACTTGTAACAAGTTATACAATAACTTATTTTTTAGAGGAATTTGTAGAATGAGATTTTGGTTACATTCCTATTTGAATAGAAGTTTGGCTAAGATGTTTTGAAAGAAAGGAAATTTGTTTATCAAGTGACGGCGAATCAAAACTTTAACTATCAAGAATTTAATATTGTGATGATGGCATAGGTTTGACGAACTTACAAGTTTTTAAGAGAATCAACAAGAAATACTATTCATGATGATGTGTTAGGATGGAAAGTAGTGAAGAGAGACTTTTTAAAAACTTGTGACTTTGATGTTTAAGTGCCTAATTCGTGTACACATAGTATTATATATAAATGCATGGTTTTCATAAAGATGTTTATGAAAGAGAATCTTATATGATTACTACATGTATATTGTAACTCGTTGTAGGTAGGAGAACATACCTTTGCTCTATTCTCTTTTTATGGTTTGTAGAAACCATAGACCTGAAATACTTCATGAGCTTTTAAAGTAATCAATTCTACTTTGTGAAACTAGGTTGAGATTATTCTTGGGTTCTTCCTTGAATGTTGACTTCATTTTTCCTTGGATAGAGCAAAGTTTTTGGAAGAATCCTAATATGAAGATTTCTTAAAAAGAAACAGTTAGAATGATCTATCACTATCCAACATTTTGTTAAAATATAAATATTTCTAAAACATGAATTTTTGTTTTAATAAATTTCCTTCTTTGTAGTTTTCAAACACAGACGGATCGTGTCAAGTTTTTAATTACAATGTACTCTAAGAAACTTGGTAACGAAGCTCTCATGCCAATTATGAAAAAACTTGAAGGGGGGGGGGGGTTGACTAGTTTTTTCCGATTAAAACTTCATTTTAAAGTATTTAGATCGACTTATGTCAATCTATTTGATATGTGTGTTGAATAATGATAGAGAAGCATATAAGTAAGTAATGCAAAAGATAAAGAGTAAATGGATTATGGGTCGTGGGTCATGGGTTATGGACTTTAGTTTTTACCCATTACTTACCCATTACAACATATACAAAGTACATATACATTTCTATAAAATGTAAACACTAGTTGTTATACATATGCATTTCTATAATATATACATAATATTACTTGTTAGTGTTTTATAAAAATGTCTTTGGTTTTATATAACTTATTTACTAAACATGTTTTGATATAGTTTCAATATGTTTAGTAAAAGTGTGTTAGTAAACTATTGGCTCAAACATTTTACTTATTTTATTTGTTTCGTTAAAATGATTTTACGTTTGTTATCGACAAAACATTAGAAGATCGTAAAATATAAATAAACGTTTTTATGGCTTATTTGTATTAACAACATGAATATATTCATTATGTATCAATCAATCAAGTATGAGGCTTTCCAAAGATATGTGATAGTGGTTCGAAGTAGCTAGGAACACTTGGATTATAGACTTGACTATGATATATATTCTTTCTTTTTTACTTCATAAATAATTCCCATGCCTCGTCCCTTCCCTGTTGGCTTTGTGAAAATATGAAATGCACGGATATTTTTAGTGAGCATCCAATTCTTGAAGGAACAAATGACGCGCCAGCAATCTAGTACATATTTTTGGTGACCATCCGTTATGCGAATAACACGCCAGCAATCCAAGGTATACTCTAGTGACCATCCGTTGTTTGACTTAATCAAGAATTTACGCCAGCGATCTATTATATTCTTGTATGTAATGTTTGAAAGTAATCCTAGTTAACCTTTAATTATAAGTCGAATAAAAGACCTCTTTTATGTGTATGCTTGGTGCTCACACCATGTCGGTGTAGTTTTGTTTCTCGTACAAGCTTATGGTAATATTAAGATCATGACTGAGCAATGAGTGTGATTTATCTTAATTACTCCACCAAATAACTGAGTGATTTGAGTGAATTATATTTCATTCCTTTTTCGTGAGTTGAGTAGAAATGTTCATTAGCAAGAAAATCATTAGGGTATTGTCAAACATCTTGATTTTTCGCCGTTAAAGTTAAAATGTTGAATCTTACCTTGTACTTGTACTTGGTAGATTTGCATCACATTTTTCTCAAACATAGTTGTGTACCATGTGGATTTATATTTTTATTTCTAGATTTGCTTGAGGGAAAGTAAAGCTCAAGTGTGGGGGAATTTGATAACGCTCAAATTATGCATGTTTTTATTAGCGTTATTCGTACTTTTATGTATGTTATTTGGTTATATTCATATGCTTTTGCTACTTAATGTGTCAAAGAACGTTTGTCTAGTATATGTAACCTAGTGCAGGAAAAAGAAAGGAAAAGTGAAAGAATGATGAACAAATGAAGATTCATAATCATACAAAGATTTCCTTGTCATGATACACACCTAGAAGGAATTTCAAGAGCGAATGATACAAAGGTTCAGCATTCCAGAGTTTCAAAAGAAGAGATACGAACAAGAAGCAAGCCAAACAAATGAAGTCAAGTACTAGTCTGCTGAAGTGCTCCAGCCGATCGGTCGCAACCCGCAACCGATTTGGCTGGAGGGTGTTGTCAAAGACCAGCCAATCGGTCGCAACCCGCAACTGATTGCTGGAGAATCATGTTTTGCCCAATCTTCATTACCAAGACTTCTAGCTTGTTCCCAATGATTATAGGCCCTTTCGTTGAGTATTCTAGTCCATTCTACTCTGCTTGTTGGCCAAGTTGATGCATTAAACACCCTAGGCCTTGAGAATAGTATAAATAGAGTCATTTGTAATCATTTGAACACACACATTAATCAATCAACTCTCTACTCATCAAATCATCCTCAAAGGCTCTCAATTTTGTCCTTAGAAGTCTAGGAAAGTTTGGAGGTCCAAAAAGTCGACATTTGGAAGTCAACACCAATACTTTGGGTATCATTACTCAATCATTTGTAATCTTATTTCAATCATTGTAATACTTTAAATCATGTTTTCTAATGTTCAAAATTCTGAGTTTATGTTCATGTATGCTATGAGTGGCTAGTACCTTTGTGCACTTGCTTAAATTATGTTTACTATATAATGATTTTTTCATGATTGTGATAACATGTTTTTAATTCAATTTCAAGTCAACTCTAAGATCCAATTATGCTTAAGTTTCATAGTGGCATTTGTTAATCAATATTGACTAGTTATTAGTAATTTTAAATGTCGAAAGGATTTACTGTTGTTAAACTAGTTATAATCATTTGTTTATAAATGATTGTTTTTACCTATTATTCTTGGCTTAACAAAGAAACTTATTTTTGGTTGTAATAAGAAAACTTTTGATTATCAAATTTGATTAATTGGAAACTGCTCCATAGGTCGAAAGATTAGTTTTTTACATATCAAGCCTCTTTGGGGTGAACGTATTGACGAGTTGTTGGATTTACAATTTAAAGACTCCTAGCTCCTCATACATCTACTATATGACCTCTGAATTATGATGGAATGAACAGTAGTACGATATTTAACTAAAAACGTTTTATAAACTAATAAGGCATTTTCATAAATGACATAAACTATTACTATAAGTTACAAGGTACAACTTCATGATCAATATAATGACTACATAGACTCATTTATATTTCCACATTGTTATTACAAAACTTAAGACACGATATCATATTTTTAGGTTGTACATAGAGGTTTCCCGGCTTATCCATCGATTTTGATATACCCTTAACATCATTTAATCACGGTGAGTTCATAGCCCCACTTTCTATTACTTAATTTTTTTATAAACACTTGGGGGAGATACATGCTATTTTTACATGAATACACAAACATTTGAAACTGTATGCTTATCTGATTGTTTTATTGTCATTAAGTAATACAATTGCCATGCTTAAGTCCCCCATCATGAACCATTAATCACTAGGCGTAGTGAGCACGAATATTGTGAATAGGCCTATTTGGATTGACAAATCCCATTTGTATTGACTGGTTAGGCAAACAAGCGCATTATATTTGAGAACACTGGGTAAACAGAAAATTACCTACAGGGGACATTATTATATCTGACATGCCAATTGCTATTGGTATATGTTAACGTCTTGGTATTCATGAGCTTAGTACAATAATAACTGTTTTGTTTTCAACAATAAGGGTATATAAACCCACACTCAACTATGTGTTCAACCATTTAATTATAAACCTATGGATTTCACTCAACATTTGTGTTAACTTTTTAAGCATGTATTTTATCATTCGAAAAACATCAAAGACTTTATATTGGGGGTGTTACAGATTGGTATCAGAGCTATAGTTATAGAGAAATGGGTCTAATCGAGACCTAAACTATAACCATTTTTACAACAAAACATTTTATAGCCTTTCACTCGACATATTTTGATCATTTTAAGTAAACACTTGGGTTATTTTGACACCGTATACCTTCTTGTAGACATTATGTCAGTACCTGCTTCTCCCAATCAGGTTCCCGCAATACCCGATCAATTTCCGAACTTACCATTCTCTCCTGAGCCCACACCTTTCTCTCTCGAACTCGAAGATGACTTTCTTGATATCTTCAATAACAAAGAAGAACCTTATTAAGATTTAGACGATGAAGAAGAAGAGGAACCACTATCGGCTGAGTTTGTACCAGATTCTCTTGATTATTTTGTACAAGATTGGGTTTAATTAGAGGAGGATCTAGAACCCGCGGTTTCCCCACCACTGTTATCTCTATTGATATCATCACCTCTTATATATCAAACATCTTCTGAATCAAATAATGATTCTCCTATTCGAGGTCTGACATCCACATATGAAGTCGGTGGATCATACTCGGCAATTTCTTTAGTACCCTGTGGCCAATACGATTTGTATTGCTTAAACCGGAAGTTCTTGATTTTCAAGGCATTGCCGAAACATTATTACAAGAAATGAAAACCCATAAAACAGAAACTGCGAAAGCTCAAGATGAGGTAGAAAGAGCCCGCAAGCTTCTTGATATGCTTATCTTAGAAAAGAGCTACGTCGAGGAGTGCCGAGAACAGAAACAAGACATAGAAATAGAGAGTTACATCGAGTGCGATCATGGATTGTAAACACATACCCCTATATGTATAGGATGGACATTGATGAAATTCGACCTATGAATAGTGATAACATCAAATTACCTGATATTTTATATATCAAAATTCCTGTGTTTATTTCCTCATTCGTATTAATGTGGTACTTAATTCTTTTGTATTCGTTCATATTTACATTTCAGGATAAATGAGGCGTTGGAGCGAAAAGATGTGAGAAAAGGCCAAGATATATTTTCTAAAGAAGGTTACGGCGTAATTGACACTATTGACTATGCCGTAACCCATACAACGAGGGCCTAAGAATTATTTGTGAAGGTTACGCCGTAAATGCTTAATAATGTTACGGCGTAATTATGGTATCGACAAGGATACGGCGTAACCAACTCTTATGTTTACGCCGTAATTAATTATTGTGAAGGTTACGGCGTAATATGGCATTTAGTTATGCCGTAGAAAGAATTACGGAGAGGATCGGTATATGTTAACGAAGAATTACGGCGTAACTCAGTAATTTAGTTACGCTGTAATTATTAACTTGGGCGCAAAGTTTTAAAAGCATAGGGACTTATGTTGCAAAATAGCCAAAGTATTTATTATAAATACTTGACATGTGCGTTAAAATGAGGACATCAATCATTAGGTTTCATATCATATTAGGAGAATCTGTGTTTCTCACCTTTGTGCGCCGTACATGCCAAAAAGAAGAAGGACAGTAGTGCACGAGTGGTTTTCGAAGGGCCAAACCCTTCGGGGTTTTGCCCCGGTACTCAACTAGAGTATCAATAGCATTTAGTGGGCACGACATGTAATCATTTTCCGATTTTTTTTATTAATTTGGGTTCATCATTTAATTATATTAATTTTGATTTTTAATTAATGGTTGGTGCAATGATTCTTATTGTGTTCTTATTAATTATCTTTTAATTTATTATTAGTCAATTAATTATTTGATGTTTATTTCTAGTTTTATATGTTTGTCTAATTTGCCATTTCACTAGAAGTACTTGGTAATGTGGAAGCTAGTTGCTAGCCTAGTTTTGATTATTTTATTATTAATTGTTTCTGGTGTATGTATGCATAGTTCATTGGTAGTTACCCTAGCTTTGGTAGTTTTGAAGTGCGGTCGTATCTAGTTGCTTAGGAGAATTGACCAACTGACCCTAAGTAAGTAGGTAGAGAAGGGCTTGGTAAGAATTAATCAACTGACGACCTTTCCCTTCTTGTACGAATTGACCAAAAGATCACCGTTCAGATGGACGAACTTAATAAGTTAGGGATGAGTGTCTAAGATACTAGCGCCCGAGCATTCATTATTTTGAATCTTGCATGTAGCGCACTTTGTGACTTGGCTTAGGTAACTTAAGACCCTCGACTCCCCAAAGGGGTGGCCTTTGACATCGGGTAGGAACCTTTGTTGATAGGTTGGGACGAATTGACCAAATGCTGTCCTAGCGACTTAAACCCCCACTTAAAGCCGAAATCTAATGACTTTTAGAACCCATATAGTGTGATAGTAAGCATCAACTCTTAATGACTGTGAATACGTTGCCGAATGATCCTGGGTGACTTATAATCATCTTGGTGAGGGGTCTAAGATCATAGGGTAGACGAATTGACCTAAGGAGTCTACTAACATTTTCCACGATCCATTCATAGGTGAACACGGTTGTGAATTCATCACTATCCTTCCTATTAGCTTGTTTGCCAAAAAACCACGCCTATTAACCATATTGAATTTGCCTCTATTTAATTTCCGCATTTTATTCCTGTCATTAGTTTAATTAATCAATCAATCAAAAATCCCTTTTAATCGTGACGTTAGACTTAAGTTAGAATCCATACACATAGCTCCTGGGACGACCTCGGTTTTACGAAATTCTACACTACACACGACCGGGTACACTGCCCGTGAGTGCATAAGGTAGACCATAGGTAGACGAGACAATTATAAATATTAAAGCCTGATCAGTAATCCTGCATCAAGTTTTTTGCGCCACTGCCGGGGAGCTATTTTAGGATTTTAATTTAAAATTTTCTTTTATAGCTTTATTTTCTTTTATTTTTGTTTTTAGTTTTCTTTTTCCCTTCTGCTATGTTTTTTTTTTTTTTTTTTGTTTTTTTTTTTTGAAATTTCAGGATATGGGAGATTCAGATTTCGACATTCTCACTTTGGAAGAATACATGGCTTTGACTCAAGGTAACCAAATACCGGGCGTGGTAAGTCCCGAAATCAGCAATAATACCAGCTTTGAGATCAGTAGCCAGTTTATGAAGGAACTTGGACACAAGCTTTTTGCGGGAACTGGTGAAGAAGATGCCTACCTGCATGTGCGAAGAGTATTAGAGATCGCAGATCTTTTCCACACTCCAGGAGTCACTCAAGATGCATTAATGCTTAGAGTATTTCCTATTACACTCACAGGTGCAGCTAGAAGATGGATGTACAGGCTTCCTGCTAAATCAATCAATATATGGGATCTTCTGGAAAAAGCATTTATTCTGAGATATTGTTCTCCTTTAAAGATTGTCAAGAAGATGGAAGAAAAAGGAGTTTCAGACAGAAGATGGATGAAACGCTAGATGAAACTTGGGAAAGATATAATGACCTTCTTTACAGATGCCCAACGCATGATATTAGCAACCATCTGATGGTCCTTATTTTCTACAATGGATTAACAATCCCTTCCCGCCAGATGCTCGACTCTCAAGGATGTATCCCTATGATGCCACCTGTACAAGCCCTTAGATCAATTCAAAAGATGGCTGACCATTCATGAAATTGGTATGATGGAGCACCACTTGGGCCACAAATAACAATAGCTTGGATGACATTGGTGATATCACCAAAAGAGTTGATAAAATTGGATGTGATATGAAGGAGGTTAAGGAATACATTCATGCTACACAAGAGCATTCTCTCTGAGAAGAATGCAAAGCATATGAGCAGGTCAGGTATATAGAGTCATTAGAGGAAACCATCAATAAATACCGTGATAATCTAAAAAGGATGCACGACTCGAATGACGAATGGATTAGGAAATTCAAGGAGGGCACGGACTTGAATCTAAAGAAGCTCGCCACTAAGAGGAAAGGTTTGGAGGCTAAGTTTGACGAATTAAACCAAAAGGTCTTGGAAACTAAAAAGAATGCGGTTGGAACTATCAAAGAAATGGTGGGAAAGAAGAAAGAAGTCAATGAGGAGCCGGTTCCTCGTGATGTACCTAATATCAGACCATATGTACCACCTATCCCATTTCCAGGATGTTTGAAGGCTGTGAGAAAAGCATAAACAAGCAAAGATCAATTGAAGAAGATGGAAGCAAACAGTTTACAGGGTGATGAAGAAATCCCAAAGGTGAATATGGAATCGACTACATCACAAATCGGTATGACTTCTAACTCTTCTTTTATTTCTAACAATCTTTCTAGTTTTCCTATACAGGTTCTTTGAAAATATGAATGAAATTGTGCAACCCTTAACCTCACAAGCCATGCTTATCATGCCACCCCAATAATGGTTATGTAGCATCAGGTACTGAACCAATTTTAGTTGAGCTTGCCAAGGAATTAAAAGATAAGATCTTGGACACCGAGTGCTTGACGAGGAAACATATGTGACATGTAAGTCGATTAATTAACCACATCACGAGGTGAACAAATCATCAATGCCATTAACTAAAATGGGTAAGGTAAGGAGGGAAATGGGTAAGGTAAGGAGGGAAATGACATCTCCTTTAAGGTATGATTATCATTCATCAGTTCCCCACCCCATAGCAAATTCACACCCTTATGGTGTTTATTGCTATTTTCATCCACACTTGATTTCAAGTGAGGGGATGGACACCCTTTTAGTTAGTAAATAAGGGTGGAGTCAAGCTCGTGACTCGAACAAAAACAGGCGCTTCGTGGGAGGCACCCAATGCATATCTTTTTATTTTGTTTTAATTTTATTGGATTTTATGCTTGGTATGTTTGTTTATCATTTTCACAGGTTTCTACAACGAAGAAATGCAGGAGAATAGCTGGAAGGACCGCTTAAGGGCCTAATGATGACGAGTTTTCTGAAATTTTCATCAGAAGGTTTCTACGACGTAACTCACCTTTGTGGTTACTCGTAACTATTTACCGGTGGCACTCATTTACAGGTCACTTAACTTACGGCGTAACTCTGTCTATAGGTTACGCCGTAATTTCTTACACTAGCAAAGAATTTTTCAAAAACAGTTACCAAGCTTTGTATATTAAATGAACTTTGTGGGTGTGTTCCCTGTAAACCCTCACGAGACTTCACTCGTCCACTCGGGACACCGAGTGGTTTCAAAGACTTGTTTCATGCGCTAAATGCAACTGTGATTTCTACGAAAGTGCTATTTTTGCTTTTATTCAGAATTATGCTTTTTGGTATTAGTTTATCGTGCAGCAATACAGGTTGAAGAATTATGGAATGAAGTTTGGCTGCAAGGAAACACTTTATATCCGACTTAGTTGAGTACCATGGTGTTTGCAAGGATGAGTTATTGGTGTAATTGGATGTTGCTCGAGGAGGCACATTTGGAGCATGTTTTTGAACATGCATTATTGATCATACCGATCGAATCCAGGGGAGTTTTCCGTTTCAATTCTAACCCTTCTGATTTTCATTTATATGCTTAGTATGACCCAAGTGGGGGAAGGTATTGGAAATAAACACCTGCTTGATTTTTCTTGCCTTTATTTTTCTAGTTTTTAGTGAAAAATGTTTCATCATTAATATTTTGACATGTTTTTCATTACTTAACTGGATAAATCTTAACTGAGCACACCTACCCTATATTTTCATTGTGTGAGGATAAGCCTTTCCGTTTTCCCCTTATACATACTTCCGTAAAAATAAGTGTGTTGGTGGCTGTAGTAGACTTTAGAACTTGGCCTTGCATATCTTTTGAGACCATGATCATGGCGTTCTGTGAGAGGTAACTTGGTGTGATCGGTGCAGCTAGGATATAAGAAAATTTAAGGATTAAACCCAAATAGCCCATCATTTATGTTATGTGAATATTGACTTTTCACATCGATCAGTCAATCTCCCTATTAAATCCTTTTTGTTGCACTCATCATTAGTACAAGATAACCCTAGTACAGCCGTCTGAGCCATTTCTTTCATTTTGTTCACCCAATTTATGTTGTTTCGTTACACCTATCGCCTACCCTACCCAATAGATTCCTTATTTCCATGGTCCGAGCATTGTTTGTTAATTTTGGTTCCACTGGTGAAAGTCACGGGTTTTGAATAAATGGTTTTAGAAGAAAATCGGGTTTAGATGATAATTGATCTCAAGTGGGGGGATGTTTTTTATGTTCGTATTGTTCATGTATAACTTGTCTTGCATCAAAATATATATATATATATATATATAAATAAAAATAAAAATAAAAGTGAAAAAAAACATGCAGGCAAGTGTTTGTTTATGATTAATGTTCTCGCCTTGTTCAGCTGGCACAGTTTTTACATATCCATTTTGGTGTTCTTACGGATAAAATTAGAAACCCGTGCATTTCTATCTCGCCTTTCAATTTTAATCAATGTTTGTACAATGGGGACATTATACATTTCAAGTGGAGGCATGGGAGATAGAAATGGTTGTTAATAAAGTCTTTTTTTTTTTTTTTAATCGAAATATTAGATAAAATTACCTAAATTTTAAATTTTTTTATATATAGCACATACCTCTTTTCATTGATGATGAAGGCCGAGTTAATGCATTTTATTTGCCTAGTTTATGGAGATTATGAGGCACTACGCTACATTTTATATGCATTGACTCGTGTATTGATGACCCCTTGACTCTTGACCCTCGGATTTTGCTATGGGATTGAATGCAACTAGTGGTGGGGCAACTGTGGATTTAGGAATCTATTTGTTTTGTGTCTTTTGTTTACAAGAATTTTTTTCATGTCTTATCCTACCGGTAGGTGAGATCGAGCTTAGGTGAGGAAACGAGCAATCATTGGTGTCTTGGCCATGGATTTGGTCATGTATCATTGGTTTGTCCCTTACGTAGCTCATGAGTAATGACAAATAACCCGTGGCCTTTTGTGTTGTGTCAACCCATTACCTTTTAGAATAGCTGCATCTATAGAATCTAGTGGTGGAGATTAGTATCTTTGCCAAGCTTATGATAGAATACTCGCCATGACTGAGCGGCAGAGTGATCACCTAAAAATAAACACATGAATTATGAGAGAGATTGTGATTTCAATTCCCTTTTCGTGAGGTGTTCGGTTTTGAATATTCTAGCTTAAGTTATTTTTAAACTCATATCTTCCAAGACATCTCGGGAGATATCTTTTTAAGAATAATTTACAAGATCTACTTGAGGGCAAGTAGAGTTCAAGTGGGAGGATATTTGATAACATAAAATTACCTGATATTTTATATATCAAATTCCCGTGTTTATTGCCTCATTCGTATTAACATGGTACTTAATTCTTTTATATCCGTTCATATTTACATTTCAGGATAAATGAGGCCTTGGAGCGGAAAAGATGTGAGAAAAGGCCAAGATATATTTTCTAAAGAAGGTTACGGCGTAATTGGTACTTTTGACTACGCCGTAACCCATACTACGAAGGACTAAGAATTATTTGAGAAGGTTGCCGTAAATGCTATGATATTTGCAGTAATTATGGTATCGACAAGGATACGGCGTAACCAACTCTTATGGTTATGCCGTAATTAATTATTGTGAAGGTTACGGCGTAATATGGCATTTATTTACGCCGTAAAAAGAATTACGGAGCGGGTCAGTATATGTTAACGAAGAATTACGGCAATAATTTAGTTACGCCGTAATTATTAACTTGGGCGCAGAGTTTTAAAAGCTCAGGGGCTTATGTTGCAAAATAGCCAAAGTATTTATTATAAATACCTGACATGTGCGTTAAAATGAGGACATCAATCATTAGGTTTCATATCATATTAGGAGAATATGTGTTTCTCACTTCTGTGCGTCGTACAAGCCAAAAAGAAGAAGGACAGTAGTGCACGAGTGGTTTTCGAAGGGGCAAACCCTTCGAGGTTTTGTCCCGGTACTCAACTAGGGGATCGATAACATTTATTTGGCACGATATATAATCATTTTTCGACTCTTTTTATTAACTTGGTTTCATCATTTAATTATATTAATTTCGATTCTTAATTAATTGTTGGTGCAATGATTCTTATTGTGGTCTTTTTAATTGTCTTTTAATTTATTATAAGTCAATTAATTATTTGATGTTTATTTCTAGTTTATTTATTATTTTATATGTTTGTCTAATTTGTCATTCCACTAGAAGTACTTGGTAATGTGGAAGCTAGGTGCTAGCCTAGTTTTGATTATTTTACTATTAATTGTTTCTAGTGTATGCATGCTTAGTTCGTTGGTAGTTACCCTAGCTTTAGTAGTTTTGAAGTGCGGTCGTATGTAGTTGCTTATGAGAATTGACCAACTGACCCTAAGTAAGTAGGTAAAGAAGGGATTGGTAAGAATTGATCAACTGAAGACCTTTCCCCTCTTGTCTTGAATTGACCAAAAAATCACCGTTCGGATGGACGAACTTAATAAGTTAGGGATGAGTGTCTAAGATGCTAGCGTCCGGGCTCTCATTATTTCGAATCTTGCATGTAGGGTACTTAATGAATTGGCTTAGGTAACTTAAGACCCTCGACTCCCCAAAGGGGTGGCCTTTGACGTCGGGTAGGAACCTTTGTTGATAGGTTAGGACGAATTGACCAAATGTTGTCCTAGCGACTTAAACCCCCACTTGAAGCAGGAATCTAGTGACTTTTAGAACCCATATAGTGCGATAGTAAGCATTGATTCTTAATGACTGTGAATAGGTTGTCGAATTATTCCGGCTGACTTATAATCATCTTAGTGAGGAGGCTATGATCATAGGGTAGACGAATTGACCAAAGGAGTCTACCGACCTTTTCCACGATCCATTTGTGGGTGAACACGGTTGTGAATTCATCACTATCCTTCCCATTAGCTTGTT
>OU343216.1:174077578-174103653 GCA_910596185.1 Chrysanthemum makinoi
AAACATCGACTGTAAGTATGTTACCGTAATGCAACCTACTCCTATTACCGATGATCATTTTCTTGCTAACCATGATATGGTACATCTTACCAAAAAACCCTCCAAACGGTTCATGATCAATGGAAAAGGCCTCACCCCTCTCTTCTAATTCTGATGAAGATGAAGAAGTTGAAGTCGATCCCGTTTCTAATTATCAAATCGACCCCATGACTTACTATGAACAACTTCCCACTTTTCCAAATGAATCTGAAGAATTCAAGCAAACAAAAGGGATGTTCAAGTGTCTAACTCATTTCATCATGAACTCGAAAGTAAAAAGAAGTGAAGAGATTGACAAAAGAAACATTGTACTCCATGACTTTCCTTATGGTTATTTTGGACGTTTTATGATTGTCAAAACAATGTATGCTCATAACTTTGTGCAAGACTTATTTAGTTGTTTTTATTTTGATATATGGTCTTTATCTTGTTTGCTCACCCATAGGTTGTTTCTATATGCTATGCTTCTCGTGTTTTCATTTATATACATGTATGTTTACAGTAGAAATCATTAGTTTCATAATTCGACATCTAGAGCAAAATATTGCACGCTCACTGTTAAGTAGTCTGTCCCAGATGCCGGATCCTTGGCTTATAACTAGCCGGATCCCTCAAATGAAGGATCCGTGGGATCCGGGTAAACAGAAGAGCTATTCTATCATCCTTGCTTCATTCCAAATTCTCCGCACTAATTAGACTAGTTAAACATGTTACATTAGGATCACTTAAGTCCCTTTTAGGCTCAGTTGATCCCACATTCACTCATGGATGACTTAAGATCACATTCAAAGGTGTTTTTGATTTATCACTACTTCAAAACTCACAATCTTTCTGCTACAATGTTCACACATTATCCCTCTCATCTCAAAACATTTAGTTTGATATTTCTCTCAATTTTAGTAAAATTGATTTTAGTCATCTTGTTCTTAAAATGGTCTAAAAACTTTTTTTCTTGTGATTTTTAAGAAATTTTCTAAATTCTCCTTAGATCACCATCTAGTCTCTAGGATTTTGACACCATTTGACACCATCAAAATTCTTAGTGTCATCCTTGATCACCCATTGGTGTTCATGAAAACTCTATTTCTTTCCATAAAAGACATCATTAGCTACCCTCACTCATTATACTTGATCATTTAAGTGATATTATTAAAGACACCTGAGGAAACTAAAAAACTCAAGATATGTAGGTACTAGACCTTACTAGAACCTCATCACTCTTTTCCTTTGCTTTTGAGAGCCGGATCTATGGGTTTAGCCTAGACGGATCCCTCAAGTAAGGGATCCGTGAGAACCGTCTACACAAGCTCATCAATCCTACTTGATACAATCATTTCAAACCATCTTTGTTAATCTAAACACTCCATATTGTCTTAAATAACTCCCTAGATCAGTACAACTCTGTAGTTGACTCTTGTGAATGCAAATCATTGCAATTTAAAAAATTTTAGTGGTTTTAATTCACTTGCCAAATTCCTTCTTTATAAACCACTTATGTTAGAACCTCTAAATCACCATTCACACACTCATTCTCAGTAGCTAAAGTATTCTTTTTACACATATCCTTTCTACCATTTTACCTTGAGGAAAGCTCCTAATACTAACTCATCGACCAAAGGACCTCCCAAGAAGATTGGTCGGGTTGTTCATGAAATCTCCTCCACCAAATCTTCACTCATCAAAGCTTCAAATGCTAGAACTCCCTCACAACCAACTATACCAATCAAACCAACTTCTAAAAGGATTGTTCCCACAAGACAACCCTTGCCAAACACTACCATACCTCCTAAACCAAACACCCCTACCTCAACTAAACCATCACCTCTAGTACCTAGAGCTATTTCCTTCACCACTCCACTTTGATCCCCACATCTTTACAACTTAGAAGACTTGCCGCCTAGGCCTTCTCATCCACCACCATTGCCAACATTTTCCTTAATTGAGAAAATGATGCCATAACAAACTTCTCACCAAAACTTTGGGGTTGTAACCACACTAGCACCCGTGTCCTTTTCACCTTCACCCTCAAATGGTCCATTTTGGATTATGAGGAATTACCCAACTCAACAACCGAATCATATGGAAGAAGGTACATCTTTACCTCCACCATCAACACATATTCCACCATCTTCACCCTTAGTTGAACCACCACCAACTTTATCAAACTTGCCTCCACAAATCTCTCCATCATTTGTGGAACCTCCACCTTCCTCATCAAACCTTCCACCTCAAACCACTCCATTCCTACCACCACCATTCCCTAGCCATGACAATGATTGCTTTCATTGTCAACATGTCGAAGGGCTAGTCCATGAAGTATGTGACGAATTATGTTTCATGTTTTGTCTCCTTCTCGAACACTTTGATGAGGTCAACAAATCTAATCGTCCTTAGAACATAGGAATATAAGAACAAGTGGTGCTCTTCTCTAGTCTTAGTGATCTGTGCTGAACCAGTCAAGTCTAATCACACAAGCTGGCCACTTGTGAATGGCCAACCGTAACAGACTTAAAACAGCTTAAGCACAAATGCAATGATGATCAGAGAATATAATGAATTCCCGGGTCGTTTAGTCCCACGGAGACTCAATGGTGTGAAAACACTTGATCAGACGATAGAATGATCACTAAGGATAGTGATCAGAAAGGATTTGGATGGATAATTACACTACTGAAAAAGTTTATAAATAAAAGCGACTTAAATACAAATTAAGAAAAGTAAAAAGATAAAATATATTAAATAAACGCTATCACTATATTTAAAGTGATGAACGTTTAAAACTTAAAACTTAAGTTTAAATTAAAAACTACGTAAACGTACAAAATAAAAAGTGAAAATAAAGAAGGAAAATACCTACGGATATAGAAAATACATTTTTACAATCCTAATTATATTAGAAAATTATTAGAAAAGGAAAATTAATTTTACAACTATTTATTTAATTATTATTAATTAAAAACTAATTTAAACTATTTAACAATACCCTAAAATAAAAGAAAATATGAAATAAGACTAGAAAAATAAACTTATGATTTAGAAAAATCTAAAATACTATAAAACTAATTTTAAAACTGAAAATATATTTTTCACACTTTTTATATATTTATTATTAATTTAAAACTAATTAAAATGCTAGAAAATACTTTTTAAACTGAGAAAATTATGGAAAAATACTTTTTATGACTTATATATTTATCTTAACTTAAGAAAAATGAAAACTTATTTTTTTGAAGCTTTTCTTAATTATTTGTATTAAAAGCTAATTAAAAATACTTAAAAACTAATTAAAATCAAGAAAAATAGCAAACAAGCTTGGAAAAATCTGAAAATTTCAGGAAAACTCTAAAATAATATTAGGAAGCTAGGAAAATTGGAAAAACAGGAGGTTGCTAGGAGAAAATTGAAACTGATGACCAAGTGCTTATTGAAATGAGCACTTATATAAGCAAATGGCTACCAATAAGCACCCAACTAAAATGAAGCTTAAATAAGCTTAAAGAACCAAAATGCAACAGATTACAACAAGCCTTAACAATGGAATAGCAAATTACTCAGATTTGATGTTTGAGCAAATAAGCTAAAAACAGTTTGAGGGTGTCTACTTTGAACAAGAAAATAAGCAAACCAATAAGCTGAAACTACAAACTAACAACTGGAACTTGAACAAGACCTGGGTGAGAGCAAATGCACCTAGAATCAGACCATGGGAAGCCCATATGAGCCCTGTGCACAAGCTACAAGAACTGAAAATCTCGTCAACCGAGTTCAAGGAGCAGGAAACTAGGCCCAAGTTGATAAGCTTGTTTTGGAGCTTATGCAAAAATTGTAAAATTTCACAAAAATGCTAATAAGTAACAAGACCAGTTGAACTTTCTAAAATGCCAAATTTCACTTGATAAGTCCAAAAAATGAGCTCAAGAAAATTCCTTGTAGTTGGCTCAAAAACAGATTTTAGCAACTTTTGACTTTTGAAGATATTTAAGAACTTTGACCAAAATGGATTTTGGATCCAATTTTAAGACTGATGTTGATGTTATGTGTTGTAATGAACTTGTTGCAAGCAATATTTAACAAATCTAAGCACAAATCAAGAGTTTGCTAATCTAAAAATCACAACAAAGGAGCAGCTTTGATGATTTGATACAAGTTTGACTTTGGTGGTGTTGCAGACCCAAACTAAGACCCAAATGAGTTCAAATTTACTTAACAAACATGAACTAATATAAAGCTATCACTGATAAGCCAAAAATACCGATAGATCAAGAAACCAAACACCTGTTATAACGGGATTTGCCAACTGAAACAAATCCAAACTCTGAACCAACTTATATTATGATCAAACTCACTTATCCAAACCTAAATGCATCTATTAGAACAGAATTTAATGATTAAAACTACAAATATTGATTATGCTAAGACTTGTAAAATAACTTACAAAGATCCTAGCCACTATGGTTTGCCAACAGCTTAAACCAGAACCACTAACCTATATAAACCAATCCAACTAGCTATTATTCAACCCAAATCCATGCCCTGATCAACCCTTTTCCATTTCCAAGGCCACATGAGCTTAATTTGACTTTTGTTGACCATGGATGAAACTTGCTTAAAAATGATCAATAGGCTTAACAAAAGCTTTAACAAGCTGAAATAAACTTGAGTGAACAAGATATAAGCTATTAGAAGCTTTAACATAGGATTTGAAAACTCAATTTTTCAACAAGGAGCATTAAAGCATGCAACTGAAATGAAACTTTAATTAAGGACTTGAAAACAGATTAAAATGATAAATTCACTTGAGTTTTGATCATAGAAGCAAAAGGATTACATAATTTAAGCTATATTAATACATTGAATAAAAAACGACATTGAAGAAATTTAAAACTACTATCTACTACTCTCTCTAGCTTCTCCTCTTCCTTTTATACAAAATTGCTTCCACTTGTACCTCAACCTTTCCACCATCTCTGAGCCATTGATGCTTGAAACTCATCAAAACCGCCCAAGTGTCATTTTACCAATTATTTTGAGCAGTTTGAGCCATTAATGGGTTTTGTTTGAGATAATTAAGAGTATTTGGGTGTTAGTGGAAGAGGAGGGGGAAAAGCAAGGAGGGGGAAAAAGCAAGGAGGAAACCATGGACGGTTTGGGTATACAGAGAGTGGAGAGGAGATGCAAGCTGGTAGTGTGGTTTTAGGCTGTATGGGTTGTTTTGACTGCTGACCGGGTATTAATATAAAAGGGGTCAAAATGTATTATGATGTGGGGTCACAATTAGGCAAGGGTCCAAATTGGTTTGACAAGGGTTTTATTGACAAGGACCTTAGGTGTAAAATCTGAAAATCAAGGGACCATATCTGCCAATTCAGAGAAGTTGATCCAAGGGTTGAAAGTGACAATCTCAAAAAGTACAAGGACTAACTTTGCCATTTTCCATTTCAGGGGGCCATTTTTGACATTTTTCAAACTTGAGGGACCAAAGTTGTAGTTTTGCAAATTTTATATTTCAAGGGTTTGTTTTGACAACTTTTGAATCCCATGGACCTTAAATGACATTTTTCTTTATTTTGATATACCAGGGACTGATTTTGACAATTTTGAAACTTGGGGACTAAAACCGCCATTTTGCAAATTTGATAATGCTTTATCCGATTTTGATATTTTTGCATTAAAAACACATAAAACACTGATTTGTGATATTTTTATCATTTTGAAGCATTTTTGAGTGTTTTCAGATGTTTTTGCAGTTTATATTGTACAAAAATGATGAGTATTTAGACACTCATCACTTAGGCACAACTTAGAATTGTTAGGAAATGTACTACGTGTTTGTATCATTTTCTTAGTTTTAGAGATATATGCATCATTTCTCTTGTTTTATTGAATGAAACTACATGTTGTATACTATATAGTTATGAGAATATGTTTTGTGCTTCAATACATTACTCATTTTGACGTTTACGTCACTTTTCACATCTACATTGTCGCCAATAGAATGCGGTACACAGCCTCACAATTTAGCCTAGACGGTACCCTCAAGCATCTAAGGATCCGCGGAACCGGCCCAACAAGAATATTTTTAAACTAATGTGAATCTCATTTTATGTGAAACAATGCACCATATACTTGTTTTATAACCTTTGTTTTGTAGATTTTCAAATTACACTTGAAGACTTTGACACCTAATAAGGATTTAAAACGTACACTTTAGGGGGTCATTTAAGCCCTATTTCAACACATTTTATATCCGTTACTGCTTAATTTCGTTCTTTTTTACATTTTAGGTCTTTTGGAAGCAAAATGATGGAATGAAGCACATTTGGACGAAAAAAAGCAAATATATGAAGAAAATGGCAAAGTCAAGATCGAAGCCACTCAAAACTGATCAGCAGAACCTGACGACGTCCCATCCAAAGGGCAACGTCGTCCCTCTATGAAGACTTGATCAAAACATGCACGCGACGGCTCAGTGAAATTTCTGGTCTTATAACCTGACAGCGTCACTCTCTAATTATGGAGGGCGTCACTCACAGTTTTCACTCCAAATGGCCCAGATCTTGAATCAAGACGACATCTCAACTAAAGACCGACAGCGTCACAACTTTAAAGTGACGCCGTCCCATAGATGACTTGGCCAAAACGAAACCCTAATGAAGGCGACCTAACGGCGTCCCATGCAAAAGGTGACGCCGTCGAGATTGTAAATCTATATATAGAATTCGATTTTTCTGTATTTTAAGAGGTAGAGTTTTGGAGAAAATACCCTAACTCAGTTGTAGCCCGACTTGGACAGTATTCTAGGGTCCCATACCCTATTTTACACATCGAGATCAGTTTGTTAATCCAAATTATCATTATATCTATCTCATATTCGATTGATTGTGTGTATGCTTGCTTGTCTATCATGTCTAGCTAAATTACTTGTGTGTTTGCTTAGATCTATGAAACCTAGTTATTGATTATTGTTAGGTTGTTTCGTCTTAATTGAAATTGGTTTAGGAGTGCAACTAGGCATCTTCGTTGAATTTAATGCTTGAGTATGCTTTATGATGATATGGTTCATGGATGAAATAGCTTAGGCTTGCCGACTCCGTGAGTCATATATGAGAGATAACCTCAAAGAACTAGCGACCACGCATACCCTACGACCTTTAGGAATACAACGTGTTAAGATAAAGGACATGGCAACTCAACCAACCAATAAAAGATAACTAGGGAGTAATAGTATCTAAGTGAACACATCTTTAATCATCATACGAGCACACCTCAATTAGACATAGCTACCCGTAGTAATTAGATAATTAGACAATTAGTTAAAGTAGAGTAATCGGTAGAAGTACCACCCCCAAACCAATTGCCCCGAGATTTTACATTAGCTTTCTAAAAAAACCTTAAAAAGATAAAAAAATAATCATCCTCAACCCCACCTTCTCGTCATATATTTCTTACTAGCATTCCTATTCCCCTAGAGAACGATATCAATCCCCGAGGCTTACCCCATACTACACTACAACGATTAGGTTCACTGCCTAGGAGGTTGAAAAACTTGCTCAAAGAAAAAGGAAGTTTCCTTGACCCCGAACGCGCCTTCTGCGCCCATCAACACCCTCAAGATGGGGGAATTTTTTCGTCAAAGCAAAGCATTGCAAAAACGCTTGCAATACATTCACTTAGGTTTTCTATATTACTTAACGTCCTCCTCAAAAGGGAGCACTCATCAAGGTGAAGCATTTCATCAAAGACGAAACCATTGCAAAAATACTTGCGACACACTCATTTAGCCTTCTAATTACTTGACGCCCTCAACAAAGGGAAGCATCCATTAAGGGGGAGCTAAGACGCGAATATTTCTCTCATCTTTCTTTTTATTTCTCATTTTGTTACTTTTCACAAGTTTTCTCAAAACATTTCTTTTCACAATGTGTTAGTTTCTTTTCGACGCTCTTTTTGTTTCGACAAAAAAGGGAGAGAAGAGAGTAAAAACTCCAATTCAAATTTTTACGAATTTTATTTTCTTTTTAAAATAATCTTATGTTTTGTCATCAACAAAAATGGGGAGATTGTTAATACAAATAAGCCATAAAAACGTTTATTTATATTTTACAATCTTCTAATGTTTTGTCAATAACAAACGTAAAATCATTTTAACGAAACAAATAAAATAAGTAAAAGGTTTGAGCCAATAGTTTACTAATACACTTTTACTAAACATATTGAAACTATATCAAAACATGTTTAGTAAATAAGTTATATAAAACCAAAGACATTTTTATAAAACACTAATAAGTAATATTGTTTATATCTTATAGAAATGCATATGTATAACAACTAGTGTTTACATTTTATAGAAATGTATATGTACATTGTATATGTTGTAATGGGTAAAAACCAAAGTCCATAACCTATGACCCATGACACATGACCCATGATCCATTGACTAGGTACAATGAATGTTGTTGGGTAAAACCAAAGTCCATAACCCATACCCAATTAGCATGATCCATAACCCTTGACTCATTGCATGACAACATGCATGAAGTCATGATTGGATATTATCCATGATCCATGATCCAAAGTCCATGACCCATGACCCAAGATCCATAAGCCAACGACTAGGTACATTGCATCTTGTTGGGTATTCATAATCCAATACCCATAACCCATGGTCCATAACCCATAACCCATAATCCGGTTTGCAACCGAAATCCGGACTAAATTGACCTAGTAGCCGGATCCTGGTTTTGACTAGCCGGATCCCTCTGGTGAGGGATCCGTGGGAACCGTGGTATAGTAGACATGTTTTGTCTATAAATAGTGAGCCATTTCTCTCTTGCTTACTACCACTCTTAGTTATACTTTCTCCCAAGATTCTAACATCTCTAAACACTGATCCAAAGGATCATTCTATGTAGTTTTATGTTTGTGTGATTCTCTAGGTTCCTCATAAAGGCGAGATCACCACCTCTTGAAGACGTGCAAGCTCAAGTCATGAGTTGCTAAGCTTCGTCATCATCAAGACCACTAAAGTGCATCTTGTTGATAGTTCTTTCCTCCTCCGTATAAGTGTCGGTTGAAGGCATTAGTGATAGGTGCCAAGGGTGGGTTGAAGGCATTAGTGAATGGTGCCAAAGGTGTACATTCGATATGGTGCATCGATGTACTAGTTGTGTAGCTTGGATTAGAGGATGTTGATATCCCTCTTTGCTTGTAACAAGTGTGTCAAGTCCTTTGAGGTAGTTGTGTAGTGGTTTAGTGTTGGGTACTAGTTCCTCCTTTGTAATGGAACTCGGTATCTAGCCTTGTACCGAATAAAGTGTAGGCGACGTTGTGATAGGTTTGGTTCTACCTTGTGTAAGAACTCGATGTTTAGCCTTGTATGGGATAAAGAGTAGGCGACGTTGTGAAGGCTTCTCTACCACATTAAGGAGCTTGTGTTGTGTAGTGCTTACAAACTCTCGAGTGGGGTACTCGGGGAGTGGAGTAGGGCAAGGAAGGTGTCCTTATAGCCAAACCACTATAAATACTTGTGTCATGGTTTTGTGTTCCTTACTCTTTATCTTTTACATTACTTACTTATATTCTTATTTATCATTATCGAACACACATATCAAATAGATTGACATAAGTCTATCTAAATACTTTAAAACGAAGTTTTAATCGGCAAAAATATTCAACCCCCTCTAGTTTTTTCCACACCTGTCATCTTATAATTGCGTATGACTTTTTAACTTAACTTTTCCAACAAACGATCATAAATCCAATAGAGCATCCATAGAGACATAGAGTTTGCACTTTCCTCCAAAATTCAATGATTTCCCACATACTTCCATCTTGCCATGTAACAAGCAACCAACCGAGAGTTGACTATGGGTAAGGCTAGGCTATAAGTGTAAAATATTTTTGTATTTTTTTGGATTTATTCAAAAATGAAAAAGGAAACAGGCTCAGATGGTGAAACTAATAGTATCTAGCGCTAAAGATGATTGCTAACAAATGGATTTATAATGAAGGGAAACTAACCAATGTGGCTAGCTGAATATATGGAAAATGGAAGGCTATTTGGGTGAATTCCTAAGGGTGCCTCTTATCACGCATATATACTTATATCACACAAAAGTGCAATCTCACAGCAGTAATGATTTACAAGCACAAGATCTAGAATAAATAAAATCACCGGCACACTCATAAAAAGATCTAAGCATAAAAGATGTATGTTGAATACTAAACAGGCTCAAATCCTCACATTTGGTGGAAGGGTTACAAAATGGGCTAGCAAATGTTATCGATCCCAGAATGGATCAGAATATTAATCGAGACACATCTCAATTTTTCAAAAATTATATATTTTACTAGTGGAATGATCCAGTTATTCTAATATATTAATCCTAAAAGCATGAAAATAACTAGATCACAAGGGCAAACAAAAATTAAACTCAAAAATTTAAAAATTACCCTTATTTTCCTATTCACCCCCCACACTTAAGTTGAACTTTGTCCTCAATGAGATAAACGAACTCAAAAAAATAGGGAAATGAGAATAAAGCCATATTTTCCATTGAACCTCCATTAAGTTTCAATTGACTTCAATGATCCAAGTGTCCATGAGAAGTAATCATTACCTGCAGTAATCTTATACAAAACAAACAAAATAGTTTTATTAAAAATAGCGTCACACCCCCACACTTATGTTCAACCATCGGTTTAAACTTCGGGGTGTGATTACTAAAAATGAAAATAAAATCTAAAATGACACGGTTGCCTCCCGAGTAGCACTTGTTTTAATACGGAGTCATCAACCTGAATCAAAACTCCTTTAATCATGTAGGTGCAATTTTTGGTTTCTTCCTCAAAGATTTGGGAATTTACACTACGTTTCCTTTAACTATTCCTTCACCAAGATCGTTGATATCATATAATTTTTAGCATCACAGATCCGGAAAACATCCCGATGAATCCGAGTCCGCAGCCCATGGTGTGTTCTTTTTGTAATCACTGGAAAAGGTTCCATGAATTTAATAACTTCGTATTCAGATTCAGGCAGCGTCGATTGAAATCTCATTCTTTTGTTCCTTATCATAATATAACTTAATTCGGTGTCCATTGACAATGAAACTTCCACCATGCTTGTCATAAAGTTCTACATATCTGGATGGAAATCCATGTTTCACTATATATGGTCCGAACCATTTTGGTTTGAACTTAGGAGCTTTGAACTTATATTCCATGTTGAAAAGCGAACTTTGTCTCGCTTTGAAATCTTTACGAATCCTAAGCTTTTTGTCATGATAAGCTTCGGTTCTAGCTTTGTAAAGTTTGGAATTCTCATAAGCTTGGAGTCTTAACTCATCGAGTTCATGCAATTGCAAGAATCTCCTTTCTCCAGCTACTTTGAGATCAGTATTATAGCTTCTAAGGGCCCAGTAAGCAAGATGCTCGATTTCGAACAGAAAATGATAAGTTTTTCCATACAAAAGTTTGTAAGGAGTTGGGCCAATTGGAGTTTTGTAAGCCGTACGAAATGCCCACAGAGCATCATCAAGCTTTTTCGACCAAACTGAAGGATTATCCTTCACCATTTTTTTGAGTATTCTTTTAAACCTCGTTGGTATTTTTGACTTGGCAACCTGGTTTGTGGATGGTAAGTCAGTAGCAAAAGATGATGAACCCATATCGATTCATGATTTTCTCCATTTGTTCTCATTATGAAATGAGTTACTCGATCACTTATCAAAGCTTTAGGAATTCCATAACGAGCTTAAAAGCTTTTGAGAAAATTTATAACAACTCGTGCATCGTTTGTGGGTAAAGTCTCGGCTTTTGCCCATTTAAAAACATAATCGAAAGCAACGAGCATGTATTCCTATTTGCGTGATTTAGGAAATGGTCGCATAAAATCGATTCCCCAAATATCGAATATTTCGCAAACTTGAATGTTTTTATGGCATTTCATCTCTGCGAGAAAGACTACCGGATCTTTGGCAAGCATCACAGTTTTGAACAAGAGTATGAGCTTCTTTGAATATTGTTGGTCAATAGAATCCAGCATCAAAAACTTTTTTAGCTGTGGTGGAAGGACCATAGTGTCTCCCAATTGGGCCATGATGGCATTTATCAAGAATTCTTCGGGTTTCGGAACCAGAAACACGTCTTCTGATCATCCCATCGGGAGACATCCTGAAAAGATAGGGATCTTCCCAATAATAGTGTTTTAGTTCTAAAAGAATTTACTCGTTGGGCATGAGTTAATCCTTTTCCGAGGATTTTACCAATTGCAAAATCTGCAAATCATGGCGATTCTTTATCATCATACATGTCAACCGTCATGAGAGTCTCATCTGGGAAGTAATAATCAATTTCTTCTTCCCTCAATTCCTCCAAATTCGGGTTTTCAAGATGTGACAAATGATCAGCGGCTAGATTTTCTGCTCCTTTCTTATCTTTGATCTCAATATCAAACTCTTGGAGTAGTAAAATCCATCGAATAAGATGCGGTTTTGCATCTTATTTGGTAAATAGATACTTGAGTGTCGAATGATCTGTAAACACAATTGTTTTTGAAAGCACAAGATAAGATATGAATTTTTCAAAAGAAAAAACAACGGCTAATAATACTTTATATGTAATCGTGTAATATATAGGGCAAAAGTGTTTTCCCTCTCGTTGACCTAAAATAGCTCCTACAGCAAAATCACTTGCATCGCACATAACCTCGAATGGTAGTGACCAATCAGGTGAAACCATAATTGGTGCACTAGTCGGGCTTGTGTTTTCGTGGTTTCAATGCTTTAATGCAATCTACGCTAAAGTCAAAAACGGAATCTTTTTCAAGAAGTCTTGTCATAGGACGAGATATTTTGGAAAAATCTTTGATAAAATGACGGTAAAAACCGGCATGTCCTAAAAAACTCTTAACGGCTTTAACGTTAATTGGAGGTGGTAACTTTGTGATAACATCGATTTTTGCTTTGTCTACCTCTATTCCTGCACTTGAAATTTGTGACCAAGCACAATTCCTTCAGTTACCATAAAGTGACATTTTTCCCAATTAAATACAAGATGTGCAGCTTCATATCTTTCGAGCATTTTATCAAGATTAGATAGACAAGCATCAAATGATTCTTCGAAAACTGAAAAATTATCCACCAAAAGGCATACGCCGGTAAGAGTAGGTTCCAAAGGTACAAGTGAAAGTGGTCTTTTCTTGGTCAGCAGGATCAATTTTAATTTGGAAATATCCTGAAAAGCTATCGAGTAAACAAAAGAACTTGTTCCCCGCTAGTATTTCAAGCATTTGATCCATGAAGGGAAGAGGAAAATGATCTTTTCTGGTGGCTTTGTTTAATTAATGATAATCGATACAAATGCGTCATCCAGTGACAGTCCTAGTAGGAACTAATTCATTCCGGTCATTAGTCACAACGGTCATTCCTTCTTTCTTTGGCACACAGTGAACGGGACTTACCCAAGGGCTGTCCTCAATGGGGTAATGATACCAAAGATCAAGAAGCTTGATGATTTACTTTTTAAAAACTTCTTTCATGTTGGAATTTAGTAGACGCTGTCTTTCCATAATGGGTTTAACACCTTCCTCGAATTTTGTGTTTGCAAAAATGGGGCTTATTCTTGGAATATCATAAGTTTTCCAAGCGAAGGCTCTTTTATGATTTTTGAGAATAGAAACAAGGCGTTCTTTCTCCTCATTTTTGAGCAATGAAGATATGACTACTGGAAGAAGTGAATTTTCTTCCAAATAAGTATATTCAAGATGATCGAGCAGTGGTTTAAGCTCAAGATCTGTTGGCGGTTCTTGAAGAGGAGATTTTTTCCTCATTTGATCATTAAAATTTATTTCCTCAAAATTCTCTTCCATTATTTTTCCTTCTTCAACTTCCTCAACATCTTCTTCAAATTTGACTTCCATAAAATCAGTGACTTCTTTGTCAAGATTCATTTCACTAATTTTTTCTGAAGTAGTCATGAACGGATCAGAATCGTCAAGTAATGCATCTAATTCTTCATCAGTAACTTCATCAATTGTTGGAATCACTCCTAACTTGTAAATGGAACGACATTGACGAGATTACATTTTCTATCTTTGTTACCTTAAACACAAGGGCTTGTTATGTCATTTATTGATAGATGTAAGTGTTTGGGTATAAATACCCCTCCATACTTCCATGGAGGGGTGAGATTCTTAGTGTAAGCCTTTCACCTTTCAATATTAAACACATAGTTCTCTCCCTTTTCTCTAGTCTCTCTCTCTAACTTGAAGATGGCTTTCTTCCATCTTCCAAGACCTCCCGATTCACCAAATCATCCATACATACGATCCTAACATTGGTATCAAGAGCAAGGTCGGTTTTTTATTTGTGGTTGATTTTGGTGATGTTATCTTGTCAAAATCGTGTGTCGAATATCTGTTTTTTATTCTTAACCTTTTATATCTTTTTGGGTTAACAGGTTTTTATATACAAGTTTATTGTATCTTTATTGGTCACAAATAGTCAAACTTTTTATTACTGTTTCCATGTTTCTGTTTCTTGTCTTTCAGTTTCTTGGTAACATATTGCTGTAACTGTTTCTTGTACCAACCCGTGGAATTTTTTTTGTACCAAACCTGTGGAATTGTGTGGTCAAACTAGTCAGATTCTTGTGGTCAAAAAAGGTAAAATATGAGGCGTTTTATGTCATAGTTTCTTGGTTTATGATGTTGGTCTAAATCTGGTCGGAAAAAGGACGCCAGAAAAAGTCAACAAAGGTTCAAAACCCTATTTCTACGCATAAGTAGCCGTCTTCAGTGATATTTACGCATAACTGTGAAGTTATGCATAAGAACAGTTACGCGTAAGGTTTTTACGCATAAGCATAAGCCTTACGCATAAGGTCTTACGCATAAGGTCTTACGCGTAAGGTCTCTTGGTTTCCGCTTAAGACAGAAAAAATAGGAGACGTAGAAGATGTCTTAGACGTAAACTGTTATTGAACATATACCAAGACCATGACCACGATCACAATACCAAACTAAATCATGACCTCAGTTTAATTGTTAAAGACTCGACCCAACTTCATCAATCATATTTCCCATCTCATACCACAAATCTATTCTAACCTTCCTCACAAACATGACTCAAAACGACCCAACCTCATCATTACTCAAAACGACCTAAACTTTCAATGATCATTCACACGAAAAAAAAATTAAACATCATAGATCTGTGACAAACTCATCAACTATTCGAAATATGCAAGAAAGAAATATAACTAAACAAGTTACTTTCTTTCTCTCTTTCGTTCATGACCAACAACAATAACATTAACAAAGCATATTCGATTAAAAAGGAACGTGTTATAACAATTTTTTTGTTATATTCGTTCATACAAACCACAAGTGTACCTACACGAGATCTCATACGAGACCTTTAAGCTGAACCGTAAATATGAAAAACGAATGGTGACTTGTGTTCGTTGCTTGGATAATCAGAATGTTGAGTTTTTGATTGTGATATTTGATGATGATGGTTTGATGTTGAGATCAAATTCGATGGTAGTATTGATTGGATAATAGTCTGCTTTTGTGGAGATAAAATTTGGGGCTTACATATTTTTGTGTGAGAAGATTAGGGGTTTTGGTAAGTGAGATAATTTAGGGTTATAACCGGTTTTATATAATTTGTTGGATTGGTAAATGGACTGGGTCTTATCTTTGGCTTGGATAACATATTTTGGGCTTACATATTTGATTCGTGATTTTTGGGCTGATTGCAATCACACTAATGGGATTGGACTGTGTTAAACATGGGCTGCGAAGATAGTATTATCTATATGGGCTGAAATTTTCATTGCTTCTGTTTTGGATCCGGAAAATGCTAAAGTATAACTAAATGTTTATTATACAATGTAGTAATACATTGTGCGCACTTCGGCATTTTCGTTGGCGAAAAAAATGGTATTTTGGTTCACGAAAATTTTCACGAGGATATATGTTCACGGCTAAAGGTTTCGATGAATTTCTAATGTGACCACGAAGATGATGCTTTATTATTTATTTGGGTTTGAAGTGAAGTTTGACGGGGTGTTTACTTATTTCGTCTTCTTTCTTTCTTCCCTTCCGCGAAGATGACTTGTTTGAACAAATATATTGAGTGTGATGAAGACTTGGCTATCTAGTTACTTTTGTGATTCCTTCTCTCTTAATCTACAAAGTAGCTATCACTTCGGTGTCTCACGCAGTTGAGAATACGTCAAGAGGTTTTGTACATTGGGTACACCGTTCTTTTTCACAAGGATAGTACAAGCTTAAGTAACTATTCTGGGAGATTTTACTTCGTTCTCAAGTTTGTCATATTAGGGTTATCTTCACAAGTGGTTACTACAGTCAGCCGTTGAATTTTGACACAGGGGGTTCAAAAAGTGTGGTATTTTGGATTCATAAATTTTCACGGAGATACAATTTTTTTTGACAAGATCGGGAAAACCATTATCATAGTTCACATTAACCAAGTATCGAAGGCTAGTTTTGGGCATTTAACCGCAAGATGTGACTACGACGTTTATTCTTTATTATTTATTTGAGGTTGAAGTAGGATATCACGGATGCGTACTTAGTATCCAAGATATCGGGTTGGTTGGATGCATGATTCTTTGAGATCCTTGTTCGAGCTTTTAACCGCTTTGAATGACAAAGACTTGAGTTGTCTAGTTGAACCTGATGTAAGGAGTTACGTTGTTGTGCTCATACTGAATAACTATCACTTTTAAGGAGTTACGTTGTTGTGCACAAGTGTCACACTAAGGTGTGGATAATTTGAGAAACTTTAAGTTTACCTTTTTCCGATGGAGTTAAGAAAAAGGGTTCTTCGTCTGACAATAGTGCAAGTTTAAGTCACAAGTTCGGGTTATACTACTTCAGTCTCAAGTTCGTAATATTGGTTTTCTCCATCAGAGTCATTACAAAAAGCCGCCGAATGATAATGGGGTCAGTAAAGAGTTAGCTGAGAAGAGTATACACGAGTAGAGAAGTTTTATCGCCAGCTTGATTCTCACGAGATATTTATGGTACTTCACACTTATTAGATTAATTGAACATACATGGTTTCGATGTCTCCAATTCATCATCAACATACGTGGTGTATGATTCGATTCATTGAAAACATCGAGGGGAAGAGAGTATAGGTGGTGTTTGCTTCCTTTGATGTTTTTGGATTTTTTCGAAAACCTCTCCTTTCATGAATATCTTCAATCGGGGAAGAAATGAGACGATCGCTGGTTAAAATTCTCAAGTTGGTGTTATCGTCACACTTTTACAGAGTTATCGTGCGTGAAGTTACCTAAATATGATGTTGTGATGCCTCACACACGGTCATTTTATCGAGTAACTGCATATTAACAAGTGATTATTATTCGATAGACCGCAAATAACATTCGGGGAAGTTGTTTCATTTCATCTTTCACGGTTTGTTTGGTGTGAAGCATCTACATGTGTGAGAAGATCTTGTTGATTTCTTGCATGTTACCCCCGAACGGATTTTCCCTAAACAAGTCAAATTTACCTTGTGTGGTTTACACCATCTACAAATTCCACAAGCTGTGACTTGAAAACTTCAAAAGTTAGAGGAAATGTTCACTACATCAAAGTTTCGAATCCGCTAAAGACGGTTGTCGGTTTGGGGAAGTCCGATTCAGAAACTTCGTCAAAAAGGAGTGTACGGAGAAGCTGCTAAAGACATGCGGCATGAATTGGGGGGAAGTTAATCCAATTTATGCATATTACATCATTTTCCTACAAGTGAAGAAAACGGTTCTCAAGTCAAGGTACAAGAAGAAGACAAAGAGCGTAAACTTTCATCATCCTCAGCACTTGAAGAGCTTATGAAGACCCTTCTTCATTTGTTTTCTATATTTGTAGTAAATGTTGCAAGTAATCCCTTATGTCGTCCCATTGGGGGAATGTAACATATTGGATTTCACATACACATCAAACCATTAACACAAGAGGCGTACAAGATGAGTTTTAGAGAGAGAAAGAGTTAGAGGTTTGCGAACTTAGTGAGAGAAAGAAAAATCTTATTATGAGCTCCAACTCTCTACCTTGGAAGGTAGAGAGTATTTATAGTACTTACATAAATCGCCACCTACGGTCGTGGATCGTGCATACGAAAGGTAAAGACCGTCCGTCCTCCACGGTGTTACAAACTAAATACTACTTAACTTATAATAATCTATGACTACGAGCTTTCTAACGATTACATATACTTGAGGTGACCGACTCTTTAATAACCGGATTTACTAAATCCTAATAATCTCCCCTAAGGGAGGTCACCTCAAACACACATTAAAATTACATTGAATGCAAACATATATTACATTATAAATTGTTCTTGCATTCTTGATGTAGTACTTTGCTCTGAAGCTCGTAGTCATCGATTCTTCATTATTGCATGTTTGGTTAATCCAAGTGGAGGTCTTTATCGATCCACGTGATAATGAGTTTTGAGCCAGCTTTGAGATCATCAAAGAATCATAAATCTCACTCATCCATTGTGGTGTTAGTATTATGTGATGTTGTGACATTTGGACCGACATGCTCATATTCTAGATCATGATTTCTTCTCATCAGAGTAGCGGAAGCTTTCGTTGATTCATGATATTGGCAGCAGTGAAGCGTACATAGAGTGAGAATATCAGAGTCATTGATGCACTAATCATGATTTCTTTTGAAATGAATGTGATGTGAGAGCATGCGCGGCTATGGATTGACCGCTTCATTCTCGATCACCAAACGTCCGGGCATACTTCGCATACAACAGCTTAGCAATAAAGCGCACGAAAGTGTCTTTTATCACTTTCTTGAATTGAGGTACACGCCCACGGTTCCCGCTGATCAACAAGTACTGCCTATGAACGTAAAATTCAAGAATTTCCTTGAGCGGGTTTCGCAACGCTCTAGCCGTTTCTCAAACCGAACGTCTCAAAGAAGACAACACAGAGTGAGTGAACCAGCGAATTGAGATTCACTGATTGATAAAAAGAGATTTGAAAAACAATCGAGTATTGCTCAATAGAAATTGTTTTTGCAAAACAACGAAGGTTTTAATGAAAATTAATTATCAATCATAAACACCTTTTAATTTGAAATATCTGTACACAGTCGATGTGCTAAAGTAAAGAGTTTTTAAGCACAACGACCGTTTTTCAAAGGTATCCGCCAATCCATAACCTGACCAGATTGATTCAAATGATTGAATCGCCCCATTGTTTCGTTCAGCTTGTCACATGGTTGATCCATATAATAGAACTCACATGCCACCTACCAGGAGCTTGTTTGATGTTGGCTCGTAAGGCTTTCCATCTTCATTGTGAATATGTTTGCATATCACTCGGATGTTCCGCAATACCACAAGGATGTAGGACTCATAAGATATAATCTCTCTTTCCACATTGTGTGAAACAGAGTCATCATTGATGTGTCCTAAGGAGATTTAATTGATGATCTCGTGGCTCTAGACTCAATAGTGCACATTTGGTTCCTATGCCGGAGACTAAGGAGAGGGTCTCCTTCTTCAATATCAACAAACTCTAAGAGAAAGTCGATAGATAATGTCGGTTCCCCGTGAGAATGAAACAAGTCCTTTTAAGAGGAACTTGAGTAGCTTGGGAAGTTGTAGTGCAGTGCGTCACTGGGTCCATGACGTCTTGTCTTCAATACCGATTTTACCTTGGTAACCACCAGTAGCATATGAATTGAACCCGATTTCTGCCCTAAGGTTGACTAAATGGAGGGCTATTTCTTTTCACCCTTTTCTAATTTATTTCTTTTTCATTCTTCAACCCCTTCAGTGCTTACCAAGACTTCATAACCAAAACCTTGTTGGGTTTATTCCAGTTCTAGCTCAGTCTCAGTCCGCACTCTTCCCATTTCTCACTTTTCTCCTTTTTTCATCAAACCTAAGGACTTCTACACTATCTAGTGGATTATCCCTGGGTAGATCCCTCCGGTTCTGGCGGATCATGGGAACAGATACCTAACCTTATCTTCCTTATATCACCATACATAGCGTAAATTTGGTTGGTCTATTTGGTATTGTTCATCTGCCATTGGAACCAATTGAAAACCATTTGAAAATCAATCCAGATACTTGTGATATATTATCAAAACATTTTGTACCTGAATTTTTTTTGATAATTTTAGAAACAGAGCTCCCCCTTAACATGTGCATCATGCATCATTTTGTAATAGAAATAATTTTCATCTTTGAGGGGTTGGCTTGCATCTAAGAGTAGTTATATGAAGAATGTGGTTTTCAAAATAGTTGCTCCCTCTCAATATGTGCATGGAAATTTGAAAATGTTTTGCACATATTAGGAAAAGATTGCACATTGAAATAAATTGATCACATTTCAAATCTTAGTGGTTTAAGATAGATGCTCCCCCTCCACATGTGCATGGAAAATTTGAAATCGTTTGGCACATGTGGGAAGGAGAGCTTGTACATCCTTATAAAACCATTTACGAATTATCGATTAAATCCAATTTAAATAACAAATTCTCCCCGATCACAATTATCAAATCATTTGAGATTTGTGATCTCTGTAGATTTAAATTGATTTTGAAAGCTTTTAAGGAGAATTGTGACTTGATTATGAAAACGTTTTAACTGATAAGGATCGGATTTTGAGACTTTAAACTCCATTGATTAAACATGAATGATTATCTTTTGAAAAACAATTGTATGACAAATAACCTTTTGATTTAATTGAAATCATTCTCCCCCTCAATCAATGACATAAGTTGTTGATTGAGAGATAGATATTTTGACAACCGTTAGGTCCAAATGATTTTCAAAAATAGAGTCCGAGTTATTTTTCAAAGCAATTAGTTTTCATAAGATAGTAAGTAATTGTTTATAGAATCAAAGTATGAGATTTGAAAACCAAGATAAAGCATGGCTCTGTTCTTTCTTAGAAAAACGGGTTATCCGTTCAAAATGACAATAAACCATTGGTTTACTTTCTCCCAAATATATATATATATATATATATATATATATATATATATATATATATATATATATATATATTTTTAGAAGTGAACTTATGTACATTCAAGAACATCTAAAGACCCGTGACATTTTTTGAAAGTCAACACAAAGTCCGTAGATGATATCGAACAAGGAAAAACATGACAAAATAACAATATTTTTGGAATTTTTCAAGATTTTCTAATTTTTATGGGTTTTTGAAAGTTTTATATTTTTCTCTTTGCTTTTTGAAGGTTTTGCAATTTTGTATTTTGCTTTTCGAATAGATAATTACAAGAGATAGATGAAGGAAAAACTTTTACTCCTCTTCTTCCTCTTGAAGACGTTTGATTGTTTCCGGTTGTAGGCTCTTAAGACCTAGTCGTGGAAGGATAAACTCAAAACGTTCTCTAGGAAGAGCTTTGGGTGAAGATGTCTGCTAACTGGTATTCAGTCCTTACAAAATAAAGTACCACTACACCGTTTTCTATTTTCTCCCTGATGAAATGATGTCGTATGTCGATGTGCTTTTCTCTTGAGTGTTGTACGTTGTTGCATGAGAGAGCAATAGCACTTTTATTATCACAAGATAGAGGGATTTTGTTGAATTCAAAGCCATAGTCAGATAATTGGGATCTCATCCAAAGCATTTGAGCACAACAAGATGACATGGCTATGTATTCAGCCTGTGTAGAGGAAATAGAAGTACTCATTTGCTTCTTTGAAGACAATCTCACAAGCTTATCACCAAAAAACTGAGCACCTCCAGACGCATTTCGACGAGTATCTTGACATCATGCATGATCAAGATCTGATATGTCGTTAGTGACATACGGTGTCCTTCGTACCAAAGTCCCATATTAATGGTTCCTTGGAGATACCGAAAGACCCGCTTAACCGCTTCAAGGTGCTTTTGGTAGGCTTAGCCGATATCTAGCACACATGCAAACAAATAACAAGATGTATGGTCTACTAGTGTGAGGTACATCGTGGATCCAATTATACTACGATGTTTCGCTTGGTCTACCATGATCTCTGAGTGGTCCTCATCCAGTTTAGTAAGCTCTATCATGGGAGTGTCAATCAGGTCACTAGAATCAAATCCAAATTTCTTTAAAATCTCATTAGAATATTTAGATTGATTTATAAAAATGCCTCTCGACTTTATGAAATTTGTAATCCTAAGAAAAATGACATTTGTCCCATCATTGACATTTGAAATTTAGAACCCATTTCATATGAAAAACGGTCACACTCATTGGGGTCACCGAGGCAAAGATAATATCCTCAACATATATTTGAACGTGAATTAAATGTTTGCCCGACTTCTGTGAACAATGTCGGATCAACTGCTCCTTTGTTGAATCCAATAGATAGAAGAAACTTTGGTAGAGTATCATACCATGCCCTTGGAGCTTGCTTTAAACCGTAAAGAGCCTTCTTCAAACGATAGACGTGAGTAGGATGCTCGTGATTCACAAAGCCTTCAGTTGGCGACGATACGACTTCTTTAAGATCTCCGTTAAGAAACGCCCTCTTTACATCCATTTGATAGACTACCATGTTCTTACTTGCAGCATTAGCCAAGAAGATTCTCATTGCCTCGATACGAGCAACAAGAGCAAATGATTCTTCAAAGTGAATACCCTCCTCTTGACGATATCCTTTTGCAACCAATCGAACCTTGTTCTTTAAAACATCACCATGCTCATCAAGTTTCACTTTGAAGATCCACTTTAGAGCAATGATCATAGCACAATCTGGAGCAGGTACTAATTCCGATACATCAAGTCGATCAAACTCATGAATTTCTTCTTGCATGGCATTAAATCAGCTGTCTTCATTCATGGCGGTTTTAACATCTTTTGGTTCGATCTTAGAGAGTACGGAGTTGAAGAAGCACCATAAGGCATCGTTGCAAGTTGTTTCCGTAGTATAGATCTTGGGAGAGGTTTCCAATGATGTTTTCCAATGGATGATCATGTATCCATTTTCTGAGGTGTTCATGTGGTCGCTAAGTTGTTGAGGACCGAGGTAGCGAGTCGATATCTCCCGATAAAGATGGTTCTGATGATGATTCAGCAAATATGTTTTCAAATGGAGCATCTTCGAGAGTAGCAAAGGGATTAACTTCATCATTGATGCTTAAAAATTCCATGATGTACATTCGATGATTGATGATTTGTTGATGAGACAGAGTGATCAACAAGCAGCTTGACTTAATGATATTGAGACTGAAGGGTTGACTTCATTCACGAGGGATAAGATCACCTCTGTTGGTGGAATTGACATTTCATTAGCATTTGGTTCATAGTGTTCATCAAACATTGGATCAAACAATTTCTTTAAATCATCTTCTGAAGGAGGTACATAAGGATTTGCTGGAGAGGTATTAGAAACAAGAGTAGAACTGATAGGACTACTTGATGAAAATTGAGTTGGGTTCGAATCGGTTTGTCCCGGAGCCATTTGACCGGTCACCATCGAACGTAACTTGAATAGTTTCCATGATATTTTGGGTTCTCTTGTTGTAGATTCGGTAACCCTTCTTGTTTGGTGCATAACCAACAAAAACTCCAATATCTCTTTGCTCTTGATTTACCAAAGTGTTGACCGTCATTCGTTGGATAGCACAAAGCACCAAACACACGAAGGTAGGAGAGATCGTTTTTTTATGAACAAGTTTATATGGAGTTTTTCCATGAGAGGTATGAATAAGGGAACGATTTTGGGTGTAGCAAGCAGGGCAATGGCTTCAGCCCATAGAAACATTGGAACCTTTGAATAAATTAGCATTGTTCTTGCGACTTCCACAAGGGTTCGATTTCGTCTTTCAACTACACCGCTCTGTTGAGGAGTTCGTGGAACACTTCTTTGATGACTGATTCCAACACTTTCATAAAATCAATTAAGTCTTTGTTAACAAACTCGTGCCATTGTCCGCTCGAACTATTCTAACAAGATTGTTGAGTCGAACTTGTAGTCGTTTGATAAGTTTGATGATGACATCAGGAGTTTTATCCTTTGTCCTCAAAAACTTTACCCAAGTAAATCGAGAGTAGTCATCCACAACGACTAAAATGTATTTCTTCCCATTTATCGCTTGTACTCTCATTGGTCCACATGCATCCATATGAAGGGTATGAAGAACTTCCACATCGAGTTTGTGGGTTTTGGTTTGTGGGCATATTTCTTGCTTTTACCTAATTGGCAAGTCGAACAAAGATGATCTTTTTCATATTTTAACTGGGTAAGCCTCGATAAGATCCTTTACGAAAGTTTATTAATGATGCCGAAGTTCAAGTGATTGAGACGACGATGCCATAACCATGACTTTGTTTTTGAAGCCTTTGACAACAAGCAGATTGGAGAAGACTTCATCATGTCTTCGATAGAGATGGTGTATAGGTTTGAACCACGAGTACCTCTTAATAATTCCACACCATCAAGTTCTCTAATGAAGCAAGTATGTTTTCTAAAGGCCACTTCTAGATTGGAATCACAGAATTGACCAACAGAGAACAAATTATGACCACGACCTTCCACATAATATACCCTGGAGATTACACTTTTGTCAACTACATAATCACCATAACCCATAATTGCTCCAAAATGGTCGTTCCCGAATCTAACAATCCCGATGAATTTACTCACGAAGTTCATGAGCCGCCGACGGTCTCCGCCAATATGCTTGGAACGACTGAGTCCAAGTACCACGGAACGATTTGAACGATCTGCAGTTGAACACAGACAAGAATGGATATATGGATAATTGGGATCCCCATGCAAGAATGGGTTCCACTTGGTTAGTAATAGTGATTGGAACACCCACATCGAAAGTAGAAACAATGGAATCATTAGAAATAGATGCGTATACGCCCATATTTGACCTATTCAAAGTATGTTCACTTCTTAACGGAATAGTTCTACCAGAGGCATCCATTTTCTAATGGGCATTGACTTAGCAAATTTAGGGCAAAGCTCATTAATCTTACGCCGAGGTATCCATTGATAACCTATATTACTAAATTTCCTTCCTGTGGGTTTCCACCGTTTTCTAATTTTCTTTCGCCTTTGCCTTTTAGCCTTCTTAGCTTGAATTTTAATATTAACAGTTTTATCATGGCATTTAGTAGAATTAGACAAATCATTCACACCACATTCAAGATGAGTAACAGAAACCACACAATCATCATTACATGTTTTGCCAAAAGTAGCAGAATTCGCATTAATTACGACTCTTAAAGCTAACACTTGAATCAACACGATTCGTTTTATTCAACTCAAACTTAATATTCCTAGGGTGATCTTCTACTCTCTTCCAATGCACATTCTTAGCTTGAGAGGTCCTATCTTGCTTGGTATTGCCCTGAGGCTTTGACCCACTTGCTTTAATGTCACCGATTACTCTGTAGAGGGAATAATGGGAACATTAGTTGGTTGATCTACTTTTGCATTCCTCAACTAGATGTGCGTGGATCCTGAACTCTTGAAGGCACATTAGTGTTTACTTTCTTAAACTCGGGCATAGAATGATTTGAATGCTTGGTACTAGGCATAGAACAAGGCATCACAGCTTTTCCTTTCGCACCTAAGGATTTAGGACATGTTGCAATTAAACATTCTAGCAGCTCCTGAGAATGTTTGGCCTGAATGCAAGCAAACCTAATTTCTCTATCAAGAGGTTGGTTAATGAAATCCTCTTCCACAATCTCACGGAGACATTCTAGGCTATCCTTAAGGTGAGCACAATAGTTATGAAACACAGTTTCATTATTCCTAAGATGAGGAGGAATGTATTTAATACCACAAGATATTTGCACCGAGGATGATTTTGATGCAACATTCTCATTAAAACAAGTAGCAATTTCCCTTTTTCCCTGACTCCTCGATTCTCAATTTCTTTTCGTAAAGACGTTATTTTTCGTTGTTTTGGTCACGAGTGACTTTCATTGAATCATATAACTCTTTAAAGTGTCGTTTAACTTTTTCATTTTCTTCTAGAAAACTCTCGCTTTC
>OU343216.1:174103753-174220480 GCA_910596185.1 Chrysanthemum makinoi
TAAGTTTTGTCAACTAGTGGTTAGTATTGATTGTTATCTAGTTAATACGTGTGAAAGTAATACGGATTGGCAAGAAAATCTATTGGACTGTGTTTTCTTGGTTTTGGACTAACTTTCAGGTTTAGCACAAGCAGTATGGATAGGATTTGGTGACTGATTGTTACAGCAAGTGTGGTTCTCTTTCTTATGCTCATTCTAAAGAAACCACATGATGGAACTTGTTGTATCTCTGGACTTTGTGATGCCAAAGTATTATGTGGCATCTTGTGGTACTCATGAACATGAATTGATGGTTTCAGTTAGTCAGGTCACTCTGCACTAACCCACTCTTTGCCATTCTATCTGTTTACAGATAGTGTGACCAGCCCAAGGGCATCTGGCTTAGAGAACAACGAGCAATCGTGAATCCAACACTTGTGTTAAAGGAAACATTTGCCACGAGCTGGAAACCCTGTCAGGAAGGCCCTTTTTAATGGGAATATCCATCACAGGCAGTGTTGGTTTTCACCACACCAGAGACCATGTAAGGCCAACCTTGATTAAATGTCTGTCACCACATTTAATCCGTTCAAAATTGGGGTTTCTGTATTATAATTTCCAAACTATAAGATAGTACTGATGGGTAAAAGTTATAATGTGGTATAAGTTAGTACTGATAAACATAGTTAGTACTGATGAACTAGCCGTTACTACTTATACCAAAAGTCTGTTATGCAATGATTACTTTTCAAATTGAGTTTTTACCTTCTGTTTCTTTATATAAGGGTTTCCTAATTGGTTTCTCTTCACTTATTACCATAAATATTTACAAGGCGGTTCAACTAAAATTCTCCAAATCTCTATATATTGCATAACTTTTCAATTGCTTTTGATTGGTGCTGAAAACCGTCAAGCTACCTCACACAAGCTAGCCACTTGTGAATGGCTAACCGTAAGAAGCTTAAAACTGCTTAAAACACAAATACAATGAAGTCCTGGAGAATAGAATGAATTCCCGGGTCGTTAAGTCCCACGGAGACTCAATGGTGTGTAAACACTTTCAGACGATAGAATGATCACTAAGGATAGTGATCAGTAAAGGTTTTGATGAATTATTACACTACTGATTGATTGGAATGAGATTGGAAACAGAATTGGAAAACACAACAATCAGATAAAAGAAACGTAAAACGCACGTTTAAAAACTACGTAAACGTACAAAATAAAAAGTGATATCTAAGAAATAAAAGACCTAAAAATATGAAAATGACATTTTTGAAATCCTAAGAATAAAAGAAAATTATTAGAAAAAGAAAATTATTTTTACAACTATTTAATTAATTATTATTAATTAAAAACTATTTTAACTATTTAAAAATAACCTAAAATAACAGAAAATATGAAATAAGGCTAGAAAAATAAGATTATAATTCTGAAAAATCTAAAATATTATAAAACTAATTTTAAAACTAAAAATATATTTTTTATGCTTTTTAATTATTTATTACTAATTATTTAAGACTTTTAACTATTTAAAATTCTAATAAATACTAAAAAGATTAGGAAAATTATGAAACTTTTTCTAAAAATAACTTAAGGTGACAGAAAACTAAGAAAAATATAAAAAACAAGATTTGCTTATTAATAAGATGAAAAGAAAAATCAAAAAGCTAAAAACTATTAAATAAACACTATCACTGTTTTTAAAAATGAAGTTTTTCTGGATTTTCTTTTTGAAAACTACTTAACTACTGATTATAAGCTACTTTTATAAAAACACAAATTTTACAACTCACAAATAAGCTGTTTGACAAGCTTATGGGCTTAACAGATTTGTTTATGAGCTTATCTTGGTGAATTAAGCTCAAACAAAGTTATAAACTGGAAACAAAGATGAAATAAGCTATAAACAAGCTAAAGCTACTCAAATGAAGCTAAAAGACAAAGATAAGCACACTGAAAAGCTCTAATAAGCTAACAAGCACAAATACTAAACTTACAAACCAAACAGACTTGTGGACTTTTTGTAGGACAATTTAAGCTAAGTAAATAAGCTCAAAAGTTCAAATCAAAGATGAGTCAACCAGTTAGCTGGTAGACTATCGAAAAGCCAAAGCTCACACACTGAGGGCAACTAGAGAGCTTATGGTGAGCTTGTGAAAAAGGCCATAAACACTGATTACTCAGTGTATACTGATTAACTCGGTATGTCTTGATGGAATGGGACAAAGTTAAGGCGATAGCAGCCCTAGCAAATAAGCTACAAAATATAAAATTAAGCTTGGGATCTCAAGATGGCTAGGTTAGCTACCCAAAGAACCAAAAATCACAAGATTTGAGAAACTAATAAGCTCTATGTGAGCTTATCAAGTTGGACCACCCAACTGTGCACAGGGCACCATTTTCAGACAAGTACTCAAAATAAGCTAGAAAATAAGCACTTAAAAAGCTGATTCAAAAAGAACTAGTAATTTTCTAATTAAGTTTAGCAACTAAACTATAATACCCCAAAAGATTTTAAGCTAAATCTTACTATTAAACTCACACTAAAAATATCTTTTTAATCAAAAACGACAAAATGAAAAATTTGACTTTTTAAGAAAAACTAAAAATTTGACCAAGATGAACTTTGAATCACTACTACTCACTGATTAGGTTGTTTTAAGGTGTAATAAGACTGATTTGAGCAATGTTAACAACTTATGAGTACAAAATCATGATCTTGAATCATAAAAATCCAACAGTGGATACAAAGATTATATCAAAGATTATTTTGACTTATCACCAAATCACCACTGGTTTTTATGACTTGTTTGAGATATTAGGTGTGTATGTGACACAAAGCAAGTATAAGCAATAACACAAGAGACCTAGAGCACAATTAAAACAAGCAAATCCAAACACCACTTACTTAGACAGTTTTGGTGGTTTTCAAAGCTAAACACAATTTACAACCATGAAACTGATTCAAGACCATGTATTATCATATATTAGAGCTAAACAGACATTAAACAACAAAACTAATAACATAAAACTGAGAAATTACACTAATGCCATATTAACTGTTTAGAACAAGATTTTTAGTGACTACAAATTAAGAAGAACAAGCTAACTGTTTTAAAGCTTAATTATGCTTAACTATATCTGAGAAACATAAACATACACAGATTCAAGCTAATCAATGACTCTAATAGTAAAATGCTAAAATTGCATAAAAGGCTTACAAATTGAATTGAATCACAAACTGAGAACCAAGAGCTGATAACACCACCTATGGGCTTACCACTAAGCCACTAACCCAAGGCCATCCAAAATTCACCCTGCTCCAGCTGTGAACGCCATTTCCAACAGATTTTTTTTTTCAACTATTTATTTGGATTTTTGATGATTTTTGATTTTTGCTTATAAACTGACTTTTAGTGTTTCTAAAAGCTTGACTAAGCTTTCTGAGGAGCTTATGTGACTTATTCAGTCCAAGAAAACACCTTATAACAACAATTGATTCACATGATATTTTTGAAGATAAATTTGCATAAACTGAAATTTCAACTTAAAACTTGATATTGAAACTGAAAATAGTTCACAAATACTTGAAATAACTTAAACAAAGAGCTAAGAAAGCTTAAATTACACTGAAAATCTTAAAATGATAAAAACGACTATTAAAAGCTAAAATTACACTAGAGATATTCATACAATGCATCTCAGCTCCTCTTTATAGACTTTTATGACTCCTTTTTGACCTCTGAATCTTTCCCACTCAATCTGAGCCATTGGATCTCTCAGAAACATCATAACCATCCAAGTGGATTTTTGGCGCCAATTTCTTCATGAGCAGGTTTTGATATTAATGGGGTTGGTTTGAGTCAATTAAAGGTTTTTGGGTGTTAGTGGAGGTGGAGGGGACAAGGTAAGGTGAGGGATGTTGAAAAAGTGGGAAAACCATTACTGGTTTTGGGATATCAGGCATGGGAGAGGAGAGTGAACAGTGCCTGGTTTTTGGCGCGTGTTTGACTTTTTTGACCGGTATTAGTATATTGGGGGGGGGGTCACAATTGGTCTTGGCAGGGGCCAAAATGGATTTTGACCTAGCTCAAGGGGGGGGCCAAGGTTCAAGGCTCAAGGGATTGGGCTTGGATATAACATGTTGGGCCAGCTGGTACATGGATTGGATTTGGGCTTTGATATTTAAAATTGTGTCCGGTTTGGTTAAGTATACACAAGGACCAAATTTGTAATTTATCCAAACTTCAAGGACTGAAATTGACCCTTTTCCAAACTTATCACAAGGACCAAACTTGACAAACTTTGATAGTGCTAGGACCCTTTTTGCATAAAATCCCATTTTAAAATATCCAAGGACCAATTTTGACATTTTTCAAAGTTTAGGGACCTTTTCCGCCATTTGACCAAAGAATCATTCAAGGACCAATTTTAACAACTTAGAATATTTCAGGGACCTTGAATGATAAAATTCCACATTTTTGAATTCCAGGGACTAGGTTTGACAACTTTTAAAACTTGGGGGACTAAAACTGCCAATTTTGCAAACTTGAATCATTTTCATCGATTTTGATCTTTTTGAATTTAAAACACATAAAACACTGATTTGTGATATTTTCATCAATTTGATGCATTTTTAAGTGTTTTCAGATGATTTTGAGTTAGATTTACAAAAATGATGAGTATTTGCACACTCATCAATCCCCACACTAAGATATTGCTAGTCCCTAGCAATGATTTAGATCTTTAATGGATTTTAAAACTCTTTACCAAAAGCCATCACTTCTGGAGTAGCCAATTGTTTTGATTCAAGTAAGAACCTTGGTACAACGATAACCAAATGATTTTGAGCAAATCATAAGCTGTAAACGGATTTGATTTGTCTTTACCAGAAGCGTTTGCTCTGGACTAGCCAACTCTTAGATAAATTATCATAATTATCTTTGGTGAGCTGATTACCAATTATGGTTTTTCCACTGCCTTTACCACAAGCCATAAATTTGCGGGCTAGCCAACTCTTCACTTTTTAGGATATGGTGAGTTGAATACCATACAATTTTGGGCAAATTGCAAGCCATAACGGATTTGAGAAATCTTTACCAAGAGCCGTTTGCTCCTGGATTAGCCAATCCTTTAGTTTTTTAGACATGGCGGACTGATTACCATATGATGAATAAGTGTAAAATACTTACTCCAAAAAAATTTTGGCCAAAAACGGGGGAATTGGGTGGATAATACATGATAAATTCGTGAGAATTCCCCCCCACACTTAGAAATGAATATTGCCCTCAATATTCAAAGTACCGGCGGTTATGCCGAAACATAGAACGTAAAAGGGAAATACTACGGCCACTATTTGATTTTTTTTTTTTTTTTTTTTTTTTTGGAAACGATTTTATATACAACAGTGTGGGGCAACTCCCCCACACTAGGGTGGTAGAAAGTAGAAAGAAGTCAGAAATATGGGTGAAAACCCATACAGTGTGCTACAGTTTTTGATTACCGAGTCGCTAGCTTGACTCGACCCCGCATTCATTGGTTCATGGGGAGGCAAAGTGGAAGAAACAATCTCCATCGGACTTTCATTCAAGATGTTTGGACAAACATTTGAAGCACGTGAAAGTTCCACACCGATGAGATATAATCCCGGCTCAATATAATGGTACATGGAAATGCCGGGATCAAAGATAATGTCTTCATTCCCGAAGGAGTGAAGAAGGGGAGAAGTGAGAATATATGAAGAAAACAAAGAAAATCATGATGACGATCATGATAAGATCTTCTTCCTCAGGATCAAGTGCAGTTGCACTCGTGTTTGATTTTGTTGGTTGAGCTCTTTGGTTTGGAAAGCAGCTCGGGAGGGAGGGTTGGAAAATTTGTCATAGAAATACAAACTCTCATGATTGAGAACTTTCCCCCGATCATGATTTTGCCATCCAAGCGATCATACTCCGGGAGTCATGATATAGTGAGTTCACGGCGAACTCCTCATTAAGAGAATCATTCACATGATGTGAATTTGTGAACTCTTGTTCCATTGTGGACTCATCACTATCCTCAATCTGAGTATCAAAGAGTGGATTCTCAGAAATTAAAGTGAATTCAGAGTCGAATTCAAATAGAGGATTGGTGAAAGTAGCTTTGAATGTTTCGGGAACAAAGTGATCAACATTCTTTATTGGACTGTTGGGATAAGAAGTAAGTGAACGATCATTATAAAGGAGACTTTCAATCTCTCCTAGATCGGCTTCGAAATCAAAGAGATCATCGTCACTTTCTGATGAAAGTGGACTGATGTGAGTGAGTTCATCGGTGAACTCCTCAAGAAGAAGGATCATCTTGTGGGAGTGATGCCTCAACATACTCAATGTCTCCATAAGATTTACAATCATCGCTAAAATCGGAGAAAGTCTCAAAATGATCATTTGAACACTACCGCAGAAATGAATCACACATTATATTCAGAAATTCCTGTGATCTCATCTGGGATTGGGACAAGATTATAACACAGAGACTATTAATAAATTAAATGAGATTCTTTTAGAGCAGTGTCTAAAGCTCATCCCGTGTTTTAGAGAGTGAGTGGGAATATCAACAGATTATTGATAAACAATTTAGAGGAGTTTAAGAAGGACTAGCTATACATGATGTTTTATACCAAATTTTGTTTATTATCGCTAGTAATTCCATCATCAGTCTTTCTAAACCACGATTTTTTTCATGGAATGAGTTTCAATTTGATGAACTTGATGAACCATTATAAAATTATGGGATAAAGGATATCTTCATAAATCATCGTCCTTCAGAGATGGCGGAATCGAGGAAGGCTAGATCATTTTCTTTGCAACTGATTCCTGGTAGATTTTTCAAAGAGATTTGGGAATCTAATTTAGATCCATCTTGAATTATGAAAACTTCCATGGTTTTTTCATTTGGATTATCTTGGGAATGTTTTGAATTCCTTCAAATCTTTCACTAAATCCAAGATCAAGGAGAAGATTTTAGGGAAGTGGCTCATTTTTGTACTGTGAGGTTGGTCATGATACGAAGAGTTAAATGGTATTTAGAAATAGATTCCTGTTTGACAATCCGAGAGCTAGAGTGAGGACCTCCACAATACTATGACAGTAAAACCGATGTGTGAGTGTATGTGTTGTAGTCATAATTGTTATCGGAACACTGCTCATGAAGGTGGCGTGTTTCACGATTGACAATCGGAAAACTGGAATGTGAACCACCACATGATTACTAATGTAAAAGCTGCGTCTCAAAGTGCGCGATGGTGATGGAATAAATCAGGTTGTGTTATGGTAGGAATAGGGATCACGGTTATAGACGAGACCCGTTTCTGATTCCACCATGCCAAGCGGGCAATACCACCATTAAGGACCACCACCATTGACAACCAAAAGGGTGAGGATAAGACATAGAAAGAATCAAATGGTTTTAGAGGGTAAGAAATAAAAAGAATCAAAGGGTAAGAGGGTAAAGAGGAATATTTTTGGTATTTTTGAAAAACATGATGTAAAAACAAAGAATGAAAATATTTTTGGTGTTTTTAACACTTTAGGAAAAGTGCTAATGAACTTTTTGATTTTCTAATAACTTTACAAAAACTTTTTACAAATGGTGGTATATGTACAAATGGTGGAATATGTGCAAGAATGGGTCTGAAAAAGGTTTAACTGCTTAAAGCCTCCGTGGCATAGAATTGATTAGTCTTGGAAGCTGTCAAGCTACCTCACACAAGCTAGCCACTTGTGAATGGCTAACCGTAAGAAGCTTAAAAGTGCTTAAAACACAAATACAATGAAGTCACGGAGAATAGAATGAATTCGAGATTCGTTAAGTCACGGGGACTTCGATGGTGTGTAAACACTTTTCAGACGATAGAATGATCACTAAGGATAGTGATCGGTAAAAGGTTTTGATGAATTATTACACTCTTGATTGATTGGAATGAGATTGGAAGCAGAATGGAAAACACAACAATGAGGATAAAAGAAACGTAAAAGCGCGTTTAAAAACTACGTAGCGTACAAAATAAAAAGTGAAATCTAAGAAAAAAAAGACCTAAAAATATGAAAATGACATTTTTGAAATCCTAAGAATAAAATAAAATTATTAGAAAAAGAAAATTATTTTTACAACTATTTAATTAATTATTATTAATTAAAAACTATTTTAACTATTTAAAAATAACCTAAAATAACAGAAAATATGAAATAAGGCTAGAAAAATAAGATTATAATTCTAAAAAATCTAAAATATTATAAAACTAATTTTAAAACTAAAAATATATTTTTTATGCTTTTTAATTATTTATTACTAATTATTTAAGACTTTTAACTATTTAAAATTCTAATAAATACTAAAAAGATTAGGAAAATTATGAAACTTTTTATAAAAATAACTTAAGGTGACAGAAAACTAAGAAAAATATAAAAAACAAGATTTGCTTATTAATAAGATGAAAAGAAAAATCAAAAAGCTAAAAACTATTAAATAAACACTATCCTTGTTTTTAAAAATGAAGTTTCTGGTTTTCTTTTGAAAACTACTTAACTACTGATTATAAGCTACTTTTATAAAAACACAAATTTTACAACTCACAAATAAGCTGTTTGACAAGCTTATGAACTAACAATTTGTTTATGAGCTTATCTTGGTGAATTTAAGCTCAAACAAAGTTATAAACTGGAAACAAAGATGAAATAAGCTATAAACAAGCTAAAGCTACTCAAATGAAGCTAAAAGACAAAGATAAGCACACTGAAAAGCTCTAATAAGCTAACAAGCACAAATACACCTACAACCAAAAGCAGGACTTGTGGACTTTTGTAGGACAATTTAAGCTAAGTAAATAAGCTCAAAGTTCAAATCAAAGGCTGAGTCAACCAGATTATTTGGTAGACTATCCGAAAAACCAAAGCTCACACTGCGAGGGCAACTAGAGAGCTTATGGTGAGCTTGTGAAAAAGCCATAAACACGATTACTCAGTGTATACTTGATTAACTCATAATGTACTGATGGAATAGGACAAAGTTTAAGCTGATAGCAGCCCTAGCAAATAAGCTACAAAATATAAAATTAAGCTTGGGATCTCAAGATGGCTAGGTTAGCTACCCAAAGAACCAAAAATCACAAGATTTGAGCAACTAATAAGCTCTATGTGAGCTTATCAAGTTGGACCACCCAACTGTGCACAGGGCACCATTTTCAGACAAGTACTCAAAATAAGCTAGAAAATAAGCACTTAAAAAGCTGATTCAAAAAGAACTAGTAATTTTCTAATTAAGTTTAGCAACTAAACTATAATACCCCAAAAGATTTTAAGCTAAATCTTACTATTAAACTCACACTAAAAATATCTTTTTTAATCAAAAACGACCAAAATGAAAAATTTGACTTTTTAAGAAAAACTAAAAATTTGACCAAGATGAACTTTGAATCACTACTACTCACTGATTAGGTTGTTTTAAGGTGTAATAAGACTGATTTGAGCAATGTTAACAACTTATGAGTACAAAATCATGATCTTGAATCATAAAAATCCAACAGTGGATACAAAAGATTAGATCAAAGATTATTTTGACTTATCACCAAATCACCACTGGTTTTTATGACTTGTTTGAGATATTAGGTGTGTATGTGACACAAAGCAAGTATAAGCAATAACACAAGAGACCTAGAGCACAATTAAAACAAGCAAATCCAAACACCACTTACTTAGACAGTTTTGGTGGTTTTCAAAGCTAAACACAATTTACAACCATGAAACTGATTCAATACCATGTATTATCATATATTAGAGCTAAACAAACATTAAACAACAACACTAATAACATAAAACTGAGAAATTACACTAATGCCATATTAACTGTTTAGAACAAGATTTTTAGTGACTACAAATTAAGAAGAACAAGCTAACTGTTTTAAAGCTTAATTATGCTTAACTATATCTGAGAAACATAAACATACACAGATTCAAGCTAATCAATGACTCTAATAGTAAAATGCTAAAATTGCATAAAAGGCTTACAAATTGAATTGAATCACAAACTGAGAACCAAGAGCTGATAACACCACCTATGGGCTTACCACTAAGCCACTAACCCAAGGCCATCCAAAATTCACCCTGCTCCAGCTGTGAATGCCATTTCCAACAGATTTTTATTTTTCAACTATTTATTTGGATTTTTGATGATTTTTGATTTTTGCTTCTAAACTGACTTTTAGTGTTTCTAAAAGCTTGACTAAGCTTTCTGAGGAGCTTATGTGACTTATTCAGTCCAAGAAAACACCTTATAACAACAATTGATTCACATGAGATTTTTGAAGATAAATTTGCATAAACTGAAATTTCAACTTAAAACTTGATATTGAAACTGAAAATAGTTCACAAATACTTGAAATAACTTAAACAAAGAGCTAAGAAAGCTTAAATTACACTGAAAATCTTAAAATGATAAAAATGACTATTAAAAGCTAAAATTTCACTAGAGATATTCATACAATGCATCTCAGCTCCTCTTTATAGACTTTTATGACTCCTTTTTGACCTCTGAATCTTTCCCACTCAATCTGAGCCATTGGATCTCTCAGAAACATCATAACCATCCAAGTGGATTTTTGGCGCCAATTTCTTCATGAGCAGTTTTTGATATTAATGGGGTTGGTTTGAGTCAATTAAAGGTTTTTGGGTGTTAGTGGAGGTGGAGGGGACAAGGTAAGGTGAGGGATGTTGAAAAAGTGGGAAAACCATTACTGGTTTTGGGATATCAGGTATGGGAGAGGAGAGTGAACAGTGCCTGGTTTTTGGCGCGTGTTTGACTTTTTGGACCGGTATTAGTATATTAGGGGGGGTCACAATTGGTCTTGGCAGGGGCCAAAATGGATTTTGACCTAGCTCAAAGGGGGGGGCAAGGTTCAAGGCTCAAGGGATTGGGCTTGGATATAACATGTTGGGCCAGCTGGTACATGGATTGGATTTGGGCTTTGATATTTAAAATGGTGTCCGGTTTGGTTAAGTATACACAAGGACCAAATTTGTAATTTATCCAAACTTCAAGGACTGAAGTTGACACTTTTCCAAACTTATCACAAGGACCAAACTTGACAAACCTTGATAGTGCTAGGACCCTTTTTGCATAAAATCCCATTTTAAAATATCCAAGGACCAATTTTGACATTTTTCAAAGTTTAGGGACCTTTTCCGCCATTTGACCAAAGAATCATTCAAAGACCAATTTTAACAACTTAGAATATTTCAGGGACCTTGAATGATAAAATTCCACATTTTTGAATTCCAGGGACTAGGTTTGACAACTTTTAAAACTTGGGGGACTAAAACTGCCAATTTTGCAAACTTGAATCATTTTTCATCTGATTTTGATCTTTTTGCATTTAAAACACATAAAACACTGATTTGTGATATTTTCATCAATTTGATGCATTTTTGAGTGTTTTCAGATGATTTTGCAGTTTAGATTGTACAAAAATGATGAGTATTTAGACACTCATCAGCTTTCACCACAATTCACTAAAGGCTTTTGCGATCAAATCCCACTTTAGTAACCCTCATTCTTATTGCTCATGGATCCTCTTGATTTTGGTGATAAGCACAACATGGTGGCGTGCTTGGACTTGCCAGAAGGCAATGAAGAATTCACTGAGATAGTAGCTTTTCTCAATAGAAGCAGCACCAGGTTTGCTTTACTTTTAAATCCTACTATCTTATATACCCCTGTCAGGAAGTTTTGGCAAACTGCTATTGTCTCAACAACTGAGGAAGGGGTACAACAGTTAATTGGCATAGTGGATGGCACACAAATTGTTATTATTGAAGCCTCTCTAAGAGAACATCTTCATCTTAGGGATGGTGAAGGTATTCGCACTTTGCCAGCCACTGACATAACTGAACAACTCTCATTGATGGGGTATAGACATGACAATACTTTCAACTTTCACAAAAGTGAGTTTTCCCCACAATGGAGGTTTCTAATTGATACCCTCTTACATTGTTTGAGTCACAAAAGGACTGGCTGGGATGCTTTTCCCACAAACATAGCCACAGCCTTGATCTGCCTTGCAACAGGCAGGGTGTTCAATTTTTCAAACTATATTTGTGAGGGTATGCTTAAAAATGCAGTTAGCAAAACCAAGTTTCTGATGTATCCCAGATTTATACAAATATTTTTGGATCTTCATAAACAAAACTTGCAGCCTCACAAAAATGTTTATCCATCAAAAATACTCACAGCCAAAGTATTTTCTAATATGTTAAGGGCTGTGGTAGGATATAGTGGGGTTGTAGTGCCATTATTTCAAAACATGCTTATTGTAGAGGGTAAAGGACCATCAAGCACATGTGGCTCCCAACACACACCCACAGATCCTGATAACTCTCCAAATCAACAACTTTCATCAACCAGTAGGCACTACAGACAGGAGAGTGGGACAACTCAACCCCATTCTCTTCCTAACATTGTACCAGATGAGCCTATCTCAGTTGATGTAGGAGATAGAATGGTAAGGGCTGCCACTACTCAACCAAGCTTAAAAGCTGGTGAGGATAGTGGTAACATCAATAAGACCCAAACCATGCCAACACCTAGTGAGCACTACTCACAGGGTGGACCCAGACAAAGGCTTAACAGGGGGTGTATCTGCTCAGGCTAGGCCTGGGAGTGCATCTCAATTGCCCAATGACCCACCTCTCTCAGCAGGTAACACAGCTGTAAGTGGTGAAGGCAGCTTATCACTCCAGGATATGACGAAATTGTACAGATTTTTATGCATAAAGGTGAACTCTCTGGAGATTGCTTTGGATGAACAAAAGAAAGCTGCTGCAAAAGTTCATACCAGAATGCTGCTAAAGATGAAAAAGTTAGAGCACCATGTCAAGCTTCTCTCCAAGCCTACTGCAGAATCATCCAGTCACTGCATCTTTCCAAAGAAAGGCCAAGTTCAGAGTCTCAAGTACCTCAACAGAGGATTCTACCAAACAGGGGAGGAGTTCTGATATTCAACGTAGAAGTGAATTTGGTCAATGACAAGGTGGTGCAGCTTTTCAAAGTCCTTTTGTATATGAAGAATAAGTTCAGGCCACCGTTGATGCAAAAGAAGTACTCAGCACTCCTACATGCACTATCAGTACTATCCCAATTAGTACTGTTAGTGTTGTAGTAGTACTGATAGTACTATGGTTAGTACTTCTGGTGTTCTACAATCAGTACTAAGCCCAATTGTTCAGATAGCTGCTAATTTACAACAAGCAACAACAGAGGCCACTACCATCACTACCACTCTAAATGAAGATATTGATGAAGAGGAAAGAGAGAAACATGTTGTATTGGGACTTCAAAGCTTGAAGAAAACAGTCCCCATCTCTCCCACTTACAAGAAGCCTCCTGTTTTGTACCTAAGGAAGAAGACCAAGTCAGCAACACCCAAGCCTAAAGAAAAAGGAGTTGTTATTCAAGAAGGAGGTGCTCCACCATCACCAACCTCCTCTGCTACAAAGATTGATCCTAAAGACAAAGGAAAGGGTATCTTGGTGGAAGCACCAAAGAAGAAGAAAGAGATTGAAAGGTTGAATGAAGAGGCAGCAAGTAAGCTTGCAGCAGAATGGGATGAGGAAGAGTTGCAGAAAGAAAAGAAAAAGATGGCTAAACTAGATGAAGACTGGCAAACATGGGATGACATGAAAGCCAAAGTAGAAGCTACCCAGGAGGTACAACAGAAGGTGCAACAAGATCAGGGAACAAGTATCAATGAAGCAGCTCAGTTGTTTAGTGAGATCTTGGCTAGAAGACAGAGTCAGTTCAGACAGCAAAGAGAATTTGAAAAGGCCTCAAGACCTCTAATCAAGAGTAAACAAAAGATGTATCTTTGTAAGTACATCAAGTATCAAGGTGAAGACAGAAGAACATTGAAGCAGCTTAATCAATTATCTTGGGAGACTCTTTAAAGACTGGCTGACATAACTCAAAGAAGATTTATGGACTTCAGACCTATGCAAGCTGATGATGTTGTTGAAAGGTCACAGCCCATTGGAAGCTACAAAAGACCATCAGAAGAAGGAGCTTCCTCAACTGCACCTAAAAGATTGAAAGCCTCTGATAAAGATGAAGGTGGACTCACTAAAGAAGAGCTCAGCATGATGATGTTAATTGAAGCTCCTGAAGAAGCACTATACACAGAGCCCATCAATACCAGATACCCAATCATCAACTGGGATATCTACACTGAAGAAGGCAAAAGACATTGGAGGATTCACAGAGCTGGTGGAAGGACAAGTGCTTACTTGTATTTTGTAGATCTATTTGCATTCATTGACAGGGAGGATCTACTCAAGTTATGGGAGTTAGTCAAAGACACGTTCAAGAATAGAGATCCAGATAATGATAAGGATCTGGAGCTACTTTATGAACTCCATAATATCTTTGAACCCGATCCAATAGGAGAGCAATGCAAGTTTCAACCTGGTGATGAAGCTCTTAGTTGGACCCAGATTGATTCATGTGGATTGCACTTGGTCACTACATGCAATGGAACTGATATCTATATGTTGGTTGAAAGAACTTACCCACTTGCACTTGGAACTCTTCTACAAAAGCTGACTGCAGGGCTAAGGATGGGAAATGTAGTTGAAATGGACAAGGAATTGCTGATAAAGATTTTTGACCAAGCTGGAAGACCTAGCAGAGGAAAGTGAGTTTGGAAGAATCCTCTAGGACTAAAGAAACTTGTGATTCAGAAACCCAATCATAAGTTTAGGGGAGGATTTTTGGGAAATTCACTTCTGGGAGTTAATACTAATAGTATTAAAGTTAGTACTGATAGTGGTGTTAGAAAATTATTAACTAGTTAGTACTGATAGTGCAAAAGTTAGTACTGATAGTGTTTGAGTTTGTACTGTTCTATATTAAGTATGTCGTGTAAAGTTTGTAACAGCATATCTTCTATACCAATAGAAGATATGATATACTTAATGCATAGTTATCTCTGTAAGGGATCTCCTTAGTATATAAAAGGAGATCCTAGCTAGGTTAAGCATATACCAATACTCTAGCCGTATTAAGAAAAGCTTCAAGGTTGTAAACCCTACTACTAGGAGAGTACTCGTATTATTAATCAATAATATTGAAGCTGTTGGTGTTACATTTGTTCTTACACTAATATTCTAAGTGCATTCAAGTAGATTCTGCATACTTGTGTGCATCTACAACAAAGTTTCTCATTGTTGTTTTGGAACCATCCAAGGAAACTACACATTTACAAGTTAAGTGTTCTAGATCCAACGTTTGGGACTCCACAGATTTCAAAGGTGTAGTGATCGTGGCTTGTTGCTGCAGTCGGGGGATTTTAGCCCCATTTCTTTGCTTCTCCTCTCAAATTGCATCAAGGGTTTTTGTTATTATCTCATATTAATTTGTCCTTCATTGTCTTTTGATATCTGTCGTGTGTGTTTGTGTTTGATTCGTGTAGGTTTAGGGTGGCGTGTATAGAGAAAATATATAATATCAATATCAAAAATAAACACAAGAATTGAATTGAAAACCTCTTAGGAAAAAGGTTAGTCAATCAAGTCCCGTGAGTGTGATATGTGATACCGGATTAGGAAATCCGGGTCGTGTCCCAATGAGGTGTGAATAGACAACGCCGTTTAAGGTTCATTATTAAAATGCTCGATGTTTTGGATTTTGATTTTGATTTTATCTAAAATATGGGAAATGTGAAGCATAAAAGGGAATTAAATCTACGGGAAACCTAATTACGCAAATTTAACTAAAACGACATAACTGAAACGCGAATTAAATGCAACTAATTCGAAACTAAGTCCTAAAAATGATCTAAAATTACTTTTTAACTGAAAATGCAAATTAAAAACTTAATTAATATTTAAAGCTAATTTTTATGATCTTTCTTTTATTTATTTAAATTTAAAAACTAATTTCTAATTTCTAAATTAAAACTAAAAATGATGAAAACAAGTGGGAAAAATATGAAACTATTTTTTAAAAATCTAAAATAACTAAAAATAATTTTGATAGATGGATTTGTATTTTTATGAATTAATTTCTAATTTCTATGATTTAAAAACTAATTTAAATTAATTAAATTGCTAAAAATTACTATTTGAACTAAGAAAATTAGGAAAAATATTTTTTTGTCTTTTTATATATTTCTTAATCTAGGAAAAATAAAAACATATTTTTTTGAACCTTTTTTGAATTATTTGTATTAAACACTTATTAAAAAGTATTAAAAACTAATTTAAAATGGGAAAAATAGCAAACAGTACTGGAAAATTATGAAAATTTCATGAAAATTATAAAATATTATGAGGAAAGTAGTAAAAATGATAAAAACTATGCTAGTGTGCTGGAATTAAGATCTGCTATGTAACTGCTTATTATTAAGATCTCTAAAATAAGCTAAAGGTTTCTACAGTGCACCAAAAGATGACAGAACCTAAATGAAGCTAAAACTACTCAAAATTAACCTAAAACAACTACTCTACTCCTGTAATGAATAAGCTACACTGATTTGTATTAAAATCTGCTAAGTAACCAAACAAGCTCAACAAGCTATCTTTAAGCTTATGCAGCAGCTTATCCAAAAAGCTAATATGAAAACCAGAACTAGAAACCTGTAAACAACCAACCAGAGAGTGCAAAGACCAAATATGAGCCAATAACAAGCTAATTTGAAGCTTCTAGAGCTTCTGCAAGGTACATGTGCACACTCAGTGAAAGCTGAGAGTGTGCATAGGGCAATAATTGGCTAATTCACAAGCTGATTAAGTGGTTAAGATAAATTTCAAAAATTCAAACAAAAATGTATTTGTACTCTCAACCAGCTGAGGTGTTTAAATCCAAAATCTCAATCAATATAGACCAGAATTGAGTTTATTAAAAATCCACAAAGTACTGCTTATAAACTATTTGAACAACCTTTTTCACTTTTGACAGAATTAAGAACTTTGACTAAAATGGATTTGGAGCCTATGATTTTTTATGAAAATGATATTTGATGGTATAATGAACCTAGTACAAGCTATTTTAACTATTAATAAACCTAAATGCAAGATTAGAGCCACTGATTCAAACAGATATGAAAATTAAAATGGATTCAATGCAATTTTGACTTTAATTGTTCTAGGATGCCAACTAATGACAGATTTAACTCTAATTATCCTAAATGTACTTAAAACAACTAAGCCTATCTACTACACAATCCTCTAACTCAGAATTGATAATAGATCCAAACACTACTTCTAGAGACTCAAATGCAATTTCTCTAATCAAACATACATCCAAACCTTAAATCAGAATCACTGAACTCAAGTTACACCTAGATTGAACAATAATGACTACAGTTAAACCCTAGTATGATCTGATCTAACTGATGCATTTAGAGAAAATATGCAGGAAATGACAGAAATGGATACAGATGCAAATTACACTAAAACTACTGAAATTTAAGCTAAATTATACTAAAATCAACACAAATGAACAAGTACTAAAGGCTATAACATATTAAGAAAGAAAATGAGTACTCACAATAGTCCAGCCACAATGGCTTGCCAAGCAAATCAAACAACCACTACCTAAAACTGTTTTTATCCCAGATTTAAATCAATATCAACCCAAATCCATGATTCGACCAGCAATTCAGATCCAATTGAGACTATTGTTTACAGTTTGACTTGTGTTGACCAGGTATGTATAGAGAGTAAATCTGGGTAGGTGACTTAACAAGCACTCCTTAAGCTACTAAGAAGCTTATAATAGCTTATGGAAACAATTTTAATCACTAAAATCAAACTGAAAACATATTACTATATTTTTTAATTTTTCAAGGATTTTTCTTTTTTTTTTTAGATTTTTGTTTTGGAAAACTTAAAAGCTGAATTGAAATGAAAATGAGCTAATGTTTCTAACAAGATGAGATTAAAACACTGAGATGATAAGAACAGAAATTAACTCAGAAATTGTGAATAACCAAAAAAAATTCATTAATAAGAAATTCAATACAGTAAAGGAATACAAATGCTGAATTAAACTAAAAGCTTAAAAACACTATATTAAAACTATTTCCTACTCAGAATTTACATGGCATTACAATGAAAATGAAAGGGTATTTATAGTGAAGCCTCGAGCTAAGAAGAGTCTAGAATCAATCAATATGTGCTTTCATGTCATCAAATCAATCATGTTGGGAATTATGGTAAGTATGAATTATGCTGATGAAACTGCTGAAGGATTCTGCTGAAGTGTGTTGGATTCTACTGAAGATATAATTCTACTGAAGTTATATAGTACGTAGTTTGTTTATGCGGAGATAGTTATTCCGTTTATTCTATAGTTAGTTAGGATATGCATGAGCTTTATTAGGAAGTGATTATGTATATCTTATTTAGTTTTATGTTTATACGTTTCTTAGGAAACAAGTTAGGGTTCCTTGATTATAAAAGGAACATAATAGTATGAATTATGTACAAGTTGAAAAACAAAGTTTTAGTAATATAAAGATCCATAGAGGATCAACGTGTTCTTAGTTATTTGTGTTTGTGCTTATATTTGATTTCCGCTAAAGAATATAAGTTGTAGAGATTGTCTATTAGTTTGTTTGTGATTACATAAAAAATACTAACGATCTGCGAGTGATCAAGATCTATCAAGGTCTAACGTTTCAACAAGTGGTATCAGAGCCTCGAGAGAGTCTCTACGATACTAAGAACAGTCTTTTCTAAACACCCATACAACCAACTCAACATTCACCATGCCTGGATCAGATGTTGATATCGAAGTCACCAACAACCAGAACACCACCCATCTGCAACAACTAAGTCTCTCGAACAACAATGCTAAGTTTCCATATCTAAAGAAGGAGGAATACGATTTATGGGCAATGAAGATGCAGAACTGGATTTCCAACATTGATTGGAATCTGTGGGAAATTGTCAGGAAGGGGAACAGCTTGAAGAGAACTACCACAGATCCTGATGGTAATCTTATTCATGTTCCTCCTAAATCTGCTGAAGAGTTACTGGCGGTTCAGAGAGAAACCAAAGTTAAAACAATTCTTCTTCAAGCTATTCCTGAGGATCACTTGAGTGATTTTCACTTCATGAATGATGCTAAGGATATATGTTTGGCCATCAAGGCCAAGTTTGGAGGGAATGAGGAGTCTAGGAGAATGAGAAAATCGATGCTGAGACAACAGCTTGAAGAATTTCAAATCTCTGAAGAGGAAGGAATTCACAAGGGCTATGACAGGTTTCACAAGATTTTAAGTCAGTTGAATCAGCTGAAGACAAAGCCAGATAATGATGATTGTAATTCTATGTTTTTGCGATCTTTACCTCCATCCTGGTTACAAGTAAGCATTGCCTTCAAAACTAAAGGTGGGCTTGATATGATTACCTTTGATGAGTTGTACAACAAGCTTAAAGCTCTTGAGCATGATGTCAGAAGTCCCTTCCGTTCATCATCTGCTGCTAGTCACACAGCATTTGTTGGGGCCTCCACCCCAAAGATGATCCATGCTCCAAGTCCAACTTACTCATCATCATCTTACACTACCACTCCATCAAGTTCTAAATCTAAAACTAGTGGTATAATGGAATATGTGCTTGGATCCTTTTTTGCTGATTATGACCCTGAACAGCAACTTGCATATGAGGATTTCGAACAGGTGGACCCACTGGATATGGAAGAGATGAAGTTGAAGTGGCAAGTGGCAATGCTCTCTATGGACATCAAGAGATTTGAGCGTAAGGCTGGGAGGAAGTTTGGTTTCCAGGGAAGAGATCCAGCAAGGTTTGACAAAAAGAAGGTCAGGTGCTTTACATGTCATCAGATGGGACACTTCTCCAGAGAATGCAAGGATAGGAAGGCTGGTGATGATGTGAGATACTCTTCCTATCAGCAGAATCAAAGGGATGCTGGAACTTCAAAGACTGGATCCTCAAATGCTCTGGTCACTATGGATGCCAATGTTGACTGGAAGTTACATGAGCAGAAAAATGATGAAAGTTCTGGTAGTGATAATATTAGGTTGCTAGCAAGCTGTACTTCAGAAGATAGGCATGATCAAATAGCCTTGATGGGCATCTCTCATGATCATCCTCTTAAGCATAAGGAAGTTGGCATTGTTGATAGTGGTTGCTCAAGAAGCATGTCAGGAAATAGAGATATGATGCATAACTTTGTACCCATTGAAGGAGGAGGCAATGTGACTTTTGGTGGAAGTAATGGTAGAATCACTGGGAAAGGCACCATCAAAACACCTCAACTGGACTTTGAGAATGTGTACTATGTAAAGGAACTACAACACTTCAACTTGTTCTCAGTCTCACAAATTTGTGACACCAAGAACAAAGTACACTTCTCTGAGGATGAATGTCTTGTGTTATCTAAAGACTTCAAACTCCCAGAAGATACATCAATTTTGCTGAGAGTTCCTCGAAATCACAATCTATACACATTCAACTTAAATGATGTTCAACCAGAAGGTGACTTAACTTTTTTGGTGGCTAAAGCATCCCTGGATGAGTCTAAAAAATGGCATAGAAGGATGGATCATGTAAACTTCAAGACTATGAACAAGCTTTCTAAACTGGGTCTTGTGGAAGGACTTCCTTCAAAGGTTTTCACCAATGAACATAACTGTGTTGCCTGCAACAAAGGAAAGCAACATAGAGCCTCTTACAAAGCGATAACTGCAGTGAGCCTTATTTCGGAACCTCTTCAGTTGCTTCACATGGATCTCTTTGGTCTAACTCAAGTCAGAAGCATAGATCACAAGTATTTCTGTCTGGTTATTACTGATGACTATAGCAGGTTTTGTTGGGTATTCTTCATGAGGACTAAAGATGAAACATCTCCAGTTTTAAAAGAGTACGTTACCCTTGTTGAAAACTAACTGAACAAAAAGGTTAAAGGAATCTGGTGAGATAATAGGACAGAGTTCAAGAATGTTGTACTGATAGAACTCTATAAGTCTAAAGGGATAAAAAGGGACAATAGCACTCCAAGAACCCCCACAACAAAATGGGGTAGCTGAAAGAAAGAATAGGACCCTAATAGAGGTAGCAAGATCCATGCTTGCAGACTCTAAGTTACCCACTATGTTTTGGACTGAAGCAGTTGGCACAGCTTGTTATGTTCTGAACAGAGTATCTATCACTAGACCTCATTTCAAGACACCTTATGAACTTCTCTATGGGAAAGTTCCTGCTATTCACTACCTCAAACCTTTTGGATGTCAAGTGACTATTTTGAATACTAGTGATCCACTGGGTAAGTTTGATGAAAAAGCCGATGAGGGATATATTGTGGGTTATTCGGCTCATAGTAAGGCGTATAGGGTATACAATTTGCATGCTAAGAAGATTGAGGAGACTTTGAACCTGAGATTTCTTGAAGACAAGCCTAATGTTCAAGGACAAGGTCATGTTTGGTCATTTGACCTTGATTACTTAACTGATTATTTGGGTTATTCTAGACATGTCGCTAACCAACATGCAGGTACACAAGAGTTTCCCACTGACAGTGCTGCTACCATGAATGCTGATTTTGATAGTGAGTTTGAGGATCATGAACATCCTATTATTGTACCTTCTTTCTCCCCTAACAATTTTGCAGGTGACACTTCCAAAGTTACTACTGATGAGAGTGAAGATGAGTCCAACTATGCAGAGGACCTTGCTAGGCTTCAGAAACAGGAGTATGCAGCTAATCTAGAAGCTGGGAGGATTGCTGGGGAGGATGCAAAAGAAGCAGTCAGTGGAAACCATAATTCTACTGACAGTGATTCTGTTTCTCCTATCATCACCAAATCTGCTGAAGGTCATGCTGTTTCTACTCCCATATCTACTAGAGTGTCCACAGACTTTGGGGAACCTTATACTCGCTTTCCAAGTCCTTCAGATCTTGGTAATTATCAACCCAAAGTTGGCATCTTCACCTCACCTTCCTATGACAGTGATTTTGAGCCTACTGTGACTAATCTTGATACCTCCATTGATGTCAACACCACTGCTACTAAAAGGATCAACATTTCTCATCCACAGTCCAATATTATTGGTGATCCTCATGCACCTGTTAGAACTAGGGGCACAGTGACAAGTTCTAAATATGGTCAAGTGGCTTTTATCTCTTATGTCTCAAACCAGCAAAGAGACAATCACACAGACTTTGATCATTGTCTGTTTGCTTATTTTCTCTCTCAAGTGGAACCAACTAGTGTTACTCAAGCTCTTGAAGATTCCAGTTGGCTTGAAGCAATGCAAGAAGAGATGCAACAGTTCCAAAATCAGCAGGTTTGGATTTTGGTCCCACTACCTGAAGGGAAGTATGCTATTGGGACAAAATGGATATTGAAGAATAAAAGAGATGCAAGGGGTGTTGTCATTAAAAACAAAGCCAGATTAGTTGCTCAGGGGTATCGACAAGACGAGGGGATTGATTATGATGAAGTGTTTGCACCTGTTGCAAGAGTAGAGGCCATACGGATATTCTTGGCTTATGCATCTTACATGGGTTTCATGGTATATCAAATGGATGTTAAAGGTGCATTTATGTATGGTGAAATAGAAGAGGAAGTTTATGTCACTCAACTCAAAGGATTTGAAGACCCAGATCACCCAAATCATGTTTACAAGGTAGTTAAAGCTCTCTATGGACTACATCAGGCACCAAGAGCATGGTATGCTAGGCTTTCATCATTTCTGCTGAAGCTTGTCTATAAAAGAGGTGCCATTGATAAAACACTTTTCCTGAAGAAGAATTGCACATACATCATTCTTGTGCAAGTTTATGTGGATGATATTATATTTGGCTCCACTAAAGAAGCTTGGTGCAGGGAGTTTGAGGAGCTGATGAAGGGAGAGTTTCAGATGAGTGCTATGGGGGAGCTTACTTTCTTTTTGGGTCTCCAAGTTCAGCAAAAACCTGATGGTATCTTTATCAGTCAGGACAAATATGTGAGGGAAATTTTGAAGAAATTTGGTATGGAGAGTGTCAGGACTGCCACTACACCTTATGAAGCTCCAAAGTCAAAGAACAACAATGAACCAGATCCTCCTGTGAATGTTCATTTATACAAATCTATGATTGGTTCCTTGATGTATCTAACAGCTTCTAGGCCTGACATTACTTTTGCTGTGAGTGCTTGCTCTAGACATCAAGTCACTCCACTTGCTTCCCATCTGAATGCAGTGAAAAAGATCTTTAAGTATTTGAAAGGCCAACCTCATTTAGGCCTTTGGTACCTAAAAGAGTCACCTTTTAAGCTGGAAGCATATAGTGATAGTGATTATGCTGGTGCAAATCTGGATAGGAGATCTGTTGAATCCAAGATTCAGACTCAACTAGGGTATAATAACAATGATTGAACAGATGCAAAGCGGATAATAATTAACACAATCAAAGTTACCAACAAGGTTTTTCTAATAAAACAATGATCCTCTATGGATCTTTTTTACTCTCTCTTATGATGTTTTTCCTGGAATATTTTTCTCAAACGTTATCTAATACAAAAGACATCAGTTCCTTTTATACACAAGGAACCCTAAATAAAACAATAATATAAAATAAATGCATATCACTACCTAAAATAGCTCATGCAAATCCTAACAAACTAATAAATATACGGAATATCTATATCCGTAGAAACCAACTATACTATAATATAACTTCAGCAGAATTCCTTCTTCAGCAGAATCCATGTACTTCAGCAGATTCCTTCAGCAGAATCCATGAACTTCAGTAGATTCCTTCAGCGTTATTTTCAGTAGAATTCCTACTTTGCAGAATTCCCAACAATCCTCCCCTAAACTGGAATTTGACTTGGTTAAGTTCCAGTTTCTCGATAGATCTTTAAAACTTCAGAACAAGAGGATTGTACTCGAACAGCAACAGCAAAGAACCAAAACAATTACATCTCTTTGATGACACAACTTTGAAACGCAAGATCTGTGCAGCAACAAATGACATAATGTACATCAAAATATATTAGTTTCATACTATTCTCATCACATCCAGGAGTGTTAACTCCTGTGAGAGGTGAATCATTGAAAATAATGGATTTGATGTCTCTTTAATAGCCATTACTAATGGAGTAGCCAAATGTTTAAGTTCGAAAACTATGGTACACTGATAACCATCTGATTTATTAGCAAATCAGCAACTATATAACGGATTTGATATGTCTTTACCTGTAGCCGTTTGCTCAGGACTAGCCAATCCTTTGGTTACCCAATAGGGCAGCAACCATGGTGAATTGATGACCATACAACTCTCAGCAATTAAGCATGGGTGAGATGCAGACCCTATGATTTTGAGCAAACCATTACAGCTATCAACGGAATTGAGATGTCTTTACCAAAAACCGTTTGCTTTTGGACTAGCCAACTCTTTGATGGAATGTCGTCATCATCATGGTGAGTTGATTACCATTTATGGATTTCCGCAACCTTTACCACAAGCCATAATCCTGTGGGTAGTCAATTCTTGTGTCAGTAAGACATGGTGAGATGAAAACCATTAGTTGTGTGCTAATGAACCACCACTTTTTAAAAACTAGCAGACCTTGATAGATCTTGAGCTTCGTAGATCGTTAGAATTGCTTGTGTAATCACAAACAAACTAAAAGAAAATCTCTACTACTTGTATTCTTTAGCGGAATATAAACACAAGTATAAAACACAGATAACTAAGAACTCTTTGATCCTCTATGGATCGTTATATTAATAATTTTTAAACGTCTAATACATAAATCATTCTATTGTGTTCCTTTTATAGACAAGGAACCCTAACTTCTTCTCTAAGAAACGTAAAACAAAATAAGATATACACAATCACTTCCGGAGAATGTGTTAAAGCATAATGAATCTTGGACCTCTTTAAGAATTCCACCATGGGTTTGTACAACTCATCACCCTTAGCCATTCCCAGAAAAGCAACTTTATTATGATCGTGCTTGAATTGAAGCGCCATGAGATCTTTAGTTAAAGAGTTATGATGCAATCAACTGAAAGTGTGTTTGAATCGAATAAAGAGGGAATCAGTTATGATTAGACGAAGATATGCGAATAGGTTATAGGTAGAAGTTTCCCAAATTATGGTCAAATATATTAAGTTGTTGACCAGCGCTGACGTGGAATGCAATCTTTTACCCAATTCAAATTCCAACTTCATCAGAAACAATAGTCAATCTGATGAAGTGAAACAATCAGCAAAAGCAATTCACGTATTCAAGAAGCTTCAGTAAATATCTTTTTACTGTTTCACCGAACTCGCATTACATACCATTAAGCCTTGAACCCGTCTATAAAACAAACCCCAATGCACTCTTAACTCTCATCAATTACCCCCAATTTCCATCACAAACCCTAAATTCATCAATGCCCCAAAATTAACCATGAGTAATTCCAACCCGATCACTCTTTCATCAGACGACAGTGCATCCTCCAACAGCAGTTTTGAGAGGTGGAAGAAGAACTATTTGTCAAGCAATCCAAGCAGAGGTGAAGACAGCTCATCCATAAGCTCTTATGTATCACCCTATGAAGATACAGATGAGGAAGCAACTTCAAAGATATTGAATGTGCCTCCCCTTGCTGTTGTCCATCCAGAGCAATTATTCCAAACTCCTCCTCTCCAAACTCCTTCTCCAAGTGTAGCTCCAACCCCAGCTGGTCCTTCATCATCTTCTCCAGTAGCCAGAGAAGTGGTGAGAGGATTAGCTTGCCGAAGAGCTAATGAATTGCTCAACATGCGTGGAGCTCCAAAAGTAATGCCAATATGGGCCTTTCCAAAGAAGCTTTAGGAGAATTGAAGACAGATGTGAAGCTTGTAGTCACAGTAGGTTTATGTATGTAACTAATGAATAGACTGTCATTGTTGTAAGCACTATTTTGATGAATGCAGTTTTATTCTGTTTCTTAGTGATCATTCTCATCGTTCTCTTCAGTACTTTATCTTCAGCAGAATCAATTTATTCACTTCAGTACTATGATTCCAGAAGAAACCAGCTTCAAAGCTTACTATTTTACATTTGACCAATCATGATGAACTTCAACTTTATAAGGCAAAATGCAAAACAAACATAGAGAAACACACAAACCAAACAAGAACAAACAAACTATCATTACATTAGTTGGTTAGTGTTAGAAAAACATAATCAAGCAAAGGTATACATACTAAATCAAACAAAATTTACATAAAAGCATGCAAAGTGTACACAAATCCTCCCTTGAGGCATATGCCTCCCCTGAGGCCTATACCTCCCCTTAAACTTTGCAGTTAAGGGTTAAGCATACCAATATGGACCACAAGGTGTTGAAACCTTGGTCCATCAAAAGCTTTTGTTAACAAATCTGCCACGTTATTATCAGTGTGAATTTTAACCACTTTTATCAAATGTTTGTCATATGCATCTCTTATAAAGTGGTGCCTAATTTCAATATGTTTTGTTCGACTGTGAAAAACTGGATTTTTTACAATGCATATGGTACTTTGATTATCAATAAAAATTATTGTGTTCATGAAGTTATACCCATAATCCAACAATTGATTTTGAATCCAAAGAACCTGTCCACAGCAATTTGCAGCAGCAACGTACTCTGCTTCAGTAGATGAGGTAGCCACAATAGTCTGTTTCTTGCATTGCCAAGAAATCAATCTCTTTCCAAGGAATTGGCAACCTCCAGTGGTGGACCTCCTATCCAGATTTGCACCAGCATAGTCACTATCAGTATATGCTTCCAGCTTAAATGGAGATTCTTTTGGATACTAAAGGCCTAAATGAGGTTGGCCTTTGAGGTACTTAAAGATCTTCTTAACAACATTGAGATGGGAAGTAAGTGGAGTAACTTGATGTCGAGAACAAACACTCACAGCAAAAGTAATATCAGGCCGTGAAGCTGTTAAATACATCAAAGAACCAATCATAGATCTGTATAGATGTACATTAACTGGTGGATCTACTTCAGTGTTGGTCTTTAACTTTGGAGCTTCATAAGGTGTAGTGGCAGTCCTTACACTCTCCATTCCAAACTTCTTCAAGATGTCCCTCACATATTTGTCCTGACTTATAAAGATACCATCAGGTTTCTGCTGAACTTGAAGACCTAAAAAGAAAGTCATTTCTCCTATGGCACTCGTCTGAAACTCTCCCTTCATAAGCTCCTCAAACTCCCTGCACCAAGCTTCCTTTGTGGATCCAAAAATAATGTCATCCACATACACTTGCACAAGAATAATGTCTGTGGAATTCTTCTTAAGGAAAAGAGTCTTATCAATTGCACCTCTTCGATAACCATGCTTCAGCAGAAATGTTGAAAGCCTAGCATACCAAGCTCTGGGTGCCTGATGTAGTCCATAGAGAGCTTTGACAACCTTGTAAACATGATGAGGATGATCTGGATCTTCAAATCCTTTAGGTTGAGTGACATAAACCTGCTCTTCTATTTCACCATACAGAAAGGCTCCTTTAACATCCATTTGATACACCATAAATCCCATGTAAGATGCATAAGCCAAGAATATCCGTATGGCCTCAACTCTTGCCACAGGTGCAAACACTTCATCATAATCAATCCCCTCCTCTTGTCTATAACCCTGAGCAACCAATCTTGCTTTGTTTTTAATGACAACACCTCTTGCATCTCTCTTATTCTTCAGAATCCATTTAGTACCAATTGCATACTTGCCATCAGGTAGTGGTACCAATATCCAAACATGCTGATTTTGAAATTGTTGCATCTCTTCCTGCATTGCCTCAAGCCAACTTGAATCTTCAAGAGCCTGAGTAACACTGGTTGGTTCCACTTGAGAAAGAAAACAAGCAAACAGACAATGTTCATAGTCTGTGTGATTGTCTCTTTGCTGATTTGAGACATAAGAGATAAAAGCCACTTGACCATATTTAGAACTTGCCACAGTACCCTTGTTCTAACAGGTGCATTAGGATCACCAATAATATTTGACTGTGGATGAGTATTGTGAATCCTTTTACCAAAATGAATGTCAGCAGTAACCAACAATCAGTACACCTCGAAAAAATATATCAATAGGAAATAAAGCGAGGACCCCACGTAATCAACACTAAAATAGACCAATCAAATTAATTCGAATAGAAGAATCACAAAGAGTCAAATATGGGACCACTTGACCAACAACAGCAACACAAAGAGAAATACTCAGTATCTGTTTTACCCACGTGAACTTCAGTAGAATCAATATGTGCTCAGCAGTAACAAGACAAACATCAGCAGAAATGTATGAGTATTCACATGAATCTCATCAGTACGAGAACTAATGATATCACAATGCACTTAATTAGTACTTGACCTTAGACTAATATACGCTGACCAATTAATGTGAATGAACACCAATCAGAAATAATACCAAGTGGGGACCAAGATTCAAGCACCAATAGGGACGTGAGAAATTACCAGAAGCCAATATGCCGTGAATTTGACCAATTAAACCAAGGGAATTAAAATGGTACCATTATATGTCGGCTGAGAGATGTGTGTGACCAGTACATTGGTTAAACCAATATAATACCAAGCAGTACGAGGATGATTAAATTACCTTCACGATATCTTTAAACAATGACACGTACAGCAGCTTTCAACAACCAATTCTGATCTCTATTATTTTTATAGTTACGTACAGACACAACAAATTAACATCCGAATCTGCTCCAATCCACCGATTAGGGTATAAACCCTAATTACCCAAAAACCTTATCAAACCCTAGATCGAGAGCCACTAGGCTCTGATACCAATTGTTGAATCCAAGATTCAGACTCAACTAGGGTATAATAACAATGATTGAACAGATGTACAGCGGATAATAATTAACACAATCAAAGTTACCAACAAGGTTTTTCTAATAAAACAATGATCCTCTATGGATCTTTTTCACTCTCTCTTATGATATTTTTCCTGGAATATTTTTCTCAAGCGTTATCTAATACAAAAAACATCAGTTCCTTTTATACACAAGGAACCCTAAATAAAACAATAATATAAAATAAATACATATCACTACCTAAAATAGCTCATGCAAATCCTAACAAACTAATAAATATACGGAATATCTATATCCGTAGAAACTAACTATACTATAATATAACTTCAGCAGAATTCCTTCTTCAGCAGAATCCATGTACTTCAGCAGATTCCTTCAGCAGAATCCATCAACTTCAACAGATTCCTTCAGCGTTATTTTCAGTAGAATTCCTACTTTCCAGAATTCCCAACAAGATCCACAACTGGAGGTTGCCAATTCCTTGGAAAGAGATTGATTTCTTGGCAGTGCAAGAAACAAACTATTGTGGCTACCTCATCTACTAAAGCAGAGTATGTTGCTGCTGCAAATTACTGTGGACAGGTTCTTTGGATACAAAATCAATGGTTGGATTATGGGTTTAACTTCATGAACACAACAATTTTTATTGATAATCAGAGTACCATATGCATTGTTAAAAATCCAGTTTTTCACAGTAGAACTAAGCATATTGAGATCAGGCACCACTTTATAAGAGATGCATATGACAAACATTTGATAAAAGTGGTTAAAATTCACACTGATGATAATGTGGCAGATTTGTTAACTAAGGCTTTTGATGGACCAAGGTTTCAACACCAAGTGGTCCATATTGGAATGCTTAATCCTTAACTGCAAAGTTTAAGGGGAGGCATAGGCCTCAGGGGAGGATTTATGTTGTAAACTTTGTATATTAGTATATATATTTGCTAACACTAACCCACTGGTGTTCTTTTAGTTGTCTTGGTTTGGTTTGTGTGTTTCTCTGTGTCTGTTTTGCAGATTGCATATTTCAGTTCAAGTTCATTATGTTTGGTTCATTGGAGAATGGTCAAGTAAGCTAGAAGCATGTTTTCTACTGAAGCAAAGTACTGAAGTAAGCAAATTGTTTCTACTGAAGATAAAGTACTGAAGAGATGTACTGAAGTTAAATTGCTCATTCATTCAAGAAACAGTTTACAGCTTACAGCTTACAATGCTTACAATCAACTTCAAATGGAAATACAAGATTCATAACTATACATGATCTACTAAACCTATTCTAACTCCTATCATCGACTAGCTCATATCATCTATTCCAAACGCTGGATATGCATGACCAGTACGACGAAGAAGCTAAGGATCAAAATGGGAAGGATGGATTGATGAAAACGAAGATGATGAAGATGAATACAGTAGATGGATGTGTGATATGACAATGTCCTTGTGCTTCATCTACTGTTTTCACCAAAAAGCAATCAATCCATCTTCCTTTTGCCCTTCCCCTTTATGATATGAGATGAAGCACCAAACCATGGCGCAGGAAGAGCCAACACCACCTGTTGAGGTTGAGATGTTGAAGGTTGAGGGTGTGAAGTTATCTCCTTAGTGGAGTCATCTGAGTCATCAGAAGATTCACTTGGATCCACTATACTATCATCTTCAGAAGAAGGGAGAAATGGGGATTTCAAAGGTCGAGGGTCATATGGATATGGGAAAAACTGGAGTAAATCATCACTTGAGGATGATGATGATGATGTGGATGATGGAGAAGAGGTTGGATCAATAACCTCTGGCTTGGTATTCATAGTTGATTATGGTTGATTGTGGTTTGTGGTGAAATTAGGGTTTGTGATGAAAATTGGGGGTAAATGGTGTGTGTTAAGTGTGCATTGGGATTGTTATATAGATGAATTCGAGGATTAATGTTATTTAATGCGAATTTGGTGGCACAGTAACGCTCCAGATTTTTACTGATGATATCTTTTATCTTGGGTTGTTTCTGCTGAAGTGAATTACTCCAGCAGATTGACCATGTTTCTGCTAAAGTGTTACTTTTTGGTTAAAGTTGAAATACACGTAAGATATGGTCAACAAAAGTTCCGATATTTTTGACTATAATTTGGGCAACTTCTACCAATTCATTATTCGCATATCTTTACTTCAAATTAAACGATTCCCTCTTCACTTTCGTTTAAAACTCTTCCAGTTGTGTGATTCTTAACCCTAACTTACAATTTTACACATGGCACTTCAATTGAAGAAAGATCATAACAAAGTTGCTTTTCTGGGAAAAGCAAAGGGTGATGATTTGTATAGGCCAATGGTGGAGTTCTTGAAGAGATCCAAGATTCATTATGCTTTAACGCATTCTCCTAATGTGATATATGAATCATTGGTTACACAGTTCTGGGCATCTGCGGTAAAATGGAGTGATACAGAGATCGTGGCTATGATTGATGAGACAGAGTATGTTGTAACAGAGAAGTTGATTAGAAGACAACTTCGTTTGGATGATGAGAATGGGGTTTATCATTCTAATTCGGTGGAGATACTTACTGGGCTGAGAGCTATTGGATATCAAAGTACGAGGACTGATATATGGTTCAAGAATCAGCTTTGCCCGATGTGGAGGTTTTTGGTACACACATTACTTCAGTGCATAAGCAATAAATCAGGAGGATGGGACCAATTTTCTACTCAGCTGGGATGTGGTATTGTATGTCTTTCTCAGGGTTTAACTTATAACTTTTCTAGGTTTATCTTTGATAATATGGTTGAAAATATTCATAGGAAAAAGCATAAGTTTTTGATGTACCCTAGATTCTTACAAATGATCTTAGATGTTACAACCCAAGCCTGAGCCTTTTGTCCCATATGAGCTTTATCTGCTAAACTTTTTGCTTCTATGAAAACTCATTATGAGCGGGCACATCATCCTTTACTAGCAGCTATGTTGCCTCAAGGCAATGAGGCTGCTGATGAGGATAATGTTGTTGGTGATCCATCTTCTACAAATGTTGCTGCTGATGGTAATCCATCAGTTGACATTGATGAGGGCCCTTCTACAACTGCTGAAGCAACTCATGTTTCTCCTGACCAACCTCCACCTACACCTTCACCTAGACCTAGTCCTAGTCCACCACCTACACAGGTTACTCTTGATGAGTTTGAGACTGAGCTTAATAGACTGACCACACCTAGTCCATTTAGGGAACCATTTAATGAAGGTTCTCATAATGTTGAGCATGACCATGTTTCTTCTGAAAGGTCCAATGAAGCTCCCATTACCACTGAGCAATCTGCTGGTGGAGCTGAGGACCCTATTACACTTACATCTGTATATGCTCTAGTGAACAGGTATGTGGCTGAGGTTGCTGATCTCAAAAAGGAGCTTACTGAGACTAAATCTACTCTTGGTGGTGAGATTGTGGAGTTGCAAAGAAAGGTTAAGGACTTAGAAGACCAACTTAGGAATAGTAGCAAAAAGAAGCTAGTAGTTTCTTCTGATGAGGAGCAAGAGGATACTCAATTTGAGTCACTTGATATTTTGGCTGATGTGGCTCAGAAAACTCATGTTTCTTCACCAGTTGTTACTGAATCTTCAAAGAACAAGAAACCCATTCTGTTTACTAGAAGAAAGAGAAGACAGTATTTAAGTGAGGATTCTTCTGAACCTTCAAAGGTGTCAGGTGTTGCAACTGCTGATGTTCAAATGGAGGATGTTGCTACTGAACATGGTCAAGCTTCTTGTGTACAAGAACAATCAGGTCCTCCACCTTCAGCAGATCATTCTGAAGTCTTTCTTGCTGGAAGAAGTTTTGCTTTGGATCCAGCAGCTGATGTCTTTTCCACACCTGTTGAAGATCTGTCTCAACTTGTTTCTTCTGATGCTAATCTGGATGTTTCTTCTGAAATTCCTATGAGTGATACTTCTCCAGTTGATGTTGTTCATAAGTCTGCTGGTCAAGGGACAGGTGTAATGGTTGAAGATGAGCTTGGTCCAGATCTTGTAAGTGAACAGGAAAAGAAAGAACAAGAAAGAATGTTAGCTGAGTGTGCAGAGATGAAGAAAAGTGATGAATTGGCTAAAAAGCTTGCAGCTGAGTTTACTACTGATTTGCCTCCTGAGAGACAAAGAGAACTGGATGAATTGTCTACTCAGATCCCTGATGAATAATGGGATGTTTATACTGAGCAAGCTGCTTCAGATCCTACACTTGCTCAAAGTATCTTAGGTGCAGACTTTGACAGTGAGAATTTTGTTGCTCAAATGGTGGCCCTTGGACAAAAACGAAAGAAACTTGCAGCTGACAAAAAGAAAGCTCTTATTGCACAAAAAGCTAAAGCTAGAAGATAGAGACCACCTACTGCTGCCCAAATGAAAGCATACATGAGAACTATAGTGCTTCATAAGAGTTCTACTATCTTTAATTCTGGTTTGAAAAAGAAGCAAGTCTGGGCTTTACCTTATGATGATTTACAGAGAATATATCAAAGGATTATGAAACAGACTGCATCGTCTTCTAAAAAAAGAATTGTTGATAGTACAGATGCTCCACAGGCAAAGAGGCCTAAGACAGTTGAGATTGTAGATACTTTTGATGATGTTACACCTCGGATGGATTCTCCTGTTGTTCCTCTTGAAGCATCTACTGCAGCTATACCTTCAGCTAAAAGGGTTCAATCTGCTGAACCTAATACTGGTTCTTCTACCACATTGCCTAGTGTTGCACCAATTGATATAGAAGGCGAAGAGATGGGTAGGAAAGCTGAAATTGCAGCTGCTAAAGCTAAGAAGGCCAGAGTGATGCTTGAGAGAATGTATGAATTGAGAGGTGTTGTTCCAGTTAAGTCTACTTCTTCCATTCCTGCTACAGATGTCAATGATGAATCTGAGGAGCTACCATGTATAGGAATTTATATACCAGGTAGGAGGAAGAAAAGGATGTCTAAACGGAGACCTATTTCTTTATGGAAATATGTGAGAACGTCTGGGACACAAACATCTAAGGTTAAGAAATCTTCTCAGGATGATTCTTTGGATCTTAAAGCTGATGATTCAACTTTCATTAGAGTAGGATCTGTTGATGTTTTTCCTGAAGGCTCTCATGATGTGTTGACTGCTTGGACTCTGACTAAAGGACAGCTTAATACTATTTTTAGGCTGGACAAAACTTCTATGCAGTTTAACTTCTTAAAGGAAATATTTCATCTGGTGGATAGGCATGATTTGAATACACTGTATGGCCTTATCACTAAGTATTATGCTGATAATACACCACAGGGTTCTGGTCTATACTTGTTGGGTGATCTTCAAGTTCTGTTTGATTCTCAATCTCCAAATGGTAAAGGGTATCATATTTGGAAGAATTCACATAAGTGGAAGGTTGAGATTTGGAGATTTTATCCTTTGCCTTGTGTGCATGTGGTGGAGACAAAGGGTGGGATTACTGTTTGTATGTTTGCTGATAAGATTTATCCCTTGTCTGTGAGGCTAATGGAAAGAATGCTTAGACAGAAGTTGGAAGTTCCTCCAGATCCAATTGGTAATGATAAGTTGCATGTTGAACAATGTGTTGGAATCATTAAGACTCAGCTTCTGCAACATAAAGCATCATCTTGATTGTGGTATTTTGTATGGTTTGTAATCTTTGTTTTCTTTGCTTATTTGTTTTGTTATTAGTTAAAAAAAACAAAAAAAACAAAAAAATCTTACTATGTATATTATTTGTTTTGTCTAACTTTTATTGCAGGTTTGTTGTATACTATTGCTGGTTATTAACTCACCAGATGTGCCTTGTGTATATCAAAGAGTTAGCTAGTCCAAAGGGTACAGCTTTGGTAAAGACACATCAAATCTGTTGATAGCTGTAATGGTTTGCTCAAAATCATAGGGTCTGCAACCACCCATGCTTAATTGCTGAGGGTTGTATGGTCATCAATTCACCATGGCTTATTCCTTTTTGGAATCCAAGAATTGGCTAGCCCACATGTATATGGCTTGTGGTAAAGGCATTGGAATACCATATTTGGTGCTCAATTCACCAAGGGGATTCTTTCTACCTAAGAATTGGCTAGTCCTGAGCAAACGGCTACAGGTAAAGACATTTCAAATCCGTTTATATGGTTGCTGATTTGCTAATAAATCAGATGGTTATCAGTGTACCATAGTTTTTGAACTGAAACATTTGGCTACTCCAGTGGTAATGGCTATTGGTAAAGAGACATCAAATCCGTTATTTTCTATGATTCACCTCTCACAGGAGTTAACACACCTGGATGTGATGAGAATAGTATGAAACTAGTATGTTTTGATGTGCCTGTTGTCATTTGTTGCTGCAAAGATCTGGAGTTTCAAAGTTTTGTCATCATAGAGATGTTACTGTTTTGGTTCTTTGTTGCTGATGTTCGAGTACAATCCTCTGAAGCGTTGAAGATCTATCAAGAAACTGGAACTTAACCTTGTCAAATTCCAGTTTAGGGGAGGATTGTTGGGAATTATGCTAAGTATGAATTATGCTAATGAAACTGCTGAAGGATTCTGCTGAAGTGTGTTGGATTCTACTGAAGATATAATTCTACTGAAGTTATATAGTACGTAGTTTGTTTCTGCGGAGATAGTTATTCCATGTATTCTATAGTTAGTTAGGATATGCATGAGCTTTATTAGGAAGTGATTATGTATATCTTATTTAGTTTTATGTTTATACGTTTCTTAGGAAACAAGTTAGGGTTCCTTGTTTATAAAAGGAACATAATAGTATGAATTATGTACGAGTTGAAAAACAAAGTTTTAGTAATATAAAGATACATAGAGGATCAACGTGTTCTTAGTTATTTGTGTTTGTGCTTATATTTGATTTCCGCTAAAGAATATAAGTTGTAGAGATTGTCTATTAGTTTGTTTGGGATTACATAAGCAATACTAACGATCTGCGAGTGCTCAAGATCTATCAAGGTCTAACGTTTCAACAAATCAGCACCCTTGGATCATCATATCCATGTACCACTGACCAATAGGAATCAAGAGATTAGGTAGATTTACACACGGATTGCCAAGCTGGCATTCCGTGTGGCAGGCATGTCAGAAGAAAGTACAAATGTGCCCTCCAATTATATTGATTGTACTGATTGATGGGAAGGGTAAATTAGGGTTCTTAGGTTATGCTGGGTAAATGAATTTGGGGAAGAAAAAGGCGGGTAAAGGTTTTTTTTACTATTTTTTATCTATTTTGACTTGTTGACCGGGTTTATTTGGTAACCAGGTATAGACAAAAGGAATTGGGCTTAGATTTATCTTTTGGGCCAAGCTTATTAGTAGTAATGGATTAGGACTTTAAATGGATTGGATCTTGGACTAGTATTGGATCCGTTTAATAATTTAGGGACTAAACTTGTAGAAGCTGATTTTCCAAGGACCAAAGCTGTGTTTTCTGAAAACTAATCCAAGGGTCCTTTTTGTAAATTCAAAATAAACCAAGGACTAAATTTTCCAATTCTGAATCTCCAAGGGTAATTTCTGCCAATTGTTGAAAGTTGAGGGACTGATTTTGCCATTTCTTTAAACTTGATCATATCTTTCATGAATCATCCTCTCAGCATTGAAATCTTCACAAATGCTCAATTCTGACCTTCCGGCTTAGCTTTAGCACTCTTTATCTCTCGTGCTCAGGTTTTCTTCTGATTTGGCTTTCTTTTGTGTGTTTTATCAAATATGTACCTGCACATGCATAAACTCAAGAAACCAATAGATATTAGCAATAAACGGCTCTTTTCTTGTTATTTTGGGTTTATTTTGACAAAGAAATGGTATGTGTTTAAGCACATACCAAAATACCCCAGACTAAACAATTGTCGTGTCCCCACGCAATGCAATCAACTCACGCTTCTAAAACCAAGGATTTCAATCTCTTTCTACTAAACCTATGAGAAGTAGCAAAGATTCATCAAAAGAGATTAAGAGACCCTTAATTCTAGAAACGCCCCGTTTACCTTTTAATTCACATATTGATATTACGATTAAGCACTTTCCGATTATGAGTGACGGTTTGTTGAACTTTCATGTCGATCAATAACTCCAACATTTTTCAAACGACATTTTAGGATCACGGAGTAGGAAACACAACCCAGCGTGAAGTGACCATACGGATAGAATACATCGTCCCTGATTTTGCACAAGCTCCCAAACTAAGCGTAAAATCGAAATCATTGTTAAATATGACTTTAGATGCTAACACTACCCATGGAAGTTACTTGTGTAATTACTTTTTTCTCCCATTTTCCTATTTTCCTCTATTTATTTTATTTTTGGTGAGAAATGAATTTCTTCAAATTTCTCGTTTTGATAATTTTATTCCAATAAAGATATAAAGCTAAGTCGCTAATTAGTTATCCACCTTCCCTCGAAAACTGTTGCACACAAGAATGAGGTCCACATCAAGGTCCTAATTTAACGCGATTTAGAAAGATATCCTTTTTATGGCGACCGAAAAAACTCATCTACGAGTCCAGAGACAGAAGCTTTATTTAGATATCTCCCAGATTCAAAGTTTGGCTTAGCACTTATTTCAGCACATTTGCATTTTTGCAATTAGGCCCTTGGTCTTTTCACCCACTAACTCAACGGGATTACCGTTTTATCAGAAGTCTTATTATGACTTTGGATTTTCCTCCACCATTTTTGAAGTCCATGACAACGGGGGTACCTTCGGACATAGAAAACTTTTATGGCTTTGGATTTTTCACTTTAATTCATTTGGGCTTTATTTCATGTTAATTTTTGTGCCAAACTATGAATCCTACGGCTTTTATACCGCAACACTGACAATACCTCGATGTGTACCCAACTCTCATGGGCAAGGATTCTCTAAAGAAGATAAAGAACTAACTATCGTCAAAAACTCAACATCTCTAATTATTATTAGACATATATGGGGTGAAACAATTTTGTGGGAGCAAAAAGCCACAAGTACCTTCGATGGGATCTAAAGAGAACCAACTACTCCACGCTTAGCATCTAAACTCATAAGTAACTCTATCATTCCTCGATCTCCGTAAATTTAAAATCCCAAATAATGAGATCCGCAGATGCTTAGCCGATAATAAAATTATCTATGGTTAAGGGAACAAGCTCGGGCTCAACACGCCCGGTCAAGTCAGAATTCCATTCCTACTCTCACCAGCGGAAAGTCATCAAGGTGTCAAAACATATATTAACTTAGCTAATGCTTCGTAAAATAATCTCAAGTCTCTCATTTTTAAAGTCACTTATTAGAAACTAGCAAATTCTTGTTTAAGCTTCGCATATTTAAAATCACTTAGGGAGACTTGAATATTCTTGGCCTTGTGAGCTAGAATCGCATTTTATAGCAGCAATTAGCAAAGGCTATTTCAAGAAAACGCATATTAAAGTAACTTCTAAGAGACTAGCGAAGACTTTTCAATAATAAAACTAGCAAAAGCTTACAAAAATAATTTAAAACTTCACATTTTTTGCACAATTTTTCATTTTCTAAGGAAAAACGGGGTTGCGAGAGTACACGACAAAAAATAAGCAAGTGCGGTCAAATCAAATCGAAGATTACCCACCCCAGACTAAAACGAAACATTGTCCTCAATGTTTAAAGGTAAGGGTAACAACGAGAATCTAAAAGCTGTTTATTAAATATGCTCAAAGATAAACATTAGTCAATAAGATTTCGGATATCGGATTTCCATAAGCATCGATCATGAAACTCGAGTGGAGAAAAGATAAACTTCGAGCACAAGAGTCTTCATATCGGGAAAATCCTAGAGAAAAACATCACAAACGACCACACACGAGAAATCAAAGAGGCTAACCCCTTCATGTCACTTATTAGAAAATAGAAAGAAGATAGAGATAAGCATGGGGTGCCTCCCACGAATCGCTACTGTTTTTGATCACCGAGTCGCTAGCTTGACTCGATCCCCGAATTCAATTGTCCATGGGGAAAGTTTGGAGATCCGGGACAACCATAGACGCGATGTCCCCTCCAAAGTAATGCTTAACACGATGACCATTCACCTTGAAATTTGGGCCATCGGGCTGAGAAAGCTCTAAAGTTCCATAAGGGAAAACCTGAGCAACGATGAATGGTCCGGACCAACGGGTTTTGTGTTTTCCCAAGAATATCTTTAAGCGAGAGTTAAAGAGGAGGACTTGATCACCAACTTTGAACACGCGTTTTTTGATTTTGGCATCATGAATCCTCTTAGTCTTCTCTTTCTAAATCAAAGAATTCTCGTAGGTCTGATCCCTAAGCTCATTTAATTCATTCATTTGAACTTTTCAGTGATCACCCGTGGTCTTAAGGTCAAAGTTCACATGTCTCAAGGCCCAGTATGCCTTATGCTCGAGCTCAATGGGCAAGTGACAAGCTTTTCCATACACCAACTTAAATGGGGTGCACTCGATGGGTGTCTTGTATACGGTGCGAAAAGCCCATAATGCATCATCTAACTTATCGGCCCATGAAGCTCGGTTCTCTCCTACGATCCTCTCTAAAATCCTTTTTAAACCACGATTGGAGACCTCAACTTGTCCGCTCGTTTGCGGGTGATACGCGGTAGAAAGACGGTGAGTAACTCCATATTTAGCCATAACCTTAGCAAATTGTTCATTACAGAAATGGGTACCGCGATCACTAATGATAGCACGAGGTGCTCCGAATCGGGAAAACAAGTTCTTCAGAAACTTAACAACTACTCGGGCGTCATTGGTGGGTAGCGCCTTCGCTTCAACCCATTTAGACAAGTAGTCGACGACCACGAGAATATACTTATTACCATTAGATGATGGAAATGGCCCCATAAAATCGATGCCCCAAACGTCGAAAATCTCGCAGACTTGAATAGCATTTTGCGGCATTTCGTATTTTTGCAAAATTTTCCCTTGACGTTGGCATGAATCACAAGATTTAACCAAATCATGGGCGTCTCGATATATGGTAGGCCAATAAAACCCGGAATCAAAAACCTTTTTAGCGGTGTAGCTTGCACCATGATGGCCACCAGTGGGTCCGTTATGGCAAGCATTAAGAATATCAAGGGCCTCTTGGCCATGAACACACCGCCGGATTACTTGATCCGCACAAATCTTAAACAAGTAGGGGTCGTCCCAGAAATAATGCTTAACATCCTTAAAGAACTTTTTCTTTTGTTGGGACGACATCCCTTTAACAATGAAGTTCCCCGCATGGTAGTTTGCAAAGTTGGCAAACCATGGGGTATTCGGATCTTTCTTAGCAATCATCCCAAGTGTCTCAAGAGGAAAAGTCTCTGTGATTTCCTTTTTCTCGAGCACACTTTGATGGGGATTTTCTAGTCTAGAAAGGTGATCGGCGGCAAGGTTCTCCGCTCCTTTTTTGTCAAGAATAGTGACATCAAACTCTTGAAGGAGGAGAACCCACAGAAGTAATCGTGGCTTAGCATCTTGCTTTGCCAAAAGATACTTGAGGGCAGAATGGTCGGTATACACTATGGTCTTCGATAAGACAAGGTACGGTCTAAATTTCTCGAAAGCGTAAACAACGGCCAATAATTCCTTTTTTGTAGTCGTGTAATTGTGTTGGGCCTCAGATAATGTCTTACTCGCATAGTGTATGGGCTAAAAATGTTTCGAATTACGTTGCCCTAAGAATGCCCCAATTGCGTAATCACTTGCATCACACATAAGCTCAAAGGGCAAATCATAGTCAAGGGCAACGAATATCGGAGCCTCGGTTAATTTCTTTTTGAGAAAATTAAAGACATCAACGCATTCATTGGTGAATATAAACGGAGCATCCTTTTCAAAGATATGGGTCAGAGGGCGGGCTATCTTAGAGAAATCTTGAATGAAACGGCGATGACCCAAAAAACTCCGAATACCTTTGACGGTAGTGGGATGAGGGAGTTTAGCTATGACGTCGACTTTAGCTCGGTCGACCTCAATCCCAGACTTCGAAATCTTATGGCCGAGGACAATGCCCTCTCGAACCATGAAGTGGAACTTCTCCCAATTCAAGACCAAGTTGGTGTCTTCACACCATCTAAGCATGTGGTCTAGATGAGAGAGGCAAGACGTGAAAGAATCTCCATAAACTGAGAAATCATCCATAAAAACTTCCATTGTCTTCTCGATCATGTCGTGAAAAATAGCCATCATGCACCTTTGGAACGTTCTGGGAGCGTTGCATAAGCCAAATGGCATTCGTCGGTAAGCAAACGTTCCATAAGGGCACGTGAAATTCGTTTTCTCTTGATCATGCGGGTCGATCGGAATTTGGAAGTAACCTGAAAAACCATCGAGAAAGCAATAGAACTCATTCCCCGCTAGACGTTCGAGCATTTGATCCATAAAAGGTAGCGGTAAATGGTCTTTTCGTGTAGCATCATTCAACTTTCAGAAATCAATGCACACCCTCCATCCGGTAACGAGGCGTGTGGAAATCAACTCATTATCTTCATTGGCAACGACGGTCACCCCTCCCTTCTTAGGGACACAATGGACAGGGCTAACCAATGAGCTATCAGAGATCGGATAAATAATTCCGGCGTCAAGGAGTTTAAGAACTTCCTTTTTTGATAACTTCATGAATCTTTGGGTTAACCCTACGTTGTTGTTGTATGCCGGAAATCTGCCAAGCGATGGCACTCTTATGTTTTCGAAGGACATCCAAAAGTGCGGTTTTCTCCTCATCTTTTAAGTTTTTAGCAATGATGACGGGAAACTTGTTCGATTCTTCAAGAAAAGCGTATTCAAGATGAGGAGGTAAATCTTTGAGCTCGGGCTCCGGAGGTTTTTCATTAGACGTTTGAACTTCTTTGATTTCTTCAATCGTAATCTCTTTCGGAGGGAGTGACAGTGATGGATCTTCATTCAACAATTGTTCAAGATAGAGAATATCTCCCTCCGAATCATAAACACCATCATCAATTCCCAGTAGAATCGATTCATAATTAGCAAGAAACTCATTGATCTCTTCCAAAAAGAACTCACCTCCCTCGAACGGAGTAAGAGAGGGAGAAGAGTCGGAAATTATTGGTTCAGAAGATGGTTCAACATTTTTAGAAGGAATGGTGGGATTTCCACCCATAAAATCAAGAAGCTTTTGAGGATACTCCTCTGTGGCAATATCGAGAACGTCGATTCGATTGATCGAAGCATCATCATAGTTGGAGGAGTATCTCGAAGGATGTTTAATGTTAAACGAGACGGTTTCCTTATGAGATCGTAGGGTTATTTCTCCTTCATAAACGTCAATCATCGCACGGCCCATTCTTAAGAAAGGTCTCCCGAGAATAAGAGGCACTTGGGGGTCAGCATAAAGTCAACGACAACGAAGTCGGCGGGAAAATGAAGTGGTCCTACTTTCACATACACGTCCTCGACGATTCCTTTCGGAATAGAGGTTGAGCGGTCCGCGAGTTCAAGAGTCATCTTAGTAGGAGTGAGATCCGGGAGAGAAAGCTTGTTATAAATCGAAAGAGGCATTAAACTAATGATCGCGCCAAGATTGGCACTATTCCCGGGAACTCACAAGGTATAAGAAATTATCCGGTGTCTCCTAACTTTTTGGGAAGTTTCTTGAGGAGCACCGCCGAGCAATTCTCATTCAATAGTGTTTTGGCTATCTCAGCCAACTTTTCCTTATTACTCATTAAACTTTTGATCATAGCAGCAAATTTCGGCATGAGGAGTAAAGCGTCTGTGAAACTTATGTTAAAATTCAAGGATTGAACGATTTCAACAAATTTCTCCATTTGGTTTTCTGTTTTATCACGAAGCTTTTGATCATTAAGTCTGGAAGGATAGGGAAGTGAAGGCTTAAAAGTGGTCTTCGAAACATCGGGTTCCGGAATTGGAATCGGTTGCACATTGTCATTAAAACCTCGGTTTCTCGTTCCATCTCCCTCACCAGCGAAGTAGGAAACGAGGGTCCATCATAAGCCTTACCACTTCGTGTGGTTATAGCTTTCAACTCACCCTTCGGGTTGGGTACGGTGTCACTTGGAAGAGATCCCGAACCCGAGGGTTGACTTATCTTACACAAAACAGCGTTCAACATGTTCTCAAGTTTATTTTGAGAAGCATCCATCTTGTTGTTCTGAAGTCGAATCTCATTCCTAAACTCATTGCTTTGTCTAGTCAACGAAGATTGAAACTCGTTTCTCAAATTTGAAATCTGGGTTTGCATGGTTTGGATGGTAGCATTATTGTGCTGAACGTAATTCGTGAATTCATTAGAAGGCAAAGGCGGAGCTTGATAGCTTGAAGCTTGATACCCTTGATTGTAATTGACCCCTTGGGTCGGGTATTGATTTGGTGGAGCTTTGAATTGGTTTTGAACATTTGGTCCTCGAACTTGATTTTGATTAAAACGAGTTTGATTGTTTGATTGAGAAAATCCTGGAGGTCCCATTTGATTACTAAAACAAGAATTCGTTTCAACTTGAGGACGGTATTGGTTACCTCCGGTTACGGCATTAGCTTCGAAAGGATTACTATCGGTAGCGGTACAATTGTAGTAAGCATGCGGTCCACCACAAGTAGTACAAGTCGATTCCACCTCTTTGACTTGAGCGGGTGGAGGAGAATTAATCTCAGCATCCATAATCTTAACCAAAGCTTGAATCATATCCGTAAGCTTATCAATCCTATCATCGGTGCTAGACGTATTTTCGAAAGACGAGGACGAAGGTGAAGCACTCACTCGGGTAGCAACCGATTTGCTACGTGAGGTGCGAACTTTGGATTTGTTCTTAATAATCGACAAGGCATCTCTCGTTTATTGGGTCAACAAATTACCACCTGCGGCGGCATTGAGAGAGTCTTGATCATTTTCATTCAAATCGTTATAAAACGTATCAAGTTGGTGCAACTCAGAAAAACCATGATGGGGACATTGTCTAAGTAAATCCTTAAAACAGTCCCATGCCTCACTAAATGATTCATCAAATCTTTGTGTGAATTTTGTTATTTCATTTTTCAAGTTTGTTGTTTTAGACAGTGGGAAGAATTCGTTTACGAATTTTGAAACTAAATTCTCCCATGTGGTGATCGATCGAGGGGGTTGTTTTTCGAGCCAAATCCGGGCGGCCCCCTCGAGTGAAAACGGGAAGAGTAGTAGCTTGATAGCCTCCTCCGGTACGTTACGGTACTTGATCGTGGACGTGAGCTTGTTAAATCGTCGAATATGAGAGTGAGGATCGTCCCTCTCAAATCCATAAAATTGGCTCGACGATACCAAGTTGATTGATTGGTTCCCAAACGGTCAAGTTTAATCACACAAGCTGACCACTTGTGAATGGCCAACCGTAACAAACTTAAAACAGTCTGGAAGCAAATGCAATTAAGATCAGAGGAATATAGTGGATTCTCGGGTCGTTAAGTCCCACGGAGGATGAATGATGTTTAACACAGACAGATGTCGAATAATCACTAAGGATAGTGATCAGTAAGGATTTTGATTTATTTATACCTAAAGAAAAGTTTTGTAAATCACAGGGGCTTAAATGCAAATTAAATAAAATCAAAAAGTTAAAATATATTAAATAAACGCTATCACTATTTTTACAATGATGTTTTTGTGATTTTATAAAACAAAATAACTTAAATAAACTATTTTAACTAAAACGTAAACTTAAATTATCTAAAAACGTGACTTAAAATGAAAACGTATGTTATGTATAAAAAATTACGCGAGTCTAAGCAAAAACGTAAATTTTATGAAATAAAAGTCCTACGAGTGTAAAAACAATTTTCTTACCTACTATATGACAAAAGAAATTTTTAAAAAAAAGATTTATATTTTTTTGACTTTTATATTTTTTATTATGAATTAAATACTATTTTAGACTAATTAAATGATTAAAAATACTAAAACTATTTAGAAAAATCTGAAACTTTTTTATAAATTACTTTATACTAATACAAAGTTAAGAAAAATACAAAAGTTGAAAAAGCTAGATTAAATAAGCTGAAAATAAGCTAATAAGCTCGTATAAGCTTAAAATGAAAACAAGGGTTATATATTAAAGTGTGCAAAGTTAAACCAGAAAAAGACCCAAGGGCAACTGGTATACAGGTACACACTATCACTCTCAAAGGTGGGAGGTCTCAGGTTCGAGCCTGCCTCCCATCTTTTTGCAAAATTATTTTTTTTTTGGACTTTTTCTTGTACAAACTTATTAAGTTAAGTAAGATAAGCACTTTTTAAAACTACAACTTTTACAAAACTACCAATAAGCTCAGTTTGAGCTTATTTATCTCAACAATGGGCAAATATTGGAAATAAGCACAAGGTTTAAGCCAAATGGCTTATAAGCTACTCAATAAGCAAAATGAAAAATGGAAATAAGTTAAATACTGATAATAAGCTAGTGTTACAAATGAAAAAGCAAAATGACTTGAAAATAAGCACTAAATAAGCAAAATAAGTTTAAACTTAACTGTTTTGCACAGGACACTTTTTTGAATCACTAGGCACTTTTTAACTAATATTTAAGCACTTTAATAAGCTAGAAAATGAAAATAAATACTTGGATTAGCTAGTTGACCAGTTAAGCTTTCCAAAAAGCTAAAGTTCTCACAGTGTTGTTCACTAGAGAGCTTTTATTAAGCTTATTAAAAAGTGGAAAACCACTGAGTAAATCTCTCAGTGTATACTGAGTATTTTTGGACAAACAAAAAGCACTTGCAGCCTAATCAAATAAGCTACAATTTGAAAAACTAAGCTTGGATCTTTGAAATGGCTTGGTTGGCTTTTCAAAGAACTAAAATTCACAAGGTTTGAGCAACTAACAAGCTCTATGAGAGCTTGAGAAATAGCTTATACAACTGGTGCACAAAGCATGTTTTCAGACAAGGTATTCAAAAGAAGCAAAAAATAAGCACTTTGTAAGCTGAATAAAAGTAAGATAGTATTTTTCTAATTTAGTTAACCAGCTAAATATTGATATCCCAAAAGCATAAATCTTGAAACTTACTATTATGTCCTATATAAAATTACCTATTTTATTCAAAAACGACTATATTGAAAAGTTGACTTTTTATGAAAATCAAATGAGTTGACTAATATGAACTTTTGATTGATCTCAATCACTGATTATGTTGTATTAAGGTGGATTAAGACTGATTTGATCAACAATGACAACTTATGAACACAAAACCATGATCATAGAACTTTAAAATCAAACAGACAAGATACAAGATGAGATTAAAGATTATTTTGACTTTTGATCTAATAAGCACTGGTTTTCTTTGTTTCTTTGAGTTATTATGAACCAATGAAACACAGAACAACAATAAGCAATAACACAAACACTCTTTAACTCAGTTACACAAGCTAATACAAACAGTCCTTATTGAGACTGTTTTGATGTTTTTCAAAGCAAAACACAGATTTGGACCATGCTATTGATTACAGACTTAATATTATCACTTACTAAGACTAAATAGACACTAAACAACAGCAATAACAACATACAACTCAGATATTACACATATGCTATTTTAACTGTAAAAATAAGATTTTTGCTAACTATAAATTTAAAAGAACAAACAACTGGTTTAAAGGTTTAATTATACTTAAATATGACTAATAAACATGAACATAAAGAGATTTAAACTAATGAGCACCCCAAACAGTGAAATGCCAAAATGTATTAAAAGGCTTACAAATTGGATCCAAGCACAAAACTGAGAATCAAGGACTTGTAAACATTTCCTAAAGCTTCCCAAGAAGCACTAAACCAAGGCCATCCATAATCAACCCTGCTTCATCTTCTTGACAACCTTCACCATGGATTTTTTATTTTTCAACTATTTATTTGGTATTTTTGGTATTTTTGCTTTTTTACTTCTAAACTGCTTTTAAAGTCTCTAAAAGCTTTAATAAGCTTTCTAGGAGCTTATGTGAGCCTATTCAAATCCTTGACAAAGGCTACAAACAACATTTGAACATTCATGAGAATTTTGCATATGGAGATTTTGCATAAACTTGAAACTTGTATTAAAACTGAAATTGATGATTGAAAAAGAGTTATTGTACACTAAATACTTGAAATACAGAGCTTGAAAGTTAAAACTTACATCGGAATTTAAATTTTAACTAAAACGACTTAGAAAATTAAAGATTACACTAGATCCCACTCTTCTCTCTTCTCCTTCTTTCTTTATAGCATTTTGAGATACTCCACATGCTTCTGATCATATCCCACTTTAAATCTTAGCCATTGGATGAGTCAAATTCATCCTATCCGCTTAAAACCATTTTGGCCTAAATTGAGACTAGTGGATTAGAGCAGTTCTGCTGTAATTAAAGAAGTTTGGTATGTTGTGGAGGTATAAGGGGACAATTTGGGAAGTAGGCATGGAGCTATAGTAAGGTGGAAAGCAAAAACCAGACTTTGTGAGTGCTACAGTGACAGGTCTATGGTGGGGAAGCATTTATTGCAAGGTGGGCTGGGATGTGAGGTGGAAAGGGTGGTGATGAGTGGTTTTGATAGCTGGAAAGGTGGTGAGGTGGTGGAAAACCACCCTGGTTTTGGAATTACAGGTGATGGTGTAGAAGATGTACAGTACATCTGGTTTGGCGGGTTTGACCATATTTGACCGTTGGGTATTAATAAGGGGGGGGGGTCAAAATAGGGTAATGGCAGGGGTCAAATTAGTTCTGGACTGGCTCAAGGGGTCATGGTTCAAGGTCCAAGGTCAAGTAAGTTGGGTTGGGCTTTTTATTGGTTTGGGCTTTGGGTTTTAATTGGGTTTGGATAATTAAGGGGTCCGTTTGGTTTTAGTTAAACCAAGGACTAACTTTGCAATTTATGCAAAGTTAAGGGACTGAACCTGTCCATTTTCCAAAGTTCTCACAAGGACCAATCCTACCAAATGTGAATAGTATAAGGACCATTTTTGATAATTTCCCATTTTTAAGTATCCAAGGACCTTTTATGACATTATTCAAAGTTTAGGGACCTAAGTTGTAATTTTGCAATTTTGAATTTCAAGGACTAATTTTTGACAACTCATGAATCCCATGGACCTTAAATGACATTTTACTTTATTTTGATATACCAGGGACTGTTTTTGACAACTTTTGATACTTAGGGGACTAAAATGCGCCAATTATGCAAACTTGATAGTTTTTCATCTGATTTTGATATTTTTGCATTTAAAACACATAAAACACTTATTTGTGATATTTTTATCATTTTGATGCATTTCTCTAAGTGTTTTCGGATGTTTTGGCATTCTAAACGGTACAAAAATGATGAGTATTTAGACACTCATCAATCCCCCACACTAAGATATTGCTAGTTCCTAGCAATGATTTGAGAAAAATTAATGGATTTCATCTCTTTACCAAAAGCCATTACTTCTGGAGTAGCCAATTGTTTTAGTTCAAGTAAGAACTTTGGTACAATGATAACCAAATGATTTTGAGCAAATCACCAGCTTTCAACGGTTTTGATTTGTCTTTACCGTAAGCCGCTTGCTTCGGACTAGCCAACTCTTTAGATAAATTATCAATATTATCTTTGGTGAGTCGATTACCAATTATGGCTTTCCAACTGCCTTTACCACAAGCCATAAACTTGCGGGCTAGCCAACTTTTCACTAATTAAAGATATGGTGAGTTGAACACCATACAATTTTGGGCAAATTGCAAGCCATAAACGGATTTGATGAATCTTTACCAAGAGCCGCTTTGCTCTGGATTAGCCAATCCTTATGTGGGTTAGACATGACGGATTACCATTTGCCGAGTAAGTGTAAAACACTTACTCCAAAAAAAAATTTGGCCAAAATGGGGAATGGGTGGAATAATTACATGATAAAATTCGTGAGAATTCCCCCACACTTAGAAATGAATATTGCCCTCAATATTCAAAGTACCGGCGGTTATGCGAAACATAGAACATAAAAGGAAATACTACGATCATTATTTTATTTTTGATATATACATTTTTTTATATACAACGTGGGGGCAACTCCCCACACTAGGTGGTAGAACAGAGAGAAGACAGAAACATGGGTGAAAACCCATATGGTGTGTGCTACTGTTTTTTGATTACCGAGTCACTAGCTTGACTCGATCCCCGCATTCATTGGTTCATGGGGAAAGTTTGTAGATCCGGGACAATCACAGATGGAATGTCCTCTCCAAAGTAGTGCTTTAATCGATGACCATTCACTTTAAAATTTGGACCATCGGGCTGAGATAACTCAATGGTGCCATAAGGATAAACCTTAGCAATAGTAAATGGACCAGACCAACGGGACTTAAGCTTTCCCAAGAAAATCTTCAATCTTGAATTGAAAAGAAGGACTCGATCACCGACGTTGAAAACGCGGTTCTTGATTTTGGAGTCATGAATCTTCTTAGTCTTTTGTTTGTAGATCAAAGAGTTCTCGTATGCTTGATCACGGAGTTCATTTAGTTCATTCATTTGAACTTTTCTGTGATTACCAGCTGTCTGAATATCGAAATTTGCATGTTTTAAGGCCCAGTATGCCTTGTGTTCAAGCTCAATCGGAAGATGACATGCCTTTCCGTACACTAGCTTGTATGGAGTACACCCGATGGGTGTTTTGTAAGCTGTACAAAAGGGCCAGAGTGCGTCATCTAGTTTATCCGACCAGGAGGCACGGTTTTCGCCTACTGTCCTTTCCAGAATTCTTTTTATACCACGGTTGGAGACTTCCACTTGCCCACTTGTTTGAGGGTGGTATGCAGTAGAAAGACGGTGGGTAACACCATACTTTTGCATGACACGATCAAATTGGTCATTGCAGAAATGTGTACCACGATCACTGATTATAGCACGTGGAGTTCCAAACCTAGCAAAAAGAGATTTCAAAAATTTTACAACTACTCGGGCATCATTTGTAGGTAAAGCTTTCGCTTCAACCCATTTTGACAAATAGTCAATAGCCACGAGTATGTATTTGTTTCCTCGAGATGATGGAAATGGCCCCATAAAGTCAATACCCCAGATGTCAAATATCTCACAAACTTGAATGGCATTTTGTGGCATTTCATTTCTTTGAGAGATATTTCCGTGACGTTGACAAGCGTCACAGGTTTTAACAAATTCATGGGCATCTTTGTAAATTGTGGGCCAATAAAACCCGGAATCAAACACCTTTTTGGCGGTGTAGTTTGGACTATGATGGCCCCGGTGGGTCGGCAAAGATGGCAAGCTTTGAGAACGTCCATAGCTTCTTGTCCATAAACACACCGTCGGATGACTTGATCCGCACAGATTTTGAATAAATAGGGGTCGTCCCAGAAGTAATGTTTAACATCCTTGAAGAATTTGTTCTTTTGTTGGGTCGACATCCCTTTCACTATGAAGTTACCCGCATGGTAATTTGCGAAGTCAGCGAACCATGGGGTGGTAGAGTTTCCACGAAAAGAAACCGCATTGAGTGTCTCGAGAGGAAATGTTTCATTTATTTCCTTTTCTCGAAAACATCTTGGTGAGGGTTCTCTAATCGGACAGATGATCGCCAGTTTCTCGGCTCCTTTTTTTATCACGTATAATGATATCAAATTCCTGGAGGAGGAGAACCCAACGGAGCAATCTCGGCTTTGCATCTTGTTTTGCAAAGAGATATTTAAGAGCCGAGTGATCCGTATACACCACGCATTTGGTCAAGATTAAGCGGCCGAAACTTCAAATGCATACACCATGGCTAATAGCTCTTTTTCTGTGGTGGTGTAATGAGTTTGAGCTTCAGTCATTGTTTTACTTGCGTAGTGGATAGGCTGAAAATGCTTGCTTCTACGTTGCCCTAGGACTGCACCGATAGCAAAATCACTTGCATCGCACATGAGCTCAAAAGGCAAGTCCCACGGAGCAACGAGAATGGGTGCTTCGTAAGCTTTTTCTTTAGTATTTCAAAAGCTTGATGCACTCGTGAGAAAATAAAAGGAGCATCTTTTTCAAGAAGATGGGTCATAGGCCGGGCGATTTTAGAAAAATCTTGTATGAATCTGCGATAGAAACCGGCATGACCTAGAAAACTCCTAATACCTTTAACGGTAGTAGGATGAGGTAATTTAGCAATAACATCGACTTTTGCTCTATCTACCTCAATCCCATTTTTTGAAATTTTATGGCCAAGGACTATGCCTTCTTTGACCATAAAGTGGCTCTTTTCCCAATTTAGACAAAGATTGGTGTCTTCACACCGTTGGAGCATTTTTTCTAAATGGGAGAGACATGTTTGAAACGAATCCCCAATGACCGAGAAGTCATCCATAAACACCTCCATTGTTTCCCCGATCATGTCGTGGAAAATGGCCATCATACATCGTTGGAACGTGCCAGGAGCGTTACATAAGCCAAAAGGCATACGTCTGTAGGCAAAAGTTCCGTATGGGCGGTGAATGTGGTTTCTCTTGATCCGGTGGATCAATGGGGATCTGAAAATAACACGAGAAACCATCAAGGAAACAATAGTACTCATTCCCTGCTAATCTCTCAAGCATTTGGTCCATGAAGGGTAGAGGAAAATGGTCTTTACGGGTAGCGTCATTCAACTTACGATAGTCAATACAAACACGCCATCCCGTAACAAGCCGAGTTGGAATTAACTCGTTATCTTCATTTGTGACAACAGTAATGCCACCCTTTTAGGAACACAGTGAATTGGGCTAACCCAAGGACTATCTGAGATTGGGTAAATCAATCCTGCATCAAGAAGTTTGATAACCTCCTGTTTGATAACATCATGAATTTTGGATTTACTCTTCTCGATGTTGAATCTGCTGGCTTGAAGTCATCCTCCATCAAGATTTTGTGAGTACAAAACTCGGGGTTGATACCCTTAATGTCGGAGAGTTTCCAAGCAATTGCTTGCTTGTGTGACTTCAAGACCTTTATGAGAGCAGTCTTTTCATCTTTACTCAAATCTCGAGCAATAATGACGGGTAATTTATCATCACCCTCAAGAAATGCATACTCGAGATGAGGTGGTAAGTCCTTAAGTTCGACTTCAGGAAAATTCTTCAGTTTTCTCAACTGACTTGACTTCCTTGTTATGAAGTTCGACGGGAGGGAGTGATGATGATGGATAATCATTAAGCAACTTCTCAATGAGAAGTATGTCCCCTCGATGTCGATGGGAGCGTGATCAATTTCCCATGGAACTGAATCACTGGACAAGTATGCTTCAATCTCTTCCAAGATGAAGTCACTTTCCTCAAAAGGAGTGAGAGAAGGAGTAGAATTGGCAATGATGGGTTGAGATGAGTGAGTGATATTATCACTCGAAGAATTATGATCATAACCAAGAACTTCTTGAGAGTACTCTTCGGAAGCAACATCAATGATATCTATTCGGTTAACCGACTCAGAATCATAGTTTGAGGAGTACCTCAAAGTTTGATCAAGGTTAAAGGTGACAGCTTCATTACCCACACGTAGTGTGATTTCTTGCTCAAATACATCAATGAGAGCACGCCCGTTCGTATCCTCGTCCAATAATGAGAGGAACCCGTGGATCGAAGATCGAAATCAACAACTACAAAGTCAGCTGGAAAATGGAACTTTCCTAATTTCACAAATACGTCCTCGGCAATGCCAAGAGGACGAGATATTGTACGATCTGCAAGCTCGAGAGTCATGCATGTAGGAATAAGGTCCGGAAGAGAAAGTTTCTTCCATACTGAATGAGGCATAAGATTGATGCTTGCACCAAGATCTGCTAAGGCAAAGCATTCAACCATTCCCGGAAATACACAAGGTAAGAGAAATTTTCCAGGATCTCCAAGCTTTTCTGAAGCTTCTTCAGATAACTGCGAGCGTTCTCATTCAGAAGGAGTTTTGCCATCTCAAAAAGTTTTTCCTTGTTGCTTAACATGTGTTTGAGAGTTGATGCAAACTTGGGCATCAAGATGATAGCATCCGCAAAGCTTATGTCAAAATGTAGTTCTTGGAAAATTTGAAAAATTTATCCATTTGATGACCGCTTTTTCGCGAGCTTTTGCTCATTCAAACGTGATGGGTAAGGGATAGAAGATTTGGATTTGGGGTTCTCAACATGAGCTACAGGAGGTTCAAAAACAACTCCCGGATTTGATTTGGGTTTCTGGACAACTTGAGGTTGGACTACCGAAGGTAGGACGGGTGCGGTACTTCGTGGGCTTGAATAATGCACCTTGTCCGTTGTATCCTTGGTAACTTGACTCATTGCTCCTGGTGGATGAGGCATTGGAGTTGAAGGTCCATTGTGCGTCTTAGGTTCACTTTCTACTACCTTAGGGAGAGAAGAAGAAGAGGTAGGAATAGCAGGTCCTTCATATGAAACACCACTTCTGGTTGTGATCGCCTTTGCATCGCCCCTCGGTTAGCGATCGTGTTGCTCGGAAGTTTTCCTGAGCCCGAGGGGTTGATCATTTAAAGACTTCTTAAGATCAGCCGATCGACTGACCAACAACTGTTCATTTCATCTTGGGATTTCATGAATCTGCTTCAATAACTCATCGGATGATGGTACTCGAGGTACCGGAGGGAAATTTTGAGGTCGGATGTTTTGATTATGACCTTGTTGTTGAAAATTCCCTTGGTTAGGATTTACATTTCCCTGAAATTGATTCCCTCGATTGAAATTGTTTTGATTAAGGTTCCCTTGATGTTGGAAACCTTGATTTGGTCCGGAATAGAAATTACCTTGGTTTTGATAACCTTGGTTCATTCTAGGTTGGTTCCGATTCCGGTTTTGCATGTTAGTATTCTGGTTAAAACCGGGTGGTGCCTGATAAGTGTTAGCACGGTAGTTTGTTTCATTTTGAGGACGGTATTGATTACCTCCTTGATTTGAAGTACCGGCTATAGCGTTGGCTTCAAAAGGACTACCATCGGTGGCGGCGCAGTTGTAGTATGCATGCGGACCACCACAAGTAACACAAACTTCAACTTTCTTCACTTCACCATGTGATGGTGTCGGTGTGAAAGTGACTTTCTTTTGGTTAGCAAGAACCAAAGCCTGAACAATATCCGTGAGTTTGTCAATCTTAGCATCGGTGCTAGATGTACTCACGGGTTTAGAAGTAGAAGGTCCAGCATTAGACTGAGTCTGATATGTCTTTGTGCGGAAAGGGCGGACTTGGGACTTGTTTTCAATGATTTGCAAGGCTTCTTTTGTGGTCTTGCTAAGGAAATTACCTCCAGCGGAGGCATTTAAAGAGTCTTGGTCACCTTGGTGCAGACCATTGTAGAAAGTATCCATTTGCATTAACTCGGTAAAACCATGATGCGGACACTTGCGGAGCAATTCTTTGTAACGATCCCATGCCTCCCCGAATGATTCATCAAATCTTTGAGAAATTTCATTATCTCATTCTTAAGACTTGTAGTTCGGGATGGAGGATAGAATTCGTTAACAAACTTGGTGACTAGATCTTCCCATGTCTCAATGGAACGAGGGGGTTGTTTCTCAAGCCAATTCCGGGCTTGTCCTCTAGAGAAAATGGGAACAGAAGAAGCTTAATTTCTTCATGTGGGACATTCTTGTATTTGATGGTAGATGCAATCTTGTTAAACCATCGAATGTGTGCATGAGGATCATCCCGCTCAAAACCATAGAATTGGCTTTGGGTTACAAGATTAAGCAACCCGGTTTTGAGCTCAAAGGTATCAGCCACAATAGCTGGGACAACAATAGCATCTCTGTAACCCTCGATGGGTGCTTGGAGAAGCTCATTCATCGGCTTATCTTCCGCCATTACGGCGGGGGTGGTGGTGGTAGACGTTCCTCAGTCCACGGTGAAGGAGCAGAACGTCCTCTACGCTTCACGAGGAATATTTGCAAGCTCAGAAAGTGGACTTGTAGAGCTGGAAGAACGATTGCGCATGCACTAAGTTTAAAAATCAATTTTCAAAACAAATGCGAGGCAAAACGACAAGTGAACTTAACCAATAATCACATATGAAATGGCTTCTTTGAAAAAGGTACACCAAATCACAAGGACACAAAGGCAAGTTTTAAATCTGATGTTCGGGAACTTATTGTGGTCACACCCCCAGTTAGTAGGTGTACTGCCTTGATTTGCGGTGGTTGATTTTTATGTATATATTAAGTACCACTGAAAAGACGTAGGTATAGATTTGTGCAAAGGGTTTAAAAACTTTTGGAAAATATTTTTGGAATCGTCTCGTTTAACCAAATCGTATTTCTTTAATAATCACCTTAAAAGAAACACAAGCTAGAAAACGTTACGATTGTTTTTGTTGTTTTATATATTTTATTTTATTTTATTTTTTTTGGTATTATTAACACTTTAGGAAAAGTGTTAATGAACTTTTTGATTTTGATAACTTTACAAAAAATTGTTTACAAACGGTGGTATATGTGCAAGTACGGGTCTGGAAATGCTTAAAACACGCTTACAGTCTCCCCGGCAGCGGCGCCAAAATTTGATTGGTTCCCAAACGGTCAAGTTTAATCACACAAGCTGACCACTTGTGAATGGCCAACCGTAACAAACTTAAAACAGTCTGGAAGCAAATGCAATTAAGATCAGAGGAATATAGTGGATTCCTGGGTCGTTAAGTCCCACGGAGGATGAATGATGTTTAACACAGACAGATGTCGAATAATCACTAAGGATAGTGATCAGTAAGGATTTTGATTTATTTATACCTAAAGAAAAGTTTTGTAAATCACAGGGGCTTAAATGCAAATTAAATAAAATTAAAAAGGTAAAATATATTAAATAAACGCTATCACTATTTTTACAATGATGTTTTTGTGATTTTATAAAACAAAATAACTTAAATAAACTATTTTAACTAAAACGTAAACTTAAATTATCTAAAAACGTGACTTAAAATGAAAACGTATGTTATGTATAAAAATTACGCGAGTGCGCAAGCAAAAACGTAAAATTTTTGAAATAAAAGTCCTACGAGTGTAAAAACAATTTTCTTACCTACTATATGACAAAAGAAATTTTTAAAAAAAAGATTTATATTTTTTTGACTTTTATATTTTTTATTATGAATTAAATACTATTTTAGACTAATTAAATGATTAAAAATACTAAAACTATTTAGAAAAATCTGAAACTTTTTTATAAATTACTTTATACTAATACAAAGTTAAGAAAAATACAAAAGTTGAAAAAGCTAGATTAAATAAGCTGAAAATAAGCTAATAAGCTCGTATAAGCTTAAAATGAAAACAAGGGTTATATATTAAAGTGTGCAAAGTTAAACCAGAAAAAGACCCAAGGGCAACCTGGTATATGGTACACACTATCACTCTCAAAGGTGGGAGGTCTCAGGTTCGAGCCTGCCTCCCATCTTTTGCAAAATTAATTTTTTGACTTTTCTTGTACAAACTTATGAAGCAAAGTAAGATAAGCACTTTTAAAACTACAACTTTTTACAAAAACTACCAATAAGCTCAGTTTGAGCTTATTTATCTCAACAGTGGGCAAATATTGGAAATAAGCACAAGGTTTAAGCCAAATGGCTTATAAGCTACTCAATAAGCAAAATGAAAAATGGAAATAAGTTAAATACTGATAATAAGCTAGTGTTACAAATGAAAAAGCAAAATGACTTGAAAATAAGCACTAAATAAGCAAAATAAGTTTAAACTTAACTGTTTTGCACATGACACTTTTTTGAATCACTAGGCACTTTTTAACTAATATTTAAGCACTTTAATAAGCTAGAAAATGAAATAAATACTTGGATTAGCTAGTTGACCAGTTAAGCTTTCCAAAAAGCTAAAGTTCTCACAGTGTTGTTCACTAGAGAGCTTTTAATGAGCTTATTAAAAGGTGGAAAACCACTGAGTAAATCTCTCAGTGTATACTGAGTATTTTTGGACAAACAAAAAGCTATGTGCAGCCTAATCAAATAAGCTACAATTTGAAAAACTAAGCTTGGATCTTTGAAATGGCTTGGTTGGCTTTCCAAAGAACTAAAATTCACAAGGTTTGAGAAACTAACAAGCTCTGTGAGAGCTTGAGAAATAGCTTATACAACTGGTGCACAGAGCATGTTTTCAGACAAGGTATTCAAAAGAAGCAAAAAATAAGCACTTTGTAAGCTGAATAAAAGTAAGATAGTATTTTTCTAATTTAGTTAACCAGCTAAATATTGATATCCCAAAAGCATAAATCTTGAAACTTACTATTATGTCCTATATAAAATTACCTATTTTATTCAAAAACGACTATATTGAAAAGTTGACTTTTTATGAAAATCAAATGAGTTGACTAATATGAACTTTTGATTGATCTCAATCACTGATTATGTTGTATTAAGGTGGATTAAGACTGATTTGATCAACAATGACAACTTATGAACACAAAACCATGATCATAGAACTTTAAAATCAAACAGACAAGATACAAGATGAGATTAAAGATTATTTTGACTTTTGATCTAATAAGCACTGGTTTTCTTTGTTTCTTTGAGTTATTATGAACCAATGAAACACAGAACAACAATAAGCAATAACACAAACACTCTTTAACTCAGTTAAACAAGCTAATACAAACAGTCCTTATTGAGACTGTTTTGATGTTTTTCAAAGCAAAACACAGATTTGGACCATGCTATTGATTACAGACTTAATATTATCACTTACTAAGACTAAATAGACACTAAACAACAGCAATAACAACATACAACTAAGAGATTACACATATGCTATTTTAACTGTAAAAATAAGATTTTTGCTAACTATAAATTTAAAAGAACAAACAACTGGTTTAAAGGTTTAATTATACTTAAATATGACTAATAAACATGAACATAAAGAGATTTAAACTAATGAGCACCCCAAACAATGAAATGCCAAAATGTATTAAAAGGCTTACAAATTGGATCCAAGCACAAAACTGAGAATCAAGGACTTGTAAACATTTCCTAAAGCTTCCCAAGAAGCACTAAACCAAGGCCATCCATAATCAACCCTGCTTCATCTTCTTGACAACCTTCACCATGGATTTTTTATTTTTCAACTATTTATTTGGTATTTTTGGTATTTTTGCTTTTTTACTTCTAAACTGCTTTTAAAGTCTCTAAAAGCTTTAATAAGCTTTCTAGGAGCTTATGTGAGCCTATTCAGTCCTTGACAAAGGCTACAAACAACATTTGAACATTCATGAGAATTTTGCATATGGAGATTTTGCATAAACTTGAAACTTGTATTAAAACTGAAATTGATGATTGAAAAAGAGTTATTGTACACTAAATACTTGAAATACAGAGCTTGAAAGTTAAAACTTACACTGGAATTTAAATTTTAACTAAAACGACTTAGAAAATTAAAGATTACACTAGATCCCACTCTTCTCTCTTCTCCTTCTTTCTTTATAGCATTTTGAGATACTCCACATGCTTCTGATCATATCCCACTTTAAATCTTAGCCATTGGATGAGTCAAATTCATCCTATCCGTTTAAACCATTTTTTGCGCCAAAATTGAGACTAGTGGATTAGAGCAGTTCTGCTGTAATTAAAGAAGTTTGGTATGTTGTGGAGGTATAAGGGGACAATTTGGGAAGTAGGCATGGAGCTATAGTAAGGTGGAAAGAAAAAACCAGACTTTGTGAGTGCTACAGTGACAGGTCTATGGTGGGGAAGCATTTATTGCAAGGTGGGCTGGGATGTGAGGTGGAAAGGGTGGTGATGAGTGGTTTTGATAGCTGGAAAGGTGGTGAGGTGGTGGAAAACCACCCTGGTTTTGGAATTACAGGTGATGGTGTAGAAGATGTACAGGACATCGGTTTGGCGGGTTTGACCATATTTGACCGTTAGGTATTAATAAGGGGGGGGGTCAAAATAGGGTAATGGCAGGGGTCAAATTAGTTCTGGACTGGCTCAAGGGGTCATGGTTCAAGGTCCAAGGTCAAGTAAGTTGGGTTGGGCTTTTTACTGGTTTGGGCTTTGGGTTTTAATTGGGTTTGGATAATTAAGGGGTCCGTTTGGTTTTAGTTAAGCACAAGGACCAACTTTGCAATTTATGCAAAGTTAAGGGACTGAACCTGTCCATTTTCCAAAGTTCTCACAAGGACCAATCCTACCAAATGTGAACAGTATAAGGACCATTTTTGATAATTTCCCATTTTTAAGTATCCAAGGACCTTTTATGACATTATTCAAAGTTTAGGGACCTAAGTTGTAATTTTGCAATTTTGAATTTCAAGGACTAATTTTTGACAACTCATGAATCCCATGGACCTTAAATGACATTTTACTTTATTTTGATATACCAGGGACTGTTTTTGACAACTTTTGAAACTTGGGGGACTAAAACTGCCAATTATGCAAACTTGATAAGTTTTTCATCTGATTTTGATATTTTTGCATTTAAAACACATAAAACACTTATTTGTGATATTTTTATCATTTTGATGCATTTCTGAGTGTTTTCAGATGTTTTGGCATTCTAAACAGTACAAAAATGATGAGTATTTAGACACTCATCAATCAATCCGTGTTTAAGCTCAAAGTTATCGGAAACGATTGTCGGGATGACGATAGCTTCTCCATAACCCTCGGTGGGTGCTTGGAGTTTCTCTAGCATGGATCGGTTATCTTCCGCCATTTCGACGATGGGCGGAGTCGGATTAGTTCAAATCTCAGGTTCGACTAATTGAGCACGTCTATTTCGCCTTCTCGGAGTTGTAGTGGTTTCTATAGTTATTAGAACGAGTGCGCATGCACTTTAAAAACCAAGGCAATTAAAACGAACGGTATTCGAAAACAACAGTGAACTTAAACTAATAATCCCAAGTGAATTGTTTACCTCTATAAAAAAAACGCACAAAGGAGCGGAGAAGCTATTATGTCAACACGAAGCTTATTAAAAACCCGCCTCTTTTCAGCCGCAATTTAATGTTTGGCCGTCCTTATACCCCTCACACAGTTTGTTTATCTGATAGAAATAAATCGACTCACAAGCCACACAAAAGCAAGTTTTTAATCTTTAGTTCGGGAACTTACTAATGATAACACCTCAAGTTGAGAGATGTTATATAATTGATGTATTCTTTTTTAGCTCAAAAACAAAAGGAAAATCTTTTTGTATTTTTAATATGATATATATATATATATATATATATATATATATATATATATATATATATATATATATATATATATATATATATATATATATATATATATATATATATATATATATATATCTATATACATTATATATAAGAGGAGGCATGCCACATAAAATGCCACTTGTCATCCCATAATGCCATGTCATATTTCCATGTCATCATTGTATTCATGTGGCATTTTTTTAATGACATGTGGCATTTTTTTTAAATTTATGTTCAATTTTAATTTTTGTTATTTTAAATTTCGGTTTGTATTTGTATTTGTGGATTTTAAATTTTGATTATGTTTAATTAAAAAGAAGACATATATTGGATTTGAACTTGGGTCATTCATAAGTTATCTAAACAACTTACCACTAGACTAAATTATTTTTTGATTTATATGTTCCAAATCAATAAAAATAAAGACATGCTAAAAAATTGTGCAGTTTGTATTTTAGCAGATATCGGATAAAGGTTTTGTGGAGTTTTAAGTTTTAAGCAAACAAAGATCTACAACTTATAACCCTAATATCACATAAAAAAAATCAGTTCATTCATAATATACTTTTTTTTTTCCAAACCCTAATTTCATCTTTTCCTCAGCCATCTTCTCTAATGATCGTGACTCTTAATTCTGTAGTCGATTTGGAATTTGTTTTAAGCTATTCATAATTCATTATGAGTATTAACAAACAATGTTGAAGACATGAATTACAATCTCCATATGAAGGTGTATGTAATTGTCTTTATTTTTTTGTCTAATTTTTAAATTACAGGTTTATAGTTTTATGATGATGATGATGATAATTTGGTCTCAAGATAATTATGTTTATATAATCATATATTGACGTTTATAATTTATGATGACGATGATTAATAGTATTTTTATGTGATGAATTTATTGTTGTATTTTGATCGTTAAAGCTAAATGTTCATGGGTATTCTATCTCCAAGATGTTATTGTTTGTTCTTAAGTTTTAAGAATCACGGCAGGTTGATATTAGTACTTTAAAGGATAAAATAATCGATGATTGGCTTCCAATCACATCCTCAAGGAAAGTGAAAGGGTGGTGCTCTGCTTTTTACAATGTTACTGCCATGGTTAGAGCATGCATTCTTGGTCTCGCTCATGCCACTACTTAACTTGGATATTGGATGGTCAATTGCAGGAAAATATAAATTGTATAACCCATGAAATATTAAAAGATGGGAACAATATATTATAAACATCCATTTATCTCAATTTTTCTGATGTAGGTAACAAGGCTATGGAATCAAAGTTTTATCCTGAGGCAATTGAGATTTACATTGTTGCTATAGCACTTCGTGATGATAATGTTATTTATTACTTCAATAGGTGACTTATCTACTCAAGTAATTGGAACTCACGTCTTATATTTTAAACGTTTGTTACATTGTGTTGAATGGATACTTTTACAGGACAACTACTTATACCCAGACCTGCCATGAAGAGCATTCTACATTGCAACTATTTTTGTATTGGTGGTGTCCTTTCAGGTAAGAAATATAGATAGGGCTAAATATTAAATATATATCTTCTAATGAAGTTTGATCTTTGTAAAGTCAGTTAATCATGTGTTTATGTTAGATTGTTAATTTATTATGTGTAAAGAAAATATAAAATTTAAATCATTAAACCCTAATCTCATCAAAACAAGATCAATTTATTAATTGACTATTTAGGCAAAGAATGATTCTTCCACATGATGCTTTTGGGCAGCAATCAATTACATTTGTTGTTTTATGAGTTGCACGCGATATTGTTCTGTACCAAGTCCATCTTGAGTTGTCAATTTAGATGTGTACAAAATTATAGACGAAGACATAGAAAACTATAACGCGTATTGCTATAGTTTTTGGTTTATGCTCAGATGCGTAGATTTTTGCTATCTTACTATTTGCACATTATAGTTTAGACCATCTGTATCGTAGAATATGCCACTTTATGTATTTCCATTATTTTGAATGCTTGGATTGTAACAACATAGAGGAGATTTCCAAGCTCTTTCCCAAACTGTTGGGGCAGCCATCAGATTCCGTGAAGGCTTGAGTTTCACTACGTGAGGCGAGTCTAAAGATTGGTGGTGTTCTATCTAGAGGACAGGCTCCTGGTGGGCACAATGTGATTTCTGGAATATTTGGTGATAAAATCATCAAATTCAATATGTTTATTCTACATTTGTGTTTTTGAGATGTAATATAATTGGTTTTTATTATTGATAAGCTTCTGAACAGTTTTCTAAGGTTTTACTTATATTTTGTGCTTTGGCTACATTATAGGCTATCGGCAGAAAAGGACCAAAGACAGCACAATGTACGGGTTCAGAGGAGGACCTGCTGGTGTTATGAAGGGTAAATATATGTCAGAGTTGATTGATGAATTTGTATATTCTCACAAAAATTAGGTGATTCTCAACAGTTCCACTCTTTTTTGTGATTTGGTACCTAGATTAAGAACATACATTATAGTTGGTAAATTGTGAATCATATGATTTTACCTCAGATTTTTACTCAAACTATTAGTGGTAATTATAATTTGCAGTGGAAGGGATAAGATTGAAACACCTGAGCATGTTTGTAACTTTTTAGTTTGCAATTCCCTGTTTAAAGCTTTAAGTTCGTAAAATGGGTCAACTTTTCTTGCAGTTTAAAGAAGCTCAAGAAACAGTGAAGAAGCTTGATTTAGATGGATTTGTGGTCATTGGTGGGGACGACTCGAATACAAATGCTTGCCTACTAGCAGAAAACTTTTTAGTATGTTATACCATGTCTCTGCCCCAGCCAATACAAGCTCGATTATATTATAAACACTTTTATTAGAATTTTTATTCATGTTTTTGAATTTTTGAAGGGCTAACGACAAGAAAACTCAGGTTATTCGATGCCCAAAAATCAGGTTATTGAAAACTCAGGGCTAACGACTTGAAGTGCAAAGAAGTTCCAACAAGTTTTGGATTTGACACATACAAGGTATTAATCCTCTCAAATTATACTGCACCAAGTTGCTTTTAGTCAAATTACTATAATCTTAATATATTTAAGGTTTTCATTCAAAATTTTCTGTATTACATGTAGATATATTCAGAAATGATAGGAAATCTGATGGTCGATGCATGTTCCACTGGAAAATGTTATCAATGTACGTTTGCATGTTTATGCCATTCTCTATTTTGTACATCCATCCTCTATTTTGCACATTCTTCATCTCTGCTCAGATTAAGCAAACCAGACCAAAAATTAGATTTTTTATTTCTTCCCAAATTATGTAAAACGGAACCACAAGACCAAAGTTGGTAGGATGAAGGGAAGGTGCCCCATGTGTATGTTGAACTGGATTTCAAGGAGGTAAGAATTTTTCCAAACTGTCCATATCAGAAGCTGGTGTCCATTTTATCTAATCCTGAAGTTTTTAGATATCTTATATTCTTGGATTAACATTAGAATTTGCAATTGATTTAGGTGACATGTAAAAAGGCAACCATTATTGAAACTTCTGCTCAGTTAAGGGGAAAAATCAGTGAATCGGCAATAATATGTCGAGGTAATCTCTACTTCGTGTCATGGCTACGCCTTACTCCCGTTTATCATTTTCTTCAATTTACAATTGGCTATTACATTTTTTTTATTATTATTGCACTCTAATAATTAATAAGCTAAGTCCATACAATTCCTTGTGTATTATCAGGAAAACAAAGACAAAGTTTCTAATCTAAGAGAATGTGGATATGTGTTTCTTATTCAGGAAGATCCCCTAATTACCACAGCAGTTATCCGTTGAACAACTGTTATGCGAAGGAGGTATGGAATGAGTTTAGCATGAAAGATACAACTGTAAGTATTAGTTATTCATCCCTCTTTTTTTCTTCTCATCTATATAAACCTACATCCACGACTCTGGCGCATAAATATTTCATCACACATTTCATGTGTGTCGCAGGAAGCAAGAGAGCACATGTCTTATCTGGTTGACGAATTTATAAATATGGTTGATAAGGATCATAAGGTTGTTCAATTACCTGGAAGGTTTGCAGTTGACACCTTTAACAGATCTTGACAAATTGTATGGTCACATTCCTTCCACCTGCTTTCAAGTTTTGAGACTGTCTCCATTGCTAACTGTTTTGCTCCTTAAATTAGTTATATGTTGTTAGTATGTTAACAAAGACGAAACCAACCAGGTCAACGAGCCTGAATTCATGGAGTGCAAATTCTGTAAATTGACCAAGACGTATATCTTCTACATGACCATGGAGGCCATTGAACAATGGATACCTGGAGTGTATGAGACCAAAGTATACATTAGCATCAATCATTAGTTTCCATCAAAAATTATAAGTCATATCCGCCCATCGGGCAGCCTTATGATGCATGCCCGCCCATCGGGTGGCCTTATATCCTTTCCTGACGGTTCATCTCCACCACTGTCAAGAGCCTCTGCAGCAAATACAACACCGCAGAAGGATGTCGGTTTGGTGACAATGTCATTATGCCCATGGAGAATGGGAATTAGAAAGCCAACAGTCCCATCACACCATGAAGATCCACGGTCCATGGGCCCACCACCCGGAAATAGATTCAGTGGGGGCCACGAATGGGTTTTAATACACCACAAGAAATAGCTCCTGCGGGCTTTGGAGCCTCTGCAACAACCAAAATTAGCGTTAATGTTGCACTTGGTGGGCCAATCATTGGTAAAAATGGAATCAACTCTAAACAAATATGTCGTATGACGGGTGTCAAGCTCTCAGTAAGAGACCATGAATCTGACCCGAATCTGAAAAACATTGAGCTAGAGGGTACATTTGACCAGATTAAAAGAGCATCTGAGATGGTTCAACAGCTTATAGTAAACTTAACCGCAGCAGTTGGACCACATCAGCAACAAAAGTTGTTTGGGAAGCGTAGAGGTGGCTTTGGTGGGCCTGCTGGGAATTTCAAGACTAAGCTTTGTGAAAACTTTACTAAAGGGGTCGTGTACTTTCGGTGACAAGTGTCATTTTGCTCATGGAACTGAAGAGTTGCGTAGTTCAGGAGTTTGAGGTTCTGACACTTATCAAAATTTGATAAGAACATGTTTCGCAAATGTTGAGGATAGTCGTGACTTTGGAAGTCGCTTGCTAATGAGATTTAAACTAGGTTCTTTCTATTTTTACCATTTCATTGTTAGAAATTTGTTGTTAATCTCACTTGTTATTTTTTTTCTTTTTGAGTGAGAATCAATTTCGCTATACCCAAGCACCAACAATTGATGATTACTTGAACATAAAAGCAATGCCAAACACTCCCAAAGAGACTGTGCCATATAATAAAACATCATGCATTTTTAATTAGAAATTTGTTTTGCAGGTAATAAGGCAAGTTGGTTAGGAATTTAGAGCCAGTTACTATAGTTGGAGAGACAACAGGTACATATCATGAACATGTTACATACTTACATGTATTAAAATAGGCAGATTGCATAACGGGTCATGTTCAGGTCGGGTAAAAATTTTGTGCAGGTCCTCTATCTACTTTTACTAAGCTAAATATGTGTGCGATGAGGATCACAACGCGTATTCAAAAATATAATTTATTGTCATTATAACTACCATATAAGTAATTAGATGATTATCAGACCTGAAATTTATGTACAATTCAAGAAATGAAAAAGTATTTGTGGGTTGGCATAACCCAACCCATCCGTTTTAAGAATCACATGTTCTTACCGGAACCTAATTTCACTCATTCCCGACCATGTTTCACCTGCCCCTTTGGACCTGTTACCCAACCTGTTCGACCCGCCCATTTTTCTACCTTTAGGTACTAGATTCTCCCAAGTATTAAAAATAAATTTTGGTCTGTTTTGGCTCTTAAAAGTCAATCATTTTACTTTTAGCAATAGAGCCCTATGATGGAGAATCATGTTGTGACCAAAGCTTTTTATATGTGCAGATGCATTCAACCAGAAGACATTGGGTACTTGAAGCTACTTCAAAGTTTGAGACGTAAAGATACAAGCTGAATGCCATGTATGAGTAACTACCAAACAACAAACCACCCATCAGTTCATGTTTCACACAAGCTACATCGGCTGGAAATAGTATGCCACCGTACCTTTACATTTAGATTATCAAGTTTATGTTATAGATATAATTTTATATTTTTCATATTTAACAGGTCAAGTATTCTGAAAGTCGCTGGCCCAAGGCTTTTTCTTGCTGAGCAGAGAGATCTTTTATGGCATTCAAATACGACCATTGCCATATGCTTACCGTTTGTTTACAGGAAAGTGTTAGTCTTACTAACATACTGCATTTCTATAAATATTTGATTTCTATAAAGTGTTTCTCCATACACCATCAACAAAGTGATGAAACCTATAATTATCCCTCATAATGATCTACCTCTTTTCGACTACAGATATATACTTAATCGCTGAATGACAGTCTCCACATACTCTTAAGTTCTTAATGATGCGCAAAGGCGTTGAACTGAAGCTGACGTGCTGATCAATCCAAAAGCTAAAGCAAGTTTTTCACTGTCTCCACACAGGATCATTTCTTTCTCAGATTCTTCCATGTTTTGCAATATGAATTTAGTGTCAGGAACATAGCCCTTTTCTTTTATCTTTGAATACAAACTGTCCATTTTTGCCGAAACTTGATCCATAAATGAATCTGAAGTATCACCAACGATAAAGCTATAAAATTTCCTACCAACTTCAATCCAACTACAGCCAGGAGCTTTTGTGACGCCTCTCTATTTCATTAAACACCTTATTCTAGCTGCATCTTCCCATCTCCCTAAGGTTGAATAAATATTCGCCAATAGTATATAATTACCAGAACTTCCGGGTTCAAGTTCAAAGAGGTATTTTGCAGCGTGTTCTGCCATTTCAATATTCAAATGGATTCTACTCGCACCCAATAACAACCTCCAAATAGCATCATTAGGTTCAAAAGGCATCCTTTCTATGAACTCTAACGTATCTGATAAATTACCAGAACGTGCGATTAACTCTACCATACAAGCATATTGCTCCATATCTAGCTCTATGCCATATTCTTGTCTCAGCATATTAAAGTAACTCCGACCTTCATCTGTTAGTCCCGAGTGACTACATTCTGACAGAAGATTTGTGAAAGTAACATGATTTGGTTTTAGTCCCTCTTGAGCCGTCATGCGCCCAAATAAGTTCAGAGCATCCTTACCAAAACAGTGCATTCCATACGCTGCTATCATCACATTCCATGACACAACGTCTCTTCGTTGAACTACCAACAACTCAAACACCTGTCGACTTTTATTAATGGAACCACATTTCCCATACATGTCAATAAGGGCATTGCATACAAATTTACTTGAGTCAAGTCCATGTCTGATTATATACTGATGAATCTCTCTTCCTTGACGTAAAGCATCCAGCTTTGAACACACGGTGAGAGTGGAAATCATGGTGACTGAATCGGGTTGAACATTGCTTAATTTCATTTCTCTTAAAAAATATAACGCACCAACTCCAAACCCACTTTTACCACTAGCAGCAATAATTGAATTTCAAATTACTACGTCTTTAGTTGGGAGCCCATCAAAGACAGCATAAGAAGCTTCTAGATCATCACATCCAGAATACATAGCTATGAGAGCACTCCCAACACCAGTTCCCATCTCAACTTCATTCTGAATGGCATAATTGTGAATCTCTTTTCCCAATCACAAATTCTTCGTTTGTGCACAAGTAGCCAATACTCCAGAAATAGTGGTTGTGTTGGGAGAAATGGTTCATACAAAGATGAAAGACGTGCTAATGCATCAATAAATGCCCACATGAATCTGCTTTGATAACTCCAGAATCCACAAAAGAAACATGTAGTTATTATTACAATACCTTTATGGATGCAGAACGAGCAGGTAAGGAATATGGATCTAAATTTCTAGAGATACAATTTAATGACAAATAATCGTTACTATTTTAAAATAGGATGGTGGTCTCATTGTCATCTTTTCTAGGTAAACCTATGATGATCCTTGAAAAATATAACATATGCAGTCGCGAGAAGGGAGAAATAGAAGTGTCGTTGTTTAGCTTATCAATAACTTTTTAGTTGACCCGAGAAGGCGTATTGGTCCACTTTACAAGGTCACTACCAATAAAACCGATATCTATGCATGTTTTTACTTCATACATTAGCAAATGTCCCTCATGCACTTACGATTTAGTATTATTGTTTAGCATTTTCTTATTATTAATTACTTTTGTAACCAGCATACCGATAAAATCTGCATGTGGGTCACCCAACCAATTTTGGCCCATTACTCAAGCTGACCAATTTGCAACCTTTGATGAATATCTATATGAAAAAAATCCTATGGGTAAAGAATCATAGCCCCGTTATCAATATCTAGCATCTAGAGGATCCTAAGCGGTTCCATGCTGAATTTGTTCGCCAACTATGAAGAGGCTCAAACAATAGTAGTTACTCAATGTGAATCAAATGGGCAACATCAGTGTTTATAAAAGCTGAGCTATTGAGCCCTTCAGTACGCAAAGAACTTTTTAAAAGCGAAGAAGAAGATACTACGACGACAAGTAGCAAAATAATGAAACAACAGGAATAGAAAGTGCCACACATTACCGATACTCCATCTACATATAACTCTCTGTGTAATAGACAAAACAGTGTAGGAAATAGTAAAAAATTCAAACACTTTCTGTAGATACGGTCATTTGGCAAAGCATATTGCCGACTTTGCAAATTTGAAGAACATCATGTTTACTTTCAAGATAGTTATGACACATAAACACTTTTTAAGTGTTTATAACTGCTTTATTTGTGTAGAATATTATTTGTGTAGAATATTATCAGATGGAACATTTATTTGTGTTCCTTTTTAATGTTTATAACTATCTTGATTATTTTTCATAGCAAGTAGAAAAAAACCTCATAAATTTGTTAATAAAGCTTTGATGTTTTTTCTCATGTATATAATGAAGTGATGGAAGTAGTCTAACAAGCGTGTAAAATCGTTATTGGTATTGTGACTGTGCTCATGAAAAGTCTTCTTCAATTAAAACGTACGACATGGCAGAGAACAAAGAAACAATTGCTAGCAGCATTTCTTGCTATTGCGGATAATAATGGAAACAATCACTATCTTTATGCTCCATCTGGAGCAAAACTCGCTCTTAGTCAACAAATATTAAGGTTTTTGATATAACCTTAACTCGATTCACAACTATATTTTACATGCTGCTCCTATTTGTTTTTTATACTTATATGTAATATGTGTTGTGTACGTTTTACTATCAGCTCTCCTTTAGCACCGGTTGGTCTTTCAATGCAAGAGGAGACAAAAACACAAAATAAAAAGGTTGTCGCAGATGATTAAAATGTTGACCCACTGGGAACGAAGAAGGATCATCAGTTAGTTAATTCTAAAAATGAAACGTCCAGAGTGTTGTAATGTGAGCTACAAGAATGAAGTTGTTGTTGTCTTCGTCTAATCTATATTATTAGTATTTTCCCATAAACATTTGTATGTTGAACATATGTATTTATTTGTTTCTGTGATTGCGCTCATATTCGATCGATACTTATCAGAATATACTTTTTCTTAAAACACCGTCAAATTTTCGACAAGAAGCTTTGTCTCACTCCCTCGGTATACGCATTTAACCTTATTACTGATATTTGAACTTTATATATAGGCTTGTGATTGTTTATCGATAAGTATGTTATTAGAAAATGGTTGGTTGTGATAACTAAGGGTGTGTGTGTGTGTGAGCTTATACAGAGGGCTTAAGAGATTATGTAAATTTAGAAAAGCTTGTGGGCTTGTGGATTATTAGCTTATTAGCATGTGGCTTATTAGATAATGAGAATTGCATTGATCCATTTCTAACTGATATTGAAAAAAAATTCAATACCGAAGGTAAGCAAGTCAAATCAGTCAAACAAGACAAGATGGGTCGAAAAGAAGGGGAAAAAATAAGGAATACAGTTCACCAATGAGAGTCAAGGCTTAAAACTTGGGGTGGCGTTGGTACCCAACGTACGGAATTTGAAAGTAAAATGCTCAAACCAACTATATTGAAGCATGGGTGGAAGTTAGTCCTGAAACACCACCAGAAAAGAGCAGCTTTGACCCGATAAAAAGAACTCAGGGATCAAATTCCTCGAAACATCAGGTACTACTCTTGATTAGTACTATTTTTTATCTAATCTCTCCCTCATTCTAACTGATGTATGGAAGATTCTGTGCCAAAATGGGTGGGTTTTTATAATGGGTTAAAACGTGTTTGGACTGAAACGATCTAAGTTAGAAGGGTTGACCCATTATCATTTTTTGTCCATATATAGATAGTTGATGTCTTGGATATGACTAAAAATCTATGATATTGTGATAATATACTAATTATTAAAAATAAAATGATTTGTGTTAAATGAGTAGGGTACGACGGATGTCTTTAGAACTCATACCATTTTGCAGGATCATGATCTTCCCATGAACGCTTGACATGTCGTGTAATGTTTCTTTGATCTATTATTTAAAACTAGAAGGGTACCCGCACAATGCGGCGGTAGGTACCCGATAACTATTTTTGTGGCGAGCAAATGTTTTTTATTTTAAACTTCCTTATTATAAAGTAGTAGATAAATGTTTTTCAAAAGTAGATAGTCTAAATTATTAATAGTGTAAATGGTAAACATTTTTATTTTTCAAATTTTAGCATTAAATTGGTGGGTTAACTATAGTGAGCTTTTCTTATAAACAATTCCATTCAAACGTATCATTATTGAAGGTCGGTTACATATGGTTTTAATGAGACTTAAATTTTCAGATTTTACATTCATTTTCTACTTTTCCTTTTATAGTAATGTTTTTGGTCTTAAAATTTTAAGACTTCCTTTAATAGAAAGTCCCAAATGTTTTATAATGTAGTATAGATATAGATTATGCATTCGTGTAATTAAATAACAGCAACTCTTATGTTTCCATAAACTATCTATCTCATGCAGAGTGTTATGATTTCACATGTATATTTTCTATATATTCAATATTAACTAATCAGTATCGTCTTTATTCCAGATATGAGTTCAGGGGAAGGAAGCATCAAACCACTACACATTTGTAATGATCAGTTGTATTATCATGACCACGAAAAGCGTATTGCAAAAAGCTGTTGTCCACCATTTGTGGATGAATCGAAACCTATCTATGAAGTAATAGAATGGATAGAATCAGGGGTACGTTTAGAAATTACTAATTTTAAGGCTTAAAACTTTAATAATGATTAGTTACTTGGATATTCAAAGTACCTGTGTACCCTCCATCATATCTTCTCTTTTGCTTATGTTACTCTTACCAAGATGTCCTGTATATATCTATATATAATAGTTTCATGATTATGTGATGTGGGTATTGCTTAAAAGCTGTTGAAATTGATTTACTCTAAGCTGCTTTTAGTGTTATTTCAGAAATGGTGTCAAACTTGATAAAATGTGTCTTTTCGTCTCATAAAAGTTGACATAATGTACGTATGAGTGCTCAAAGGTTATTCCAAAGAGACTAGAACTTAAGGGTACCATTTTAGAAACCAAGTGTGCAAATGAGAATATTTACCCTGTCCAAAACTAAAGGTGACGTGTTGCCACCTGTTACAAGTTCAACCACTGGACCCACAGGGTCATCATCTTCAGTGAGGGTTCGAGCCACGGTATACAAAGAGTAAGTGGAAACTAGAATGAGAAGGGAGATTAGTGAATAACAAGTAATGGTAGAGGTTGCCATGTGAAAGCTGTGATCAAGTATAGAAGGTGAATGATTTTTGTTTTAAGCGGTTATTGTGGACTGAGATGTTTCTGAATGGTGAAAGATGTGTGTATCTTTACCGAAAGATTAAGGATGCAACAAATGGTGTGGTTAATAACATGAAGTAGGTGTCATAATAAGGGTTACTATACTAAACTTGTGCCATTACATTCTAAACAACTACTAAAAGGTGACCTTCACAAATAATAAAATCCTAAAACCACTCTGATCCTTTTGCCCATGCCAACTATAAAAACATCGCTAAAATGGATGGGGACTCAAATGTTCAAAATATAACGAGAGCTTCAATGGCATGAGGTACGTCACTATTAAGTTATCAGTTCCTTTCTTGAATGATTGCACTTGTTATCAGTTACATTCCAAACATAATACATCAGATGGTTGTTGTTGTTTATCGTGCTAATATTACTTGGTTAGCTGTTGATCCTATATATCTCTATCTCTATCCTAATATGTTTGAGAAGGATTTTTTGGAATCTCTTTTGTATTACCGTTCAGTTTTGAGGATTTCTCAGGGGAACCAAAGGCGACAATTCATAAATATGAATTATCCAAAAAGGGGTCATCACATAAGGTGCTTTCATGTTTCGTTATAACTGAATATTAGATTTTCATTTTTTATTGAACCATTGTGTTAAATGCAGGGAAGTTATAGAATACATTAATATCGAGTGCTATTTTAGGGGAAATCGACCAAAATTACTTATAAGGGTGTTTGGATTAATATTTTAGTTAGCCTATATTTGGGGCTTATGGATTAGTGAAAATGTTTGGTTTTAATCATATTGGTATTAGAAGAAAAAAAGTAGACTAATGGCGACAAAATAGTATTTTTTGCAATGTGTTAGTTACCTAAGGCATGACTACTCTATATTGAATTAATTTATAGGAAGTCGTTTGTATTTTCATGTATAGCTCTTTTTTATAATATTTTAATTATTTAGAGAATACATTATAGAAAGAAATCATTTTACCAAAAATTCTTTTGTAGTTTTCTCTCATCAGCTATTTGCTATGTTATCACTTGTCAGAATTTAAACAAACACGGTGTAAGGCTATGACTGTTGTTAACTAGAGGCATTAGTGATGTATTAACGTGTGTCTGATCCTTCACATAGTCCCCCTGTTTTATCACTTTCTTAGCATCCATACCTTTCATCTTCAAAGGTTTAACAGGTTGAGTAGGGAACTTAATGTGAAAGACTCGAGAATATATTATAACAGTTCTATTTGACATTCTTCAAATATTTAGGTGCAAATATAAGATATATAATACATTTATTGGGTATATAAGACATCATTTTTATCTAAAATGATGATGTTAGAGCTTTTGTTTTTGCAATTTTGAGTTCCTTGAATTCCCGTGGCAAGACCTATATCAGCCTAATATGTACAGAGTGATCATCAGTTACTACAACCTGAATAAGGAAAAGCTTGAAAGTTAAATGCATACACATATGTGGTTTTTTTAGCTAGGTATGAGTGTTCCTTGTGTGCACGGGAATGAAGATTCACAACACAAAAGAAGAAGCTCAAACATATGCGCAAGTCAAGATCTGGGTAAGCGTATTTTAATACAAATTATATTAGAGTTTATTTACAAAATGTGGCAATTTTGACCCATTTATAAGTGGGTGGATTCAGGTTTTACATGATTTCTACCAAGTAATGGGAGATTGTTTTTTAGCTTAAGCGGGAATGGGTCACATGGGTTAAAAGTTTCCGGAATTGTGTTTATCGCCTATAACATCACAAATCATTTAAAATTTGGATATTTTTAATCTTCTTTTGGCAATCTGTAATCATGTTAGACTTTACTCCATCCATAACACTTGTAGTTTTAGGTGTTTGTTTACATATTTTGATTGAAAGTATTTATCTTTTTTCATATGGTGGATCGTTTTTACAGGTTCTCTGGTCTAGCTGATAGTTTTTATGATGATACAAAGTTCTTACCTCTAGAGGACGGTGTTGATGGCCCAGAAATACCTTTCCTGGATTCAGACGGCGGAGACAGGAAGTTCAAGAGACACAAGGTATCTACACTTCTATACCAGTAGTATGTAAAGGAGGGATATCCCCCCTTCTAATGATTCTGTTGGTATTTAGATACAAAATTGGTTCATTTAAAGCTTTTAATGTCTTAACAAAGAAGGCATTAGGAATGAATACAATTTAAATGATAAGCTAATTTTTTCAGTTTAGAGACTCATAATTACCACCCGTACTTCTCATTCTATGATATTTACATATACATATGTTCGGGTGCGTATTCTTTACAGGCTTCACAAAGACCACACCTATTACCGAATGGAGAAGTGTGTTACATTCGTTGTTCTCGATAAGAACCTAAGTAGAAGGTCTATTTTGGCATGTCCTCAGCTATACGGGGAATCCCAGTTTTTTTAAAGTTGCGGGTAAGTTTCTTCCTTCAGAAGCATGTTTCTTTTTTGAAACAATCATATTATGCCCACCCGATAGAAATTGTGATAAAAAGAATATTCTATGTCATAAAGATGCCAACATATTAAAATAACCAGAATCATAGAGTTATGTTGCAAGTTATTTCCTGTAGGCTTTGAAGAATGGTTATGGTAACATCAATTATACTTATTAACCGTTTAATTTAACTTTCAACAACTTTTAATTATATATTTATTTTACTAAATCCTTTTTAGTATATATTTGATTCACAAAATCATAAAAATATAAACCACAAGTCATACCCGTCCATCGGACGGGTTTTGACACTAGTATATATATATACACATATATATATATGTATATATATATATACATATATATATATATATATATATATATACATATATATATATATATATATATATATATATATATATATATATATATATATATATATATATATATATATATATATATATATATATATATATATATTAGCAGTTGTGGTACCCGCATGCGGCGTAAGTACCCTCGTGACTATATTTTCTTTGCAAAGTGATATTATGTGGACATATCTTTTTAACAATTAATTTACAAATAACAATAAAATTATATAAGACAATAGTATAATTGCAAGTAGTTAAAAGGTTATGTGATTGTCAACGGTTGTTGCGTGTGAAAAGGAGTATGAGTTGCTGTCCTCGACCCTCAAATGTAATCCGACACCAATCGGGCAAATACAAACTTTTTCAGCTCAAGTAGTAAAAATACGGATAGCATTTAACCCAACAACCAGAAACAAACTTAAACTATTATAACAATAGCTCAATAACAACCATTTTCGGCTATTTAATGAAAGCCCAGTCCAGTCTCTTTTAATGTAGATGTTGAGTGATTCGATGTGAAGTGAGTGGTGAAAACAAACACAATATCAATATATCAAATTAACCGTAAAACTTGACAAATTAACCCTTTTAAGAAAAGATCAACGTGATCAAACCTTACGGTGTGATAAAAGTGATACCGGGAAAGTGATTTCCCGGGTCGTGTCCCAACGAGGTGTGAAATTGACGGTGTCGTTGAGTTTCGTGATTAGGACTTGAATTGGGTTAACGATTTTTGGATTTGGATTACGATATTCTACAAAATAAAGAACGGGAATGGAAACAAAGCATGTAAAACAAAGTAAACTCTAAATAAACTACTACTAATCCTAAGAAACAATAAAGAAAAGCTAAATTACATCCTAAGGTGCTACCATGCAAAACGCTTAAAACCTGAACACACCGAGCCATAAACGTGAGAATTTTGAAATTTAAGGCCTACGGGTGCAAAACCAATTTTCCTACACTCTAAACGACTAAAAATAATTTTAGGAAAAAGCCGGGTATTTTTTCGACTTTTATTTTATTTATTACTTAATTAAAACTAATAAACACTAATTAAATGGTTAAAAATACTAAACTAATTAACAAAAATTTGGAAAAATCACAGAAAGTACTTTGAACAAGCAGTGCACCTAAGAAAAATAACTAAAGTAGAGGTTACTTTATGAAATAAGCAAAAATTAAGCTTGGAAGTGCTTATTCTCAAACCGCCAAAAGCCCTTAAATAATTAATAGTGCGAAGGTAAACTGAAAGAAGTCCCAAGGGCAGATGGTGTTGGTTGTGTGGTGTTGTGGTCATGGAAGGCTAGAGGTCACAGTGTTCAATCTCGTCCTCTACCCTTTTGCAACTTTATTTTTTATTGATTTTTCTTGATTTTTCTATTGGAACTCAAAAAAGGCTTCAAAATAAACAACTTTTATAAAAACTTTGACTTCAGAAAACACTTAAATAAGCTGTATGAACTGCTTTTTCAAGCTGATTTGGACAAAAAGCTTAAATTAAGAAAAAAAAAAAGGTGTTGTTCTTGTTGCAAAACAAAGCAAGGACATCAAAGTAGCTTATTTTGATTAGGCTAGAGTAAATAATAACTCCTAAGCTCATGGGAAACTGAAATCTACCACCCTAACTAAAATTTGCCCCTTAGCGCCAATGGAGAGCTTATACAAGCTCACTAAGCATGATGAAAAGCTTGTTTGGGCCCTGTAGCTGATGCAAAGAAAGACGGAGCAAATGGGAATTTTCAAGGCACAAATAAGCTCCTTAATAGGCACTAGATCCTAATCTAACATAAAACATGAACCCTATACATCTAAATATCAATTGCATCAAAATCTGATCCTAACTCTAACCTCAAGGTCGAAAAAGAGGGACAATGCTGCTATATTGCTGTTGCTGTAAGAAAGGCAGAAATGGGTTCAAGTATGTGAGTGGCAAAGTTACTACCACCAAATAAACACCAAGTCTAAGTATGAGCTAAATCAGATAATCCTAATACTACTAGCTACTCATAACATCAAGATCAAATCCTACTTCTAGCATTAACCCATCTAAATCTAAGCTAAAAAGGAAGGTGCTAGTGCTGTGATAGTTGATCAAAAAAAGTACCATAAGGGCTTATTCTAGGCAATTTAACCAAGATAATACTATCTCAAAAATCTAAAACAAAGCAACTCTAAAAAGTACATATAATGAAGTTTCTAAAAAGCTAAATTTCAAAGATTTACAAGCTTATAGAAGCTTGTAAAGTTCCTGTAAAATGGCCATATGGGAACTGTGTGACGAATAAAAGAGACTACGATCTATTCTAAAAGCTTTTAGCACAAAAATAAAACCGCTTGAATTGACAATGATGCTAAATAAAAAAATTAATCCGAGATCAAGTAAAACAATTTTTGAATCCAACATGGGTCAAATCAGATTTTGACCCATAAATCTTGCAAATCCAAACATTCCTTAAGGATGATCATTGTGAAAATAGCTTCTGAGATTTTAAAAACTTAAGAACCAGAATTGACATCATTAACACAAGCTCAAAATGAGCCTGAACCAACTTGCAACATAGTTTAGAACACAAATGACAGAATCTTAAGAACATGTAAAATAAATATCAAGAATGCATAAACTTAAAAAAAAATTGGAATTGAACCTGAAAATAAATTGTATTGAAATTTAAATGCTTACAATGACAATAGTTAAAAGGGGTGCTAGAACATCAATTTCTAGACTACTTTTACAATGATCCTAATCGCTTCTACTTATACAAAAAAAGGTACTAAAGTCTTCAACTTTTTGTAGTTGTGTTTGATTCTTGTGAGAGAAATGTTTGGTGCTTTTCTTCAAATGCATCTCTTGAATAGAAGTAGGTAAGAGATGAAGTAATCATGGCCGCCCTTTGAAGAGGATGAGGGGGAAACAAATTGGTGGGTTTGGGATTTGGGATTACCCGGGTAAAGGGTTGTGATGGGGGTTGAGTGTTTGGGGAGGTGGATACCCGGGAAGCAGAGAGGGAGGGTCTTGGTTTTTTAGGGTTTGATTTGGGCGGGAATGGGAAGAAGACAGAGGTGGGTGGTTTTGTTATTGCTTTGATGGGTCAAATTGACCGGTGTGGTTGGACCCGGTTTGGACTGATAATACCACATGTGTTTGTTGTTGGGTTTATTTGGACTATATAATATATCCATTAAGCTTTTAGGGACCATAGGTGTAAAATCCAAAAATCCAGGGACCAATCAAGTAATTTATGAAGTATTATCCAAGGGTTGACTTTGTCAATCACCAAAAGTGCAGGGACTGACTGCCAATTTGTGAAACCCGAGGACTAAACTTGACAATTTTAAAAAATCGTGGATCACAACCGTAATTCTCAAACTTTTGATATTTTTCACCAAAGGACTAATTATGACAACTTATGATTTCAAAAGGACCTTTGGTGACTTTTTTTTTTAAAATAAGTGCTCAGGGACTATTTCGTCACATTTTGAAAGACGGGACCTAAACGCCAATTATGCAAACTTTGTTCATTTTTTATTTGATTTTGATAATTTTGCATCTGAAACATATAAAACACAATTTTGAGATATTTTCAGTATTTTGATGCATTTCGAGTGTTTTTAGATGTTTTGCACTTCAGATTTGACCTAAAATGATGAGTGAATACGCACTCATCAAATCCCCAACACTAAAACATTGCTAGTCCCTAGCAATCTTTTGAGAAAACTTAATGGATTTGAGTCTCTTTACCAAAAGCCATTACTTCCGGAGTAGCCAAATGTTTCAGTTCAAGTAAGAACTATGGTACACCGATAACCATGTGATTTTGAGCAAACCACCAGCTTTCAACGGATTTGATTTTGTCTTTACCGGAAGCCGTACCCTTCTGGACTAGCCAACTCTTAGATAAATTATCAATATTATCTTTGGTGAGTCGATTACCAATTATGGATTTCCAACTGCCTTTACCACAAGCCATAAACTTGCGGGCTAGCCAACTCTTCACTAATTAAAGATATGGTGAGCTGAACACCATACAATTTTGGGCAAATTGCAAGCCGTCAACGGATTTGATAAATCTTTACCAAGAGCCGTTTGCTCCTGGATTAGCCAATCCTTTTGTTTTTTAGACATGGCGGACTGATAACCATAAAAAAAAAATTTTTGGCCAAAAATGGGGGAATTAGGTGGTAATACATATGATAAAATTCGTGAGAATTCCCCCCACACTAGAAATGAATATTGCCCTCAATATTCAAAGTACCCGGTTATGCCAAACAAAGAACGTAAAAGGGAAATACTACGGCCATTATTTGGATTTTTTTTTTTTTTTTTTTTTTTTAGAAAAACTTATATACAACAAATGGGCAACCCCCACACTAGGGTGGTAGAAAGTAGAAAGAAATCGAAATATGGATGAAAACCCATATAGTGTGCTACTGTTTTTGATTCCCGAGTCGCTAGCTTGACTCGACCCCGCATTCATTGGTTCATGGGGAAGCAAAGTGAGAGGAACAATCTCCATCGGACTTTCATTCAAGATGTTTGGACAACATTTGAAGCACGCGGAAAGTTCCACACCGATGAGATATATTTCCGCTCAAGAGAATGAGAAATGGTCAAAGATGGTATCTTCACGCTCGTAGGAGTTAAGACATGGAGAAGAAATGGGAGGAGAAGGCAAAGTGTCAATTACTTGACAACGGTGGGATAGGGCAAAAGATTAGATTGAGGAACATTAACGGAATGTTCAAAAATCTTCCACCAAGAGAAGTCACAACATCCGTCGGGCTTAGAAGAGGTTCCATCATCCTGGTTTAGCAGCGACGAGTGGATGATGGACCTAAGCCATAATCGTCCACTAAAACCCAAGGTATCGAGTCATTCGGAGAAAGAAAGTCGACCTTCCCATACGAGTGTCACTTGACGATTATCGAAGACCAATTGTAAATAAGATTTTCCAATTCGTAAGGTCGGCTTCAAAGTCGGCGCACATCATCATCTCCCAATGGAGAATGATCAACGAGAGCGAGTTCATCGGCGAACTCCTCGAGAAGGTCTAACGCCGGGGATTGCCACTATTCTTATCTTTGGGTAAAGAAAGAGATGAAACGAGGTACAAGTCACTATCCTCATTCTGAATGTCAAAGATGGGATTATCCGAAACTAGAGTGAATTCGAATCAAAGTCAAAACAGGATTAGTGAATGTCGTGAGAAAAGGCTTCTCTGACACAACGAGAATATCTTCATCATCCGTTTCAAAATCAGTGTCCATATCAAGATCATCGGGATCAACATCTTCACTTCTTCTAAGCCGACGAGCCAGAAGGAATTTCCAGATACTCAATGTCTCCACACGATAAAGAATCATCAAATGACGATAGTCATTTTCGTGACTCGAGATCACCTCAACGAGTTCTTTCGGGTGGGAGAAGAATCATCATCGAGAGGGTCATCACACATATCACCAGAAATACCCTCGGATTCACTTGGGTTTGGGACAAGGTTCTCAACACAAGACGGTTCCGTTTCGCAATAGTGCTAAGATGCTCATCCCCCATTAAAAGGTCATCCGTTCTATGGTAGATAGGCAAATAGGGCGAGGGTGGACATGTGCGGTACTTTGTGGGCTTGAGATATGCACCTTGTCCTTTGTCATCTCCCAATCTTCCTCATCCTCGTCATCAAGACGACAAGCTTGTAAATAGGAACGCTGTTGAGCGCTTCGTTAAATAGTAGAAGCTTTTGAGCTGCTCGCTCATCGGCTAGAAATCTTTCGTTGCGAGAAGCTTGTTCCTCAGAAAGTTCCTCAAGAATTATACCAGGAAATTGATCAATGACGGGAAGTTGTGGGGTTGGATGTGGTCAAATCCGGAAGTGTTATAACAAGGATCAGGTCCATAGTAATTTTGATTCCACGATTGACATTGATAATCATCATGAGGACCCCTACACTTAGCACAATGAGGGTATTGGGGAGAGAAACTTTGAAATGATGAATCATTGAAATCTTGATAGTACGGTTGTGGTTCGTATGAATTCTGTGGAGGGTAGTTGAAATCGTTTGTGGATAATTGAAGGAATTTGGATTAGAATCATGCGAATGAATTCCGGCACAAATCGAACAAAATCCATTAGTGAGATAATTTCCACACCACTCACACATACATTTGAAACAACGAAAACCTTTAGGTAACATGTCTCCACAACCGTAGCAATAATCTTGATCGAAAGAAGATATCTCGGGTACGGGAGTAGGAATCGAGGGCTCAAAAACATCACAAATGTTAGGTAAAACGATATTTCTCGAAGTTGAAATTTGACGAAATTCATTTAAGCAATTTTGAACAATGTTCATGAAATCGTCGGAAAAAGGTTTTGAAGACTCCGGAGGTGGGACAAGTGGTGTGCTCTCAGAGCTAGCAGTTTCCACCACTTCCGTTTTGGTCTCGGTTCTTGCTCTTTCTCTTAACCTTAACCGTGAAATCGCGAAAGATTTTGATCAAATCTAGACGGTTTAGGTTCGTAAACAATAGAACAAATCGGGTGGTGGCGGTGGTCGAAAAACTTGGAGAATCATCGAGAGAGTTTTTCTCGGATAATTCGCACCAATAGCAATATTTGCTTGCACCCTACCACATCGCTACATAAACAATCATGATTGAGACAATAAAGTTGATCCTCTTCCATACGCCCTTTGCATGAAAACACCGACGATAATCGACGCCATGAGAATTAGACATGTAGAGGGTTAAAGAAATAGAATTGAGTGATCGAGAGGATACGAAGGATAGAATTAAACGGCAAAAGAGGATAAGAGAAATAGAATCATACGGATAAGAGGAATGAGAAGAGTATTTTTTTTGTATTTTTTTTTTCAAAAACGGTAACTTCACGAGGAAGGTTCTTCAAGTCACAAATCGCAAAAACTTCACGATATTGTCGCAAACACCTCCGGCAGCCGGCGCCAAAATTTGATTCGTTGTGAAGTGAGTGGTGAAAACAAACACAATATCAATATATCAAATTAACCGTAAAACTTGACAAATTAACCCTTTTAAGAAAAAGATCAACGTATCAAACCTTACGGGTGTGATAAAAGTGATACCGAAAGTGATTTCCCGGGGTCGTGTCCCAACGAGGTGTGAAATTGACGGTGTCGTTGAGTTTCGTGATTAGGACTTGAATTGGGTTAACGATTTTGGATTTGATTACTATATTCTACAAAATAAAGAACGGGAATGGAAACAAAGCATGTAAAACAAAGTAAACTCTAAATAAACTACTACTAATCCTAAGAAACAATAAAGAAAAGCTAAATTACATCCTAAGGTGCTACCATGCAAAAACGCTTAAAACCGGAACACACCGAGCCATAAACGCGGAGAATTTTGAAATTTAAGGCCTACGGGTGCAAAACCAATTTTCCTACACTCTAAACGACTAAAAATAATTTTAGGAAAAGCCGGGTATTTTTTCGACTTTTATTTTATTTATTACGAATTAAAAACTAATAAACACTAATTAAATGGTTAAAAATACTAAACTAATTAACAAAAATTTGGAAAAATCACAGAAAGTACTTTGAACAGTGGTGCACCTAAGAAAAATAACTAAAGTAGAGGTTACTTTATGAAATAAGCAAAATTAAGCTTGAAGTGCTTATTCTCAAACTGCCAAAAGCCCTTAAATATTTAATAGTGGGCGTAAACTGAAGAAGTCCCAAGGGCAGATGGTGTTGGTTGTGTGGTGTTGTGGTCGTGGAAGGCTAGAGGTCATGGTTCGAATCTGTCCTCTACCCTTTTGCAACTTTATTTTTTTATTGGATTTTTCTTGATTTTTCTATTGGAACTCAAAAAAGGCTTCAAAATAAACAACTTTTATAAAACTTTGACTTCGAAAAACACTTAAATAAGCTGTATGAACTGCTTTTTCAAGCTGATTTGGACAAAAAGCTTAAATTAAGAAAAAAAAAAAGGTGTTGTTCTGTTGCAAAACAGGCTACAAGGACATCAAAGTAGCTTATTTTGATTAGGCTAGAGTAAATAATAACTCCTAAGCTCATGGGAAACTGAAATCTACCACCCTAACTAAAATTTGCCCCCTTAGCAGTCCAATGGAGAGCTTATACAAGCTCACTAAGGGCAGATGAAAAAGCTTGTTGCCCTGTTAGCTACTGATGCAAAGAAAGACGTGGAGCAAATGGGAATTTTCAAGGCACAAATAAGCTCCTTAATAGGCACTAGATCCTAATCAACATAAAACATGAACCCTATACATCTAAATATCAATTGCATCAAAATCTGATCCTAACTCTAACCTCAAGGTCGAAAAAGAGGGACAATGTCGCTATTGCTGCTGTAACATCGTATGCAATGGGTTCAATGGGCAGTTGGAGTGGCAAAGTTACGCCACCAATAAACACCAAGTCTAAGTATGAGCTAAATCGATAATCCTAATACTACTAACTACTTATAACATCAAGATCAAATCCTACTTCTAAAGATTAACCCATCTAAATCTAAGCTAAAAGGAAGGTGCTAGCTGTCTGGATAGTTGATCAAAACATCCATAAGGGCTTATTCTAGGGCAATTTTAACCAGTAATACTATCTCAAAAATCTAAACAAAGCAACCTGTAAAAAGTACATATAATGAAGTTTCTAAAAAGCTAAATTTCAAAGATTTACAAGCTTATAGAAGCTTGTAAAGTTCCCTAGAAAAGTGCCATAAGGGAACTGTGTTGACGAATCAAAAGAGACTACGGATCTATTCTAAAAGCTTTTAGCACAAAATAAAACTGCTTGAATTGACAATGATGCTAAATAAAAATTAATCCAGATCAAGTAAAACAATTTTGGAATCCAACATGGGTCAAATCAGGATTTTGACCCATAAATCTTGCAAATCCAAACATTCCTTAAGGACGATCATTGTGAAAAATAGCTTCAGATTTTAAAAACTTAAGAACCGAATTGACATCATTAACACAAGCTCAAAATGAGCCCTAACCAACTTGCAACATAGTTGAACACAAATGACGTAATTTTTAGAACATGTAAATAAATATCAAGAATGCATAAACTTAAAAAATTGAATTGAACTCAAAATAAATTGTATTGAAATTTAAATGCTTACAATGACAGTAAAGTTAAAAGGGGTGCTAGAACATCAATTTCTAGACTACTTTTACAATGATCCTAACTGCTTCTACTTATACAAAAAAAAAGGTACTAAAGTCTTCAACTTTTGTAGTTGTTTTGATTCTTGTGAGAGAAACAAATTTTGGTGTTTCTTCAAATGCATCTCAACTTTGAATAAGTAAGAGATGAAGTAATCATGGTCCGCCTTGAAGAGTGATGAGGGGAAACAGTTGGTGGGTTTGGGATTTGGGATTACCTGGTAAAGGGTTGTGATGGGGGTGGAGTGTTTGGGGAGGTGGATACCCGGGAAGCAGAGAAAGGGAGGGTCTTGGTTTTCTAGGGTTTGATTTTGGGCGGAATGGGAAGACAGAGGTGGGTGGTTTTGTTATTGCTTTGATGGGTCAAATTGACCGGTGTGGTTGGACCTGGTTTGACTTGGATAATGGGTCACGTGTTTGTTGTTGGGTTTATTTGGACTATATAATATATCCATTAAGCTTTTAGGGACCATAGGTGTAAAATCCAAAAATCAGTGGACCAATCAAGTAATTTATGAAGTATTATCCAAGGGTTGACTTTGTCAATCACCAAAAGTGCAGGGACTGAATTTGCCAGGGTTGATTTGTGAAACTCCGAGGACTAAACTTGACAATTTTAAAAATCGGGATCACAACCGTAATTTCTCAAACTTTTTGAAATATTTCACCAAAGGACTAATTATGACAACTTATGATTTCAAAAGGACCTTTGGTGACTTTTCTTTTTAAAATACGTGCTCAGTGGACTATTTCTCAATTTTTGAAAGACGGGACCTAAAACTGCCAATTATGCAAACTTTGTTCATTTTTTATTTGATTTTGATAATTTTGCATCTGAAACATATAAAACACAATTTTGAGATATTTTCAGTATTTTGATGCATTTCGGAGTGTTTTTAGATGTTTTGCAGCTCAGATTTGACCTAAAATGATGAGTGAATACGCACTCATCATTGAGCCCGTCATATGAATTGAAAGACCCGGGCCCAAAATAATACCTAAACATTTGTATCAATCCCAAACCCAATATTAGATAAAACCTAAACATTTTTACTCTTTAACCCTACACACACTTCTGGATATTATTGCCCCCACCTCCTCTCTTTCACCTAAACTTTTCACAACCCCCATCAAAAACTCATCTCATCTCACGATTTCATCCTATTCAAATCGTCTTCACCATCATTAATTATAACCAAATCACAAATCCAACAATTTTAACGACACAAACATAAGCACAACCGATCCATGAACTTTTCTTCATTTGAGTTCAATTCGAATCAAGAAAGCATATTAATGGCTTCAAGATCCTTAGGAGGGTCTTGGGTAGGTTTATCTTGTGTTGTTTTCATTTTTGTTGTTATTTTTGAACGAACCAAAGAGAGATTATAACATAATTGTTATGAATCTTTTCTTTCTTTTTCGAATATAAAGGAAGCTTTAGCTTCGAAAATGATATGTGAAGATATTCTTTCGTGTAGATGAAAGAAAGTTTTTTGTCGCCCCCGTTGAAATCTTGACATGGGTTTGTATTTTTGCACCAAGTAAAGGTAGTGAAAAATATTTCAAGTCAATAGCTAATGATGTTCCAAGTTAATGTGTATTTATATATTTAAATATAGCATTTGGTAACTTGATTTGAGTAGCTAATAAAAGTTATGCTTGCGGCAAAATGACGGTATTATATTTTTATTGGGTCTTATACCTAACGAAAAGATAGAATGAAATTTATTTAGTTTTGTTTTTTTTAAAGGTTCGGATATTTCAACATGCTTTATAAGTAGGATGTAGTATATAGGTTTGTACATTGTGCTTTACATTTTGTATTAATTGGTGATGGGGTGTATTAATTGATGCATTAATGTGGTTTATATATTTAATATGTGTATCAATGTGTTGTATATTATGCATATGTATTGTAAGTTCAAATTTTGTGCTTTAACGTGTTGTACATTATGCTTTATTACCTTCAAGTCTGAAAATTAAATAGGAAAGAGAGACGTTTGTGTATTATAAGTAGTAGTGATTGTGGCGTTATTTACCTAAATGACCCGTCAGAGAAAAAGTTGTCCTGCAGAGGACCATTTTTTTTTACTTTTCTAAAATGTCAAGATTCTTCGCTTCAGTTAAATCGGTAAAAAAACAAAATACACGCACGTGGCATTTTAGCATGTAAACAAGAAAACAAAAAAAAAAGAAAAAAAAAAAGAAAAGGCATTTCGTGCCTCATTGTAACGAAATGCAAAATGAGTAGAATTAAAAAAATGCAACCACCCTTGAACTATTTAATATATACAACTTTTTGTATAACTAATTTTATTCATCAAATAGCTAGCGAATATCTTGCAATAATTCCCTAATGAAAAATATGGTTACGCATTTAAGAGCTCTTTTATTACGAACAAAACGCAGCCCAATATCGATATACTTTTGACGTACGCATTTGATATTATAAAAAATATTAAAGTTTGATATATTTTTAAAAAACAAAAAAAACTTTCAAAACACACCGTAAAACCACAGGGACCAAAGACGTGCAATTCTACAAATAAGAAAAATCATTTGAATGACCGAATATCGCTTTGGAAATAAAACCACAGGGACCAAACACGCCAACTTGTTTCTATATACTTTTGACGCATGTACGACATAACTTTTGATATATTTTGACGTGTACGATATTTAAAATATATTGAGTTTGATATATTTTTGAAAAACAAAACTTTTTAAAACACACTTAAAATGCCGACGGACCAAAGACGCAGTATTCTATAAATAAAATCGTAGATGATCGAATATCGTTTGGAAATAAAAACGTAACATTGTTTTTTTTACAACTTTTTCATTAAATAAACGCTTAATAACTTTATTAATAAAAGGATAATAATACTAAATTTGTTTATATAAATTTATAAATAAAAGTTTTAGCTTCATATAGAAAAAAGTTTGTGTTTTTAGTTTTATTAAAACAAGGATACCGTTTTTAATTTATGAATGTTTACGGTTTTATTTCCAAACGATATTCCTGGCCATTCCAAATGATTTTCTTATTTATAGAATTGCACGCCTTTGGTCCCCTGTGGTTTACGAAAGTGTGTTTTGAAAGTTTTTTGTTTTTAAAATATATCAAACTTCAATATTTTTATAATATCGCACGCACGTCAAAAAGTATATCGATATTGAGCTTTGTTCGTAATACGAGCTCTTCGCGAATCAGATATTTTCATTAATTAATTCGCAAGATATTTGCTAGCTATTTGATGAATAAAATTTGTTATACAAAAAAGTTGTATATATTAAATAGTTCAAGGGGTGGATTTGCATTTTTGTTAATTCTCCTCATTTAATGTCTGACAAGTATCTTGCATTTCGGTTACAATGAGGCACGAAATGCCTTTTTCCTTTTTTTTTTTTTTTTCTTGTTTATCTAAAATGGCGACACTTATGTATTTTGTTTTCTGTTGTAAATGGGCACGAAGAATCTTGATATTTTGAAAAAGTAAAAAAAAGTGGTCTTCTGCAGGACAACTTTTTCTCTGACGGGTAAATAACGCGTGATTGTGCCCCGTCACTTTTTGAAAGCTGCACAATTAGGATGTCTATAGTTTTGGATAAAAGACAATTGACACATATTTCAATAAAAGACATTGTGAGGCTCAATAAAGTAAAAGGTCTTGAATATTTGAAAATTCAATATCACTGTTGAAGAAATCTACTTTTTCAAATATATGATATTTTCAAAAAAATATATATATTAATGTAATTCAAGAAGCTCAAAAAAAACAAAATGAAAAATAAGAACCAAATAAAGCAAAACTTTAAAAATCCTACAAAATTAGGTTTATAAAGAAAAAAATAATCTCAAAATAAATGAGATTTTAAAAAAAAAATCAGATTTACAATATTGAAAAACAAAATTCACAGTATTTACATAACATAATTAAAAAACTCGATCTACACAAACTTTAGAACAAAATTTACATTTAACTTTATATAACTAAATTTACAAAATAAAATTAAAAACTTTAAAGTTTACAATAATGCGACAAAAAAAAAAAAAAGCAATCCGTATTTTAAATTGGACAAAATAATCGTTAAAGTCTATGCTGTTGGTTGTGACAGTTTGGCCCCTAAGTTTTATTACCGAGTTAATGTTGGCATTTTGATGTTGCATCGTTAGGCTTAATCCTTTCACGTTAATAAATTTTGCCGTCCCAAAGTTATTTGCATAAACCTTGTGGTTAGCCCAGTCAACGGGTCGGTCAACGCCACGTGTCACCACCTGAGTGGTGCCACGTGGCATCGGGTCGGGTCGGTCAACGGGTCAAGTCGGAATCAACGGGTCAGTCAACGGGAGCAATACGTGGATCAGGTGCCACGCTGGGGTTCAGGTGGCATTGGGATTTGAACTCCGGTCGCCAAAATGTTTGATAATCAACCTGCCAGCATGGGCATACTTCATTATATTTCTCTAAATTAATACACCATTCAATATTAAAAGGTTCAATTTAGTTTTGGTCTATTAATTTACGGAGTTATATGGACCGTAAAAAAATAAATAAATATACCGTCGGACTCGCTTTTTCGTGCTCTTCCAATGGTGTGTTTCGGAAATTTTTTCGACTTCGTTTGAACCTCGAAAAATGAAAATCACCATTTTTTGTTTTTGCATTTTTCGGGTCCAAACCAAGTCGAAAAATTAAACCGTCGGATTTCGTTTTTTCGTGTCTTTCCAATGGTGTGCTCGGGAAATTTTTTGACTGTTTGAACCTCGAAAATGTGCTAAAATCACCATTTTTCTTTGTTTTGCATTTTTGAGGTCCAAAGCAAGTCAAATTCACCAAACATTTGTCTTTCGTTTTTAGTTTTTCACGGAAATTTTTGACTTCGTTTGGACCTCGAAAAATGCAAAAACAAAGAAAAAATAGTGATTTTTGCATTTTTCGAGGTCCAAACGAAGTCAAAAAAATTTCCCGAGCACACCATTGAAAGACACGAAAAACGAGTCCCGACGGTAGTTTGGTGAATTTTTCGACTTGGTTGGACTCCTAAAATGCAAAAAACAAAGAAAAAATTGTGATTTTCGCGATTTTCGAGGTTCAAACGAAGTCAAAAAATTTCCGAAGCACACCATTGAAAGAGCAACGAAAAAACGAACCGACGGTATATTTATTTATTTTTACGGTCCATATAACCCCGAAATTAATGACCACCAAAACTAAATTGAACCCTTTAATAATATAAGTTTAGAAAGGGTTATTTATTAAATTTAGAAATATATTGAAGTTTACGCTACCGATTGGGCAAAGCATTGCTTCCCAACAAACGACCGGTTCAATCCCGCGCGCGACAAATGGTGGATTATTTTACCAATGCCACGTGGCACCACCTCATTGGTCCACGCGCGACCACTCTGACCCGCTTGACCATCCCGATGCCACGCGGCACTCGTGGTGACACGTGGCGTTGACCAACCCGTTGACCGGGCTAACCACAAGGACGATTTATGCAAATAACTTTAAGGACTGACGGTGCAAAATTTATTAACGAAGAACTAACAACGCAAAATACTTAACGGACTGCACTAACGGCCATCCAAAATAAGGACTAAAAAGTAACGTTTCAAAAATAAGTATCCGTGGGGTAATTAAAACTTGGACTAAACTCTCTGAATAATGAAACCACAGGGACCAACCGTGTAATTTTGTCTTTAAATTGCTTTGAATTTTTCCAACTAAAACAATAGAATAAATATTAAGAAAACAACAAAAAGCTACAACCAACCTTTCGATTTTGCCTTTTATATTATAGTATAACATTTTATAATTAATAATTTATGTGGAATACCAAACCAACCAGTTTGTATATGGGGCAAATTTTCGGCAGTCATTTCGAAACCCATTGCGGCAGTCTTTTCTGCACACAAAAAAAAAAAAAAAAAAAAAAAAGATTAATTATTTAGAAATATCAAGCACCACAAAAATATTGTAATTGGTTTACCTTGCGGATGTTCTGAAAGTGGCGTTTTCCAACGTTATAAGCAATTTTCCGGTAAAAACTAAAATCATAAAAATTAAAAAAAAAATTACTAACAAAATAATAACAAAGTTTACCAACAAAAACGTTACAAAACAAAATTTATCAACATTAAAGTAACAAATTTTGGCAGCGGAGACAACGGATCCGGCGGCAGCGACAACAGATCTACAAATAATTTACTCAAAAATGTTATAACAACTCAATTTCACATAAAAAATCTCTCAAAACATAGAAAAATCAAATAGATCTATAAAATAAACATAAGAAATACCTCCAAATACATACAAAAGTTGGCTGTGATAGATCTATACAAAACGACTATAGATCTACAAATAAAAATTATAGATCTATTAAAAAAACTTGAAAAGTAAAAAATAAATAAAAATAAAAAGAAACCTCAAAACATGAAAAGCCCTCTTGGTGGCTCGTCACGGTGGTTCTGTGGTCGTGGGTTCCTTGGTGGTGACGTTCGATGGTTGCCGAAGGTGGTGGAGGTGCTTCTGTGGTGGTGAGGATGGTGGTAGAAGTATGAGTATTTTTATGGAGTGTGGATTTCGGAGGTGGCGTCGGTTTCAGTGGTGGTGGTGGTGATGTCGTCGGGTTGTAATGGTGTTTAGGGTGGTGGTGGGGATAGTGGAAGAAATGATAAGAAATGAGTGTTTTAATGTTTTAAAATGAGAGTGGTTGTGTGATTTGTATGTAGTAATATGAGAGAGTATTTGAGTGTGGGTGTGAGTTGGGAGATTATAGTGTTTTGTGTGTGTTTTTTGAAAAGTAAATAGGATGGGAAGATGAGGATGTGCGGTGTATTTGTTTGTATGGTATGATTATAAGGTTTTGTTGGTTTGGTAATTTTTTATGATTGGATTTTGGTTTGGTATGTGTAAATTTAGGCTTGGATTAAGGTGCGGATGGCTGAATCTTAATTTCGGTTTGGAGTTAGGAGGGGATATGCATGCTTTATAAGGGAGTATATATATATATATATATATATATATATATATATATATATATATATATATATACAAAAGAAAAAGGAAAATATTTTTTACTTTTTTATTTTTTATAAAAACAATAACTTAATGGAGGAAGGATGTCGAATCACTAATCGTCAAACATTCAACGATATATTGTCGACCTAAAACCGTACGCCAAAATTGATTTAGGGTGTAGGGTGGTGTGTATGGAGAAAATATATAATATCAATATCAAAAATAAACACAAGAATTGAATTGAAAACCTCTTAGGAAAAAGGTTCGTCAATCAAGTCCGTGAGTGTGATATGTGATACCGGATTAGGAAATCGAGGTCGCGGTTCCCAACGAAAGTGAATGGACAACGCCGTTTAAGGTTCATTATTAAAATGCTCGATGTTTTGGATTTTGATTTTGATTTTATCTAAACTACGGGAAATGGGAAGCATAAAAGGGAATTAAATCTACGGGAAACCTAATTACGCAAATTTAACTAAAACGATATAAATGAAACGCGAATTAAATGCAACTAATTCTAAAAAAGTCCTAAAAATGATTTAAATTACTTTTTAACTAAAAATTCAAATTAAAAACTTAATTAAGATTTAATACTAATTTTTATGATTTTTCTTTTATTTATATAAATTTAAAAACTAATTTCTAATTTCTTAATTAAAACTAAAAATGATGAAAACAAGTGGGAAAAATATGATACTATTTTTTAAAAATATAAAATAACTAAAAAGAATTTTGAAATTGGATTGTATTTTTCTGAATTAATTTCTAATTTCTATGATTTGTAAACTAATTTAAACTAATTAAATTGCTAAAAATTACTATTTGAACTAAGAAAATTAGGAAAAATATTTTTTTGGCTTTTTATATTTTTCTTAATCTAGGAAAAATGAAAACATATTTTTTGAACCTTTTCTGAATTATTTGTATTAAACACTAATTAAAAAGTATTAAAAACTAATTAAAAATGGGAAAAATAGCAAACAGTACTGGAAAATTATGAAACCTTCAGGAAAATTCTAAAATATTATGAAAAAACTATGAAAAATGATAAAAACTATGCTAGTGTGCTGGAATTAAGATTTGCTATGTACTACTTATTATTAAGATCTCTAAAATAAGCTAAAGGTTTCTACAGTGCACCAAAAGATGACAGAACCTAAATGAAGCTAAAAATACTCAAAATTAACCTAAAAGACCTACTCACTCCTATAATGAATAAGCTACACTGATTTGTATTAAAATATGCTAAGTAACCAAACAATCTCAACAAGCTATCTTTAAGCTTACGCACAGCCTCATCCAAAAAGCTAATACAAAAACCGAACTAGAAACTCAGAACAACCAACCGAGTGCAAAGACCAAATATGAGCCAATAACAAGCTAATTTGAAGCTTCTAGAGCTGCAGGGTACTGTGCACACTCGAAAGTGAGAGTGTGCAGGGCAATAATGGGCTAATTCACAAGCTGATTAAGTGGTTAAGATAAATTTCAAAAATTCAAAAAAAAATGTATTTGTAGTCTCAACGAGCTGAGGTGTTTAAATCCAAAATCTCAATCAATATAGACCAAAATTGAGTTTATTAAAAATCCACAAAGTACTGCTTATAATCTATTTGAACAACCTTTTTGTCTTTTGACAGAATTAAGAACTTTGACTAAAATGGATTTGGAGCTTATGATTTTTTATGAAAATGATATTTGATGGTAGAATGAACCTAGTACAAGCTATTTTAACTATTAATGAACCTAAATGCAAGATTAGAGCCACTGAATCAAACAAATATGAAAATTAAAATGGATTCAATGCAATTTTGACTTTAACTGTTCTAGGATGCAAACTAATGACAGATTTAACTCTAATTATCCTAAATGTACTTAAAACAACTAAGCCTATCTAGTACACAATCCTCTAACTCAGAATTGATAATGATCAAAGCACTACTTCTATGGACTCAAATGCAATTTCTCTAATCAAACATATATCCAAACCTTAAATCATAATCACTGAACTCAAGTTACACCTAGATTGAACAATAATGATTACAATTAAACCCTAGTATGATCTTATCTAACTGATGCACTTAGAGAAAATATGCAGACAATGACAGAAATGGATACATATGCAAATTACACTAAAACTACTAAAATTTAAGCTAAATTATACTAAAATCAACACAAATGAACAAGTACTAAAGGCTATAACAGATTAAGAAAGAAAATGAGTAATCACAATAGTCCAGCCACAATGGCTTGCCAAGCAAATCAAACAACCACTACCTAAAACTATTTTTATCCCAGATTCAACTCAATATCAACCCAAATCCCTGATTCAACCAGCAATTCAGATCCAATTGAGACTATTGTTTACAGTTTGATTTGTGTTGTCGAAGTATGTATAGAGAGTAAATATGAGTAGGTAACTTAACAAGCACTCCTTAAACTACTAAGAAGCTTATAAGAGCTTATGGAAACAATTTTAATCACTAAAATCAAACTAAAAACAGATTACTATATTTTTTAATTTTTCAAGGATTTTTCTGTTTTTTTTTAGATTTTTGTTTTGGAAAACTTAAAAGCTAAATTGAAATGAAAATGAGCTAATGTTTCTAACAAGATGAGATTAAAACACTTGGATGATAAGAACAGAAATTAACTCAGAAATTATGAATAACTAAAAAAAATTCATTAATAAGAAATTCAATACAGTAAAGGAATACAAATACTGAATTAAACTAAAAGCTTAAAAACACTATATTAAAACTATTTCCTACTCAGAAATTACATGTCATTACAATGAAAATGAAAGGGTATTTATAGTGAAGCCTCAAGCTAAAAAGAGTCTAGAATCAATCAATCTGTGCTTTCTCTGGTTGTATTTCATCCCTTGGATCAAGCTTTCATGTCATCAAATCAATCACTTGGATCATCATAGTCGTGTACCACTGACCAATAGGAATCAAGGGATTGGATGGATTGACACACGGACTGCCAAGCTGGCATTCCGTGTGTCAGGCATGTCAGACGAAAGTACAAATGTGCCCTCCAATTAGATTGATTGTACTGATTGATGGGAAGGGTAAATTAGGGTTCTTAGGTTATGCTGGGTAAAAGAATTTGGGGAAGAAAAGGGCGGGTAAAGGTTTTTTTTACTATTTTTTATCTGTTTTGACTTGTTGACCGGGTTTATGTGGTAACCGGGTATGGACAAAAGGAATTGGGCTTGTATTTATCTTCTGGGCCAAGGGTATTATTAGTATTGTAGTTTCTGATTTTCCAAGGACCAAAGCTGTGTTTTCTGAAAAGTGATCCAAGGGTCCTTCTTGTAACTTCAAAATACACCAAGGACTAAATTTGCCAATTCTGAATCTCCAAGGGTAATTTCTGCCAATTGCTGAAAGTTGAGGGACTGATTTTGCCATTTCTTTAAACTTGATCATATCTTTCATAAATCATCCTCTCAGCATATAAATCTTCACAAATGCTCAATTATGACCTTCCGGCTCAGCTTTAGCACTTTTTATCTCTCGTGCTCGGGTTTTCGTCTGATTTGGCTTTTTTTGTGTGTTTTATCAAATCCGTACATGCACTTGCATAAACTCAAGAAACCAATAGATATTAGCAATAAACTGCTTTTTTCTTGTTATTTTGGGTTTATTTTGACAAAGAAATGGTATGTGTTTAAGCACATACTGTAGGGTTTTACTAATCATAACAATTATAAAAACAAGTAAACATCATCAAAGCATGCAGCGGAAGTAATAGAAATAATATATGTAAGTAATTAACCAAATAAGAATATGTGTACCTTTTAGCAAATCAAGAACCAAATGATAATTGAACAAGGAACAAAACCCAAAACCCTAACTTAGGGTTTCACAATATTCGACCCACCAAAAGTCGACCACCAAGGAAAACACAAACACAAGTGTATTTGTTCTTCGTTCTTGTACACACGTACTAATAGCGATTTGATTCGAAAAGCTAGGTTCTTGAATCACAATTAAAACCAAACACTTGTTTCTTGGGATTGGAAAATCAAAACCCTAAGGGAGGGCTTGGAACCGATCGGCCAAACACAAGAGGGAGGAGAGGAGAAAGAAATTAGGTTATCAAAGTGATCCAAGGTTAAGTTGTGAATGAATACAAGGGATTGTATTTATAGGTAACTTAACTTGATGACCAAGTTTGAGTGGGAATGGGTTTGGGAGACCCAAACCGATCGGCCTAGTACCCATGGAGGGGTTCTAGATCTTTCCCGACTTCTAATTTCAATTCTAGTCCCTTTAGTTTACATTTAACGACCGTTAGCCAAACCTCGTTATATATTAACTATCGTTATGTTTTAATTTGTGACAAATAATTAATAATAATAACGTTTATATATATTAATTATTATAACATCAACTCTCATACGTAATGTGTACAATCCCGAAGTCTCGAGTTCGAATCCGGTCATACGTATATTCAATATTTCCATAAAACCTTTCAGGTCCCACTTGGATATTACTTAATATAGTAATGACATTGGTTTAGTCTAGCCTAACACGTCAATGCCCCCCGATCAAATCGAGTATGGTCTCCTGGAAAAACCATTTAATGATTCATCATTTTTACTTATCATTTTGTTACTAATACTACATTAACTATGAATATGGATCAAGTCATATCATAAGTTAATATTTTGTTTCTCGTTATATCTGATTGAACAAGATTACCAAATCATCTGAACGTATTCCAGATTGATCTTGGGTATGGCTATACAAACATCTTGTCAACCCTACGAGGGGCCCAAAATAGTATTATGCTTTGAAACAAATTCAAAGGAACAAATTCTCTTGACTTGACACAAACATAACTGAACTTTGTAACACTTCTGAAAATAGCCCTTATAACTACCAGTTATGGATAGCGTTAGACTATCTTACACAAGTGCACTACATTCACAACAGTTATCTGGTATCTCAAGTCTGAGGATAAACATTTCATGATTTACTTAATGAAAAAGATCCATAAGTATAATCATGCAAAGTTGGGATCTGTCCTATATTCAATTCATTGAATATCATGTGAATCTGATATGTCCCACGCATCAATATACTTTAAGTATATTCTACCAAAACTCAGATTTGTCTTAATTCAATGACATTCCCACATCATTGATCGACAACGGACTATTTAGAATAACATAAGTCATTCACGGATTAAACCTACAAATATAGGATATAATATTAAGAAAATGAAAAATAAACATAAACAACTATTTTATTTCATTAAAGTAATATTTGTTCATAACATCCTTTATCCAAATACTAATCACAGACCTGCATGAAACTACTAGCTAAACAAAAGTCCTATCCCATCGCATGGTTAGTAAGTTTTTCCTTGGCAAAGGCTTCGTAAAGGGATCGCTAGATTATCATCTGTATGAACTTTGAGTAGATTGATTTCACCTATTTCGACTTATTCTCGAACATAGTGATATCGTCGAGGAAAATGTCTGGCGCCCTTCATGACTCCAGGCTCATTGGCAAATGTTATTGCAGCAGAGTTGTCACAATACACATTTCAAGGTAACTTCGAGGCATTAATCCGAGACCCGAAATGAATTTCCTAATCCAAACAGCTTCCATCGCAGCTTCCGAAGTAGCTATGTACTCAGCTTTTGTAATAGACATCGCATCGTTGTTCCGCTTCTTGCTCTTCCAGTCAACTGCTCCTCCATTAGTGACAAAGACATATCCCGTTTGAGACTTCTTATCATCTTTATCGGTTTGAGACGCGATAGCAAAACTGTAACATCAAGTTATGCATCTGGATTCCCACCATACACTAGAAACATTTCTTTAGTAGCCCTTAGATACTTAAGAATGTTCTTAATGTACGCTGTTTTCACACACTGATTCTGTTGATATCGATGGTGATATTTTGTGCAAACGCCACATCGCCTTGTACATCTCACAAGATACATGATAGATCCTACGCCAAGCATAAGGAACTTTTCTCATGTGTGCCACCTCCTCAGGTGTTGACGCGCATAGTTCACTACTTAAGCCATGTTCAACTTGCATCCAGAAATATCCCTCTTAGAATCTTGCATATTGAATCTCTTCAATATTTTATCAATGTAAGTACTTTGACTTAGTCCAATCAACTGCCTTGATCTATCTCGGTAGATCTTGATTCCCAGAATAAATGCTGCTTTCCCTAAATCCTTCATAGAAAAGCACTTTCCAAGATAAGACTTTACATCTTGCAAACTTGGAATGTCTTTTCCCATGATCAATATGTCATAGACATATAAGATAAGGAAAATAACATTACTCCCACTAGCTTTGTGATATACACATGGCTCATCAAGATTTTGAGTAAAACCAAATTTCTTGATTTCTTCATCAAACTTCTTGTTCCATTGCCTTGATGGTTGCTTCAACCCATAAATGGATCTTTGAAGTTTGATATACGCTTGGAAATTTTGGATTCACAAACCCTTTTAGGTGCGCCATCTAGATGTCCTCATTTAGGCGACCATTTAAGAAGGCAGTTTTAACATCCATTTGCCATATCTCATAGTCATAGTACGCAGCTATGGCTATAAGAATCCTAATAGCTCTAATAGTCTGCTACAAGAGGTCTCCTCGTAGTCTATCCCAAAAGTTTGAGTAAACCCTGGAGCTATAAGACGAGCTTTATAGGTGTGTACATTGCCATCCATGTCAGTCTTTATCTTATAGAGCCACTTACTTCCAACTACCTTAGCATTTGGAGGTAAGTCAACCTCTATCCAGACTTCGTTATCTTTCATGGATTGCATTTCCCCATTCATTGCGACTTTCCATTTATCCTTTTCAAGACTCATCATAGCACCTTATAATTAGCGGGTTCACCAAGATCCCCAACATATTTTCCTCAGCTTCTACATTAAGACATAGACGCTCAGTGCACGCAGAGCTCCACGGATCTCACGAATGGGAACCACTTCAACTTCAGTGGAACACTGACTTTCGTGTTCTACTTGAGGTTGGCTAGTTTTCTAAGGTGTTGTATCTTCTTGATCATCTTCCAGATCATAAACTCTCCACTGAATTCATGAGATATGAGATCCCTTTCAAGGAAGTCTCCATACCTAGCAACAATTACTTTGTTTTCAGGTGGAAAGTAAAAGTAGTAACCCATTGTTTCCTGGGGGCATTTAAGATACACTTACAGATCTTTGTTGTAGCTTATCGTCCGAGTCACGTTTAACAAACGCCTCACAACCCCAGACCTTTAAGTAACACAAGTTGGGAGCTTTCCCATACCACACTTCATAAGGAGTCTTATCAACCTTCTTAGTTGGAACCATATTCAATATGCGAATAGCAGTTTCAAAAGCATAATCCCAAAAAGATAAGGGAAGAGTTGTAAGATTAAACATTGATCGCACCATGTCTAACAATGTACGATTTTTTCTCTCAGATACACCATTTTGTTGTGGAGTATATGGAGATATGAGTTGCTGGACAATCCCACACTCGACAAGATAATCTTGCTTAAATATTCAAATATTCACACCCTCTATCGGATCGAATAGCTTTAATCTTCTTTCCTAGTTGCAGTTCTACTTCACTCTTGAAAACCTTAAATGTTTCAAAGACTTCATGTTTATGTTTAAGTAAATAAACATAACCATAACGACTGAAATCATCAGTAAAGGTTAAGAAGTAGCTAGCACCCTTCCTAGACACATGTCTTAGTGGTCCACATACGTCAGTATGTATTACACCAAGAAGGTCAGAACCCCTTTCTAAACTATTTGTAAAAGGTTGCTTGGTCATCTTCCCAGATATGCAAGATTCGCATTTATCAAATGCTTCATCATTGATCTCTTGCAAAAGCCCATCGTGTTGCAGCTTTTTCATGCGTTTCTTTCTATGTGAGCAAGTCTACAATGCCAAAGATATGAAGAATCCAAATCACTTTTGATTATTTTGTTATTGATGCTAAAAACAGAATTATTTTTATCAATCATATTATCATGCAAATCAATTTCAAACACACCATTTACTAGAATAACATTAAAGTAAAAAAAACATAATTTAAAGAAACCGAAATTCCATAATCAGTAAATGTATGAATAAAACCAATATCTTTCAACAAGGAAAGGAAATCGACACCCCCAACAATAGAAGGCGTAATGACAATCGTTTAAAGACAATACTAAACCCGAAGGTAAAACTAAATCAAGCGTGCCTATAGCTTCAACGACTGCATGTGCTCCATTACCCACGTGCAGGTATTGTTGTCCATAGGCGAGCTTCCTTGCACCTCTAAGTCCCTGTAGTGTATTACAAATGTGAATACCACATCCAGTATCATATACCCAAGAATTTATTTTATGAGGAAAAGCAAATAATTCTATCATCAAAAGAGTACCGGAAATCGCCACGTGCCGTAGTTTTATACCTCTTAGTATGCAACTCATCAAGGTAGAGCGGACGATTCCTCTTCCGTTCCTACCTCGGGCGGTGATGACAAGCCGATCCCTTTTAGGATTCTCATGCTTTTTGGGAGGGTACTTCTTGGGTTCTTGTTGATAAGTCATAACATGTTTTCCCTTATCAACTTTACCCTTACCTTTTCCTTTCTTGTTCGCTAGCGGTTTATTAGGCTAAGAAATCCTACCCTTTTGGATGGTCGAACCCAGTAGGGTGTAGGATCCTTCTTGGGCAAACCTTTCTCGTAGTCAATGAGCATTGCATGTACCTCACTAACTGTCTTCCCCGTGTAATGCATATTATAATTGCGCACGAAACCATCAAATTCCTTGTTAAGTGATCTGTTGATCAGGCCAATTTGTACGTCATTAGGGTAGACATAATTGAGTCTCCCGATCTGGTTCATGTAACTCATCATTTCCGGCGGTGGGTGCTCACAGGTTTCCCGTCCCCTTGCTTGCAACCGTAGAGCATCTATCGATCATACGTTTCACAAGGCTCAAACAGCCTTTGAAATTCTTCTAGCATTAGGTTAGGGAAGTAATTCTCAAACTGTTTTTGCAAGTTTGAAGCCATACTCCCAAGCATAATGCAGGCGACATCACTATACTTATCATACTCTTTTGCATGCAACTCGCTTCAACAACAGTAAGCACCGCGGTTCAGGAGGACATGGCGTAGTCAAATATCTAGTCTTTTGGCAACCCTCAAGACAATTGAGTTGCCGATACCAATCATTGAAATTTCGCTACCAGTCATTTCTCTCGTTCAAACATAGATTTGAACGATGAAGCTAGTGCAGTAGATTCAGCTTGAGCCATTTCTATAGAAAATAAAAGTTCAAAAGTTAGTACTTTCGATAAATAAACATTCAAGAAAATAAAATACCCTTTGGTCAATATTCATATTAACCATAGTATTTTCCTTAAATTTAGGATCCTCATTATCATAGTTTCACCACATCAGTTGATCTGATAGTGGTGAAAGTATAGAATAGGTAATTGTTGAAAAACAATAATTGACAAACAGGTTTTCAATTCCTAAAAATTATGGGATTTACAATTTTTCCAAAACAATTAATGCAAAATGTAAGCATGTTTTATCCCATATTATGCCTTAAGTTATAGGTCTCACAAACTAACTTAATTAAGTTTTCTAATTTAGAAACTGCAAATTATTAGGCTGAGGTCTCACACAACATAAAGATTCACCTTGTTATCGTAATCTAGCTCAAGGTCTCACATAACTAAATTACAACTTCAAGTGTTTCATATCATTAGATGGCATAAACTTAAATTTAAAGTGAAAATAATTATATTAGACATATATAATATATATATTTTTAAAAATTAAATTCTACAAAGTTTTAATCGATGCGTTGAGAAACTTACAAATTTGCACTAAGATGCTTCGCATATAATGGTTATACTAGGTAGCCAATTGAACGCCACGAGTAGGCGTATACTGAAGCATAACCTTAGACATCCTTTCATTGTGACTGTGCGCACTTCTTTAAACCCCCTTTCTAGTTTGTTCTATTGGGTGAGCCGTTCTAACCATGTATACATGCAGCATCAATCGATTAAAAGTTCAAGAACACCTTAGAAAGACAAATCAATTTCGCCATTATTTAGTCCATTTAATTTTCTATTCATAAAAACCCTTTTTGCTTACTAACATGTCATACAATATAAACAAAAAAGCACTTTAATAAAAATTAAACAAACTCAAATAATATAAACATATGTAAAAACAATTAGCCACATGAATAATTATTTCGATAAACACTAATAAACAATTCTAGTCGTAAAATTATGCATACATTAACTAGGGCTTTCACCTACAAGGTAGATGAGCCACATGCATCGAACAAGTCGATTGCGTAAGCCAAAGTTAATAATATACCAATTAGCACATAACGAATTTTTATTAGATTAATTGAGGTCTTCCCAATTCAATAATTTTCAAACAAATAAACATATGTATATCACTAAACAATTTAATCAACACAATAATCCATAGCAAAACATGCATGTTCCACCATGGATTCATCATAACAATTATATCCCAAGATACGCATAATACATGGCATATAACAATTATTCATAATAACCACATAAAATTTGCATGCATTCTTAGGGTTTCTACAAGTTTTACAAAATTAAAGCCTAATTAAATAAAATTAGGGTAATCGACCCTATTAAAAAAAATTAGGGTTTCCAATTTCAAAACCCTAGAAAACAATAAAAGCATGCAATAATCATAAATATCTAATTTTTATGTGTTTCGGTAATTAATTACATCATATTAACGGCTCGTGATGCCACTGTAGGGTTTTACTAATCATAACAATTATAAAAACATATAAACATCATCAAAGCATGCAGCGGAAGTAATATGAATAATATATGTAAGTAATTAACCAAATAAAAATATGCGTACCTTTAGCAAATCAAGAACCAAACGATAATTGAACAAGGAACAAAACCCAAAACCCTAACTTAGGGTTTCACAATATTCGAGCCACCAAAAGTCGACCACCAAGAAAAACACAAACACAAGTGTATTTGTTCTTCGTTCTTGTACACACGTACTAATAGCGATTTGATGTGAAAAGCTAGGTTCTTGAATCACAATTAAAACCAAACACTTGTTTCTTGGGATTGGAAAATCGAAAACCTAGGGGAGGGCTTGGAACCGATCGGTCTAGTACCCATGGAGAGGTTCTAGATCTTTCCCGACTTTTAATTTCAATTCTAGTCCCTTTAGTTTACATTTAACGACCGTTAGCCACACCTCGTTAAATATTAACTATCGTTATATTTTAATTCGTGACAAATACTTAATAATAATAATGTTTATATATATTAATTATTTTAACATCAACTCTCATACGTAATGTGTGCAATCACGAAGTCTCGAGTTCGAATCCGGTCATACGTATATTGAATCTTTTATATAATAAAACAAAACCCCTAGTGGGAATTTTTTATTTTAAAAAAATCAATTCATACCTTATTTGGTAATAATTTTTTTTATTTGTTTCTCTTTTTGGATTTAAAAAAATAATTAAACCTAATTATTTCCTAATTTGCTTTACAATTCTTAAAAAAACGTTTTTATACTTGCATGTAAAAAAAATATGAAAATACACATGGGTCTAAATGGTATTTTTGTGACTTTTGGGTCAAATTGTAAAATTTAAATAAAATCACGCTCCATTACTAAATTTCTTTCGCGTAAACCTCAGATATCATCGACACCACAAAATCCCTTCCAAACAAAAAAAACCCTACCATCTAAATCACGTCTCCAACATTATCAGCACCATTATTCTTTATATCATAGATCGATAATCATCACCAACAAATCGAATCATCATGAATCCGATCATTATTGAAGTTCAATCTTAATCACTATAACAAAAAAGAAGGAGAACCCAACATATGCTAAACATAAAGAATAATTAGTAATCGGTTTTTCAAGGCGTTTGTGTTTAAGGATCCGAGTGATGAGGAGAAATATGGGTCGCGAGTTTGAATACGACTGCGATGGTGCCGTTGCCGCCGAGGTCGGATGAGGAATACGACTGCGATGGTGCCGTTGCCGCCGAGGTCGGATGAGGGGAGTTTTGGGAGCAGTTGCCGTGTTTGGATTTTAGTTTGGAGTACAGAAAATGGTCGGGTGTGATTGCGAATGAAAGGTATTAGTACTTTTAGCACTAAAAAATCAATTCTTTCATTATTGAATAACAATTTGTTTACATTATCAGATAGTTGGTTTCGTACTCAAGTATCACCGCATTATTTGGTTTATCTGTTATGAGAGTGAGGAACAATCCTTTTAGTTGTTGATTAAGTGTTTATTGTTAATCCATAGTGTCGTAATAATGTTCATAAAATTTGATTGGATTAAATATGTGCATATTGCTGATTTATGGTTCATTTTATCCCCTTATTGTGTTAAATGTGTATCTAACTGTCAATTAATTCAGTGTTCACAATTGGTCCATATATCTGATTTGGCGTTGAATGTGTGAATACTTATGTTGCTAACTGTAAATTTTGGGGCTTAACGTGTGCCGACTATAAATTTTTGGTCCCAAATGCTCCACATAACTGATATAGGGGTTAAATGTATGCATGTTTATGTTCTTAATTACTTGCTTTATTTGGTTGACGACGCATAAAATTTTAAGCTGAAGTATAATAGAAATTTTGGATTATAAGCAAAATTATGTTAAGAAATAAGTACATACATTGCAGGTAGTATTAATGGATATAGTCTAAAATTGTTTGATTTTTTGTATGTTTGAATGAACCATGAAGAATATGATTTGTGTATTACAAATACATCTATGCTTAGGTCGCTACTCCCCTATTCGTAATACATAAAAGTAGAACCTATAAACACTGCAACAACACCAAAGCTTTACCAAATTCGAGTTTCAATCCCCTGTTGATGCTAATATACTAAAATGTAGAAATTGTTATCCAATAAACTTCAACTTTGTTTAATTCATCAGGTCACATTTTTAGGTTTTGTTTAATTTTATTGCAAGGAAATTGTTGCACGTTATTCACTACTAATCAAACTGAACTCAATCCAAATACTTGAATCCGTTGCATCATCAAAATAGTCACATGAGCGTTGAATATACATTTTTATTAACTTTGCTCGCATTCTTTTAGTATCTACACGTTATTTTTTCGGAGTCCGGTGCTAATATCATAGATGGTAAAAACTACACAATTTTCATGTTTGGATATGCTATTGTTATACATAAACACCAGAGAATATATTGGAGATCTAGCTAAGCATGGGAAAAATCTAAAGATGCACTTGCGAAAACTTCAAATGGACTCTCAATTGCAATAGCCAAGTATGGCTACGTAGGGGTCATTATTTTATATGCAAATCCTAATAAATTTTGGAAAAATGCTTTACTGCATATAACCATTCATTATTTGGTTCATGGTATTCTCCTTCCCCGCTCAAATTAATCATAAGTCATAATATGTTATATTCATTGATTTATTACCTTAAAGGTATACTATGACTTTTATTGCTTCTACTCCATATAATAATATTAAGTTTTTATATCATCGTTATCTAATACCGATTTTCCCCTTTTTATTTGAGGTTTTGCAGGCAAATGGAAAAGTTTAGAAATTGAAGCAGCCTTTATGTCTCACCTTTGATGAAACATGTATGACAACCAAAAACTATTTTAGATTTATAAAATGTAAGAAATTGTTAAATAGTGAATAACTATAGTGTTTTATATAGAGATTCAATTTGAGTTTGTAAAATGTAAGAAATTGTTAAAAATTGGAAAAAATATGACCGTTTTAATATAATATTATATTATTACATCAGTATGAACCAGTCATATTGGTGAAGTCAGAACAAAATTTGAAAGTACGTTTGTTTATATGTTAATAATAAAATAAGTTTTTCAAGTCGGCCTATTTTATAGCTATTACCCAAATTGTCACTTCTACTAGAAACCAACTTTATAATTACAGGATGATAGCACGAGCTTAAGATGGCAGCAGAAACTCATAGCTGACATATTATCATGTACTCGATAATTTTGAGTAGATATGTGATCATGAGAGCATTCCTTAATTATGATTCCAAATTAATCTGATTTAGGGAAATTTGGTCAAAGTTGAGGAATGAAAAATCTTGGTATAAAGTAATTAAAATAATCTTCTATTTGTGTTCACTGTTAAAAATGAAAATGCTATTTTCATTTTAGTTGTACATATGATTTTCATGTTTAATAGTTTTGTGTTTTTGTGTTTCTTCATTCTAATTTGTTGTTTTTGATAATTATTTTAGACAAGTTGGGTTAATTTGTTGTTTAATGTATTTTGGTGCAGGTATTATGCACAAGGTAAAACTATAAGAACCGTTGAGTTGGCTAGCCTTTGTGATTTCACAGTGGCCGGAACTTCAGAGAAGGTAATTAATCATGATATATAGATAGTAATTAGTTCATTTTAGTTTAAATTGATTGCAATAAAAGGTTCAGATTCTGAATATTAACATATTATTGATATTTTTTCGGTTGTACATTGGTCAATCTATACATTTGATACCTACGTGACCTTTCTTCGTCTTAAAAAAACAATTTCGTCTTCATAAAGCCTAAAAATAAAAATTGATATCAGATTATGGTTTGGTTGATACTAATTAGTCCAGGGTAGGATGAAAATAGAAACAAATTATAGTTAGATAACTTATAATATGTTGAAGTCGGAAATTTTTTAACATAAATTATCACTCTGCGCAAATCATAGGAACCACTATGCAACTCTTAGGAACCACTACTTCTGTGTCTGCATATCACATTTATTGGTTAGCTCTTGTCAACCCACTTTGCTCTATGCTATTAGGTAATAAAGAATGACTAATTAGGTGATTTTATTTATGCCGTTTGATGTGAGGGTGTTCAACATGATGAATATTGATACATGAGTGTTTTTGTTTGGCATTGTAATTAGATCTTAGTCAAACGAGTTTTCCTTTGTAAAAATATGATTTGGCGCACAAAAGTAGGATGAATTTCGGACCAAACTACTGTTGGATGGCTTAATATCTTTAAGAATAAACTATTGTTAACATATACCCCATTTATCATCAAAATGGTTGGGGTCACATCCAGTGGCGAAACTTGACCATTTATTTTGGGGGGGCCGAATCGGAGATTTGTTTGTAACCTCAACTAAATTACCCCTAAAACTTCTAATATTTACACTAGGTGCCGTAAATTTTGGGGGGGCCGGGACCCTCCCATGCCTTCAAAGAGGTCCGCCCCTGGTCACATCAAGCATTTTGGCATGTTAAAACGGGTTGGAGTTGATGATAGGAAACATTCATTTGAACTTTAATGTAAACGGTGTTAAGTATGGGTAGAAATTTTTAATTTATTATCTGCAAGGTTGTAATGTCTTATTATTATGCGGCCAACCTTCTAAATACCCTTTGGATTTTATTTTTATAAGAGAACATGAATTACTAATAGACCATTGAGATAAAACAACACGACTTTTGCTCATTCAGGCAATCATTGGTAGATTGAATGTTAGGTTCGCTTATGCTACGTATATGGCTGGTCTTAGAGATCTTACAACACAGGATTACACAAGTTTTACAAAGTCTAGATTGGTATATGTTATTTATCAATGTTCGCTTATTCGATAGATACATGTCTTTGTGATCTATGTTAGTTTTAGCCAAATACATAATTTGATCCATTATTTATCTTCTAATAATATATTGCATTATATTTATATGCAAAATAGTTTTATTATGTTTCTTCCCTTTGCAGGTGATTAAAAAAGCTGAGGGTCAATCAAGACCATCTCATAGCCAAAATAACAAATCAAGATCAATGCAAACAACATTCTATTTAGGTGTCTATTGATCATAAAAACTCACAATAAGAGACGTGCTGAGAATGGGTTGGCATGGCAAAAGGGGGTGGGTTTAAATGGTGATGTTCTCATTTAAGTTTGGTGTTATCAAAAATTCAAAGGAGCACCGTATTTTTTAGCCATTTATTTATAAAATGTACAAAGTAGTGTATCTTTTTACATAATCAACTTTAAGATTATACACAAATGGTGTGGTTTATGTTCTGGTTGAGGATGTTATATCAGATCATAATTGTTGGGAAAGACCCGAGGATATTGTGTGGTCTGTGTTTTGGTTGAAGATGCTATTTTGGATCATAATTGTTGGGAACAAGGAAATGTATACGTTAAGGACTGTTTAGGAGGTTGTTTGGAATCATCTGCGGTCTCATTTTGCTAAGGAGACTACTCTTGCATTGTTGGCTCCAAAATCTATATCAAAACAATGAATCTCCTATTTTTAACTCGGTATGTAAAAGTATATAAGAAAAAAAAATTAGAAAAAAGCCCGTGCACGCACGGGTATTATAACTAGTATATCCATAAAACCTTTCACATACCAGTGTCCATGTGAATACATGCAATTCGACTAAACCTTCACTTAAAACAGTAGCCTTGGTAGCATAAAATCATAACAAGCAACATGTGATTATTGAATAGGTATGCATGAATATCAAATATGCTTCTGTTTGAATTCTCTCTCGTCACATGTATTGAGATGTCAAAAGGTCACATGAAATCTTATAGCTTGGCCACCTAAATAACGAATAGAATGAACTTGTAATTTGACGCATATCTAACCCATCGTTTTGAATCTGGTTCGACCCACATCATGCGACCATGTACATGTTTCATCTATTTTGTATCATGCTAAAATAGGATAATTATACACGAGTACACCTTGGCCTAATTTTGTGTCGATAACAATAATTCAAAGGGATCTCGAATGGTTTTGTTGTGTCGTACCGATTTAAGTTGGAATGAGGATGTCTCGGCTAGATTAAAACACATTAGTTAAATACGAAACATAAAAATTATAACATATTTCAATCATACATATTCATATAATGTCGAGTCCTAGTTTCTGTTCTTTTCGATCATTGTATCCATAATATTTGGGAACTATCTTCTTATTATAAAAGCATGCATGTATACGTGAGTCTTGGACTTAAATTCAAGTATTTCATGCTAAGGTTTTAGAACAGTGGTTATGCACAATGTTTTAAAAACCGGGTTTTTAATCGACCCGGTCGAGTCACCGGGCACCAGTTCGACCGGTTCAACCGGTTCGACCGCCGGTTCAACCCGGTTTTCCATTTTTTATTATTTTATTTTTTCCAACCGGGTCAACCGGTTTGATCACCGGGTCAACCGGTTCGACCGCCGGGTCTAACCGGTCAACCCGTTTTCATAAAATTTTGAAGAAAACCAAACCCGCCGGGTTTCATGACCGGATGACCCGGTCACTCAAAACCCGGCGGGTCTAACCGGTTGACCCGGTTTTAGAAACCCGGATTTTTTTGACCCGTTTTAGTGGCCGGGTACCGGTCCGACCGGTTGAACCGGCCGGGTCGACCCGGGTTTGGAAACATTGGTTATGCATGGCACTTTGGGTCAGCGTGATAGGCATATGACGTTTAAAACAGTAAAAGAGTCAAAAAATATAATATGGAATAAGTATGAATTGGTCTTGTGGGGGTAACTTCGAGGGTGTTCGTGGGATTTTTGGGTACGTTAGTCGTCGTGTTGAAAGTGTCTCGGGGAAATAGAGTCGGGGGTTAATCATTATACGTGTTTATCTAGTTGTGTCGGTAAGCCGTTTGAACCGCAATCAAGCTCGAAGTTGGCATGTCAAGATGTGAAAATCCTAATGAAATGGGTTACTGTACGAAAGATTTGAATTGGTTTCATGTCAAATATTTAATATTTCACTTTCAACCCTCATCTTTAATAGTTTGTCACATGCAAACCTTGAAGTATATTGAAATGACACAATACACCCTAAACTATTATATTGATAACATTAAGTCCTATAGTTTATCCTTTTGGCATTTGAAACTTTTAAACATTGATAAAATACACTTTAAACTTTATTTTTTGAATTATTTGCATTGTAAACCCTAAACTTTAAGATATTTACCATGCGAACGCTATACTTTGAAGTATGGTCTAATAAAGCCTTAAAATATGATGTTTGTCATATTAAACATTTAATTTTGCCATTTATCATTTGTAACCCTTAAGTTTGGCTAATTAATGATTATTACCCTAAAGTATTTTAATTCCGTCCATTACTAAAAATGAGAATACGCTTATAACTCTAAGAATATTAATCCGTTATGACTTAAATAAGCTAATAAGTATTAAACAAATCGTAATCCGAGTAGATTCGTTGAAGGAGACATGACGTGGTGTCTTCGTGTTCATTCATTCGTTTACTTTCCCTTCATTGGCGTTAAGGTACAAATATTCTGACCTTTCTCATAAGTTTTCTTATGATCTCCATGCATCTTTTGATCTCTTGTCATATTGAATTGAAGCTTGCTCTGATATTGAACCTTTGCTATTGACCCTTTGCTATTGAACCTTTGCTATTGACCCTTTGCTACTGAACCTTTGATATTGAACCTTTGATATTGGACCTTGATATTGAACTATTGCTATGAACCTCTGAATTGACAACCATTGATATTGAACTCTGATTATGATGACTGATATATTGCTACACTGTGGACCTTTTGCTTTGATATGTCAGTTTGATACTCGAGCCATTAACTAGGCATGGGGGTTCCATGTCCGTGTTATTGATGCACCAATGGCATGACTCCAGTGTGGATGAGTGATGTTCCACAACGTCCCTATTTTGTATTGATTATGCGCGCTTCAGATATATTGTATGGCCACTATTGTTTTGCAGGGGTGATTCTCTCAAAGAAATGCCAAACCGTCAAGCTATCTCACACAAGCTAGCCACTTGTGAATGACTAACCGTAAGAAACTTAAAACAGTTCAGACAAACCAATAATAGATGAGAAGTGTAGTATACGGGTAACTCAAACGTGTTAGGTTTGAGCACCGAGATCGTCCCGAACGAGGGTTGAATGGAATTTCCAACTCACGCCTCTCGATATCGGATTTGAATAGAAGGGGATAAAATGATATATTCTAAACTACGGGATAAGGAAAGTAAATGGGAATAAAATCTATGGGGAAAACCTAAGAATTAAGGCAAACTAGCAATTCTACACTAAAACGTAAATACGGGATTAAAACGAAACGCAAATAAAATGCAAATACGTCTAATCTAAATCCTAAAAATAACCTAAAATTACTTTTACTCTAAAAATGATATTAGAAAACTATTTAAGAATTAAAACTATTTTTTAGGAATTTTCTTTTATTTATTAGAATTAAAAACTAACTTATAACTTTAAAAATAAGACTAAATAACTAAAAATTATAAAAACAAAGGGGAAAATTATGAAACTAATTTTATAAAATCTAAAATATCCTAAGAGAATTTTCAAAACTATTTTTTAATTTTTCTGATTATTTTTCTATTTTCTACAAATTTAAAACTATTTAAATCTAATTTAAATTGTGAAAAATACCAAAATAAAGGGGAAAAATAGGGAAAAATATTTTTTATGCTTTTTATATTTTTCTAAAACTGGGAAAATTGAAAAGTTATTTTTTTGGAACTTTTTCTTAATTATTTGCAATAAAAGCTAATTAAAAGTGATTAAAAACTGATTTTAATTGAGAAAAATAGTAAACAGTGACCAAAAATTATGAAAAACTCAGGAAAATTCTAAATTATTATTCTAAAGCTATGAAAAATATAAAAACATGGGCTTATGTGGAAGAAATAAGAGCTGCAGTGTAAACTGATATGAAATAAGCACTTTTCAATAAGCAAATAAGCACTAAAATGAACCAACTGATTACAGAAGCTAGGTAATATTAAAACTACTCTAAGGCAACTATTTGCAACTACTCCTAACACCTAATAAGCAGTCTACCTAGTTAATAAGCTAACTGCCACTCTTAAGCAAACAGCCTCTGACCCCCTCCTTTGAGCTTATCCACAGGCTTATTAATAAGCTCAAAGGGAAAACCAAAAGTGAGGTTCTCAAGACAACCAGTCAGAGATCACTTATCCAAATTTTCAGCTACTATGGACTTAAGGTGAAGAAGTTAAAGATCAAAATCTAACTGGCTATATGAACATTAGGACCTGATGCAGAAACAGTATGACAGATAGGTGCTAGTAGCAGGATAAGATTAAGCAATTACATAAGCACTTGAAAGCAAAATAAGGTAACACACATGAACTCTACCATTAAGACAATCTAAAAGAACAATAATGAGCATGAACATCAAAAGGGACAGGAGGAATCAAGCTAAGCAATACTCACTAAAAATCTCATTAAGACTAGGCTTAGGGTCAAAACTACTGATATGGTAACAAGTAAAAGAAAACAACAGCAACTAAGTGACTCAACTAAACAAGCAAAACAACATCAATTATCAAATGAACCATGCAGTAATCAATAGAAACCTCATTACACTAACTGATATACTAATCAACTCCAAAAAAAAATATGACAGATGCAATAACTGATAAGACAGAAATGAGAGTGGAGGTAATTCAGTACTTACTTTGAAAACCAAAAAATGAAATGAAGAGACCTTAAACAACCTTGAAACACTTTCATTGCTCAAAATTTACCCATAGAAATCACTTAAAACACCTTTAATCTCTTACTTCCAAACACCCCTTTATATGATCCAAATGCATTCTAACTTTGAAAATTTGATGATATCTGTTTAACTAACTGAACTTGCTTCAATTAACATAAAATACATCATTAAATCAGAATAAACCCAAAAATTTCCTTAAAACTGTTTTGACTCTAAACTTTGACTTTTATTGACTTTTTTTTAAAAATTTGGAATTAGAGCTAAGTAACCAGAGATAATCTCACATAAGCTTGTAAAAGCTTATGTGAGATTATGTAAACAAGAATTTAAAGCAATCGAACTCAGAATTTGAACTAAAATTAAATTGACAAATTAAATTTAAATTTACAAAAAGTGAATTGCATTAATAAAACAGGATTACAATACTTGGAATAAAACTTAATTGACTACTGAAAAAGCATTAAATTGACAGGAAATTAATGGTCAAAACTTCTCTAAATACATGAGGAATTGGATGAATTTCAATGTGAGCCAAGAGGTCTTTATATAGCCTTCAAGAGCTTGGGATCCTCTTGGAAGAGCCTAGAAGGCTTATCCACAGCCACATGTCATCTCTGAGTCACAATAGCCAATCACTGCCTTCCAATTCCTTTCATGAGGTGTCATGTCCAATGGAAAAGCTTCATTTAGCCACGTAGGCATCTTATCTGACAAGTCAGTGGTTTTAGAAGGTTGGAAAGATGCTAGTACGAGGTAAGGTGGGTAAATGGTGGGTAATTGGTGGTAAACATGGAATGGGTAAAGGGTTGTTTGGTTTGGGGAAGAAAAGGAACACTGTAGGGCGCGTTTGGGATATTTTATTATTATTTGATTCTTAGTTGACCGGGTTTAGTAAGTGGACGGGTAAAGGGTGGTTTGGGTAAACGGGTGTAAATGGGTATCCGGGTAAGTATTATTTTGGACCGGGTAAATGGGATGTGGATTGGATCTTTTGATATTGGGCCGAGGCTTAGGTGTTTAGGATTGGACATGGTTAAATGGACTTAGGATATATTAGTGATCCAAGAGCAACCATAGGGACCCAAGTTGTATTTTCTGAAACTTCAGGGACCAGACATGTAATATTTGAAAATATCTTCAAGGACCATTCTTGCCAATCTCAAAGATCAGGGACTAATCTTGACATTTCTTCAAACTTGATTATAACTTCCAAAAATCATCCTTAGAGAATAAAATCTTCATAAATGCTCAATTTTGATCTTCCGGCTCGGCTTAAGCTCTCTTAATCTCGTGCTCTGGATTTACGTCTGATTTGGTTCCTTTTTGCGTGTTTTTACATATCCGTGACTGCAAGCACAAACTCAAGAAAACCACAAATATTAGCAATAAACAGCTTTTTCTTGGTTGTTTTGGGTCAGTTTTGATAATGAAAAGGTATGTGTTTTAGCACATACCAAAATACCCAGACGAGACCATTGTCGTGTCCTCACGCAATGCAATCAACTCACACTTCTAAAACCAAGGATTTCAATCTCTTTCTACTAAACCTATGAAGAAGTAGCAAAGATTCCTCAAAAGAGATTAAGAAACCTTAATTCTAAAACGCCCGTTTACCTTTAATTCACATGTATAGATATTACGATTAAGCACATTCCGGTTATGAATGACGGTTTGTTGAACTGTCGATCAATAACTACAACATTTTTCAAACGACACGTTAGGATCACGGAGTAGAAAACACAACACGGCGTGAAGTGACCATACGGATAGAATACATCGCCCCTCGATTTCACAAGTCCCAAACTAAGCATAAAACCGAAATCATTGTTAAGTATGATTCTAGATGCTAACACTACCCATGGAAGTTACTTGTGTAATTACCTTTGTTCCCATTTTCCTATTTTCCTCTAGATTTTTATTATTTTTGTGAGAATTGAATTTCTTCAAATTCTCTTCGATGATAACTTTATTCCGATAAAGATATAAAGCTAAGTCGATAATTAGTTATCCGTCTTCTCTCAAGAACCATTGTCGTAAAAATGAGGTCCACATCAAGGAATTTTTATTTACTTATACTTTTGACTTTTTCATCATTTTTCATCATTCATTTTTTTTTTTTTTTTTTTTTACTTATACTTTTACTTATAAGAGCCATAAACTACGGAGCTTCACGGGGTAATTCCAAGACTATAGGCTTCATGAAATGAGGATCCCGGCTGGCTAGGCTAAGACCTCACTCAATCCCGGCTAAAGATCCAAGGGTCCGATCTCGACACAGCAGCTCATAACTTTACTTATTACTTTATCACTTATCACTGATTTCTTATTTATTACGGATCCTTGATGTGTACCCAATTTTTAAAACAAAGATTCTTTTTAAGAAGATAAAGAACTAACTATCGTCAATAACTCAACATCTCTAATTATTTAGACGGATATGGGGTGAAACAATTTTGTGGGAACAAAAAGCCATAAGTACCTTCGATGGGCTCTAAAGAGAACCAGCTACTCCACGTTTAGCATCTAAATTCATAATTAACTCTATCATTTCTCGATCTCCGCAAATTTAAAATCCCAAATAATGAGATCCGGGGATGCTTAGCCGATAATTTAATTATCTATGGTTAAGGGAACAAGCTAGGGCTCAACACGCCTGGTCAAGTCAGAATTCTATTCCTACTCTCACCAGCGGAAAGTCAACAAGGTGTCAAACATATATTAACTTAGCAAATGCTTCGTCTAATGAAATAAAGTTATGCATATTTAAAGTCACTAAGGGAAACTTGCAAAATCTTGGCCTTGTGAGCTAGAATTCGCTTTTTATAGCTTCTTATCTGAGAGATTAGCAAAAATTTTCAATCAAAAAGACTTAACAAAAGCTTACAAATTTTTTTAAATTTTGCTCATTTTGCACAATTTTCATTTTAGAGAAAAACCGGGTTACGAGAGTACACCGACGAAATAAGCAAGTGCGGTCAAATCAAATCGAAGATTACCCTACCCCAGACTAGAAGCGAAACATTGTCTTCAATGTTTAAAGCAAGTGGTATCAAAAATCTAAAAGCCGTTTATTAAGTATGCTAGAAGATAAACGTTAGTCGATAAGATTTGGATATCGATTTCCATCGCATCGATCATGAAACTCGAGTAGAGAAAATGACAAACTTCGAGCACGAGAGTCTTCATATCGTGAAAATCCTACACATCATCACAAACAACCAAACACTGAAATCGAAGAGGCAGACCCCTTCGCGTTACTTATTAGAAAATAGAAAGAAGATAGAGATAAGCATGGGGTGCCTCCCACTAAGCGCTCTTGTTTTTCTTAACGAGTCGCTAGCGACTCGTCCCGAATTCATTTGTCCTGGGAAGAAAATGGTAGAGATACCGTCGTGGGTGGTGTCCTCATTCGAAGGAATGAGGCCGGTGGGTTGGTGGAGAAGAAAATGAGTGGATAAGGCATATCATGTAAGAAGGATCCATCATCCGGTGGTTTTGCGGGTGGACGAGGGGATGACGGATCAAAATGAGAATACTCCAAAGAAGTCGGGAGTACATGGTAGAGGATAAGAGGTGAAAGCTCAATACTGAAGGCATCCATCGGAGGATCCTTATCTCGAACAACGTTTCTAACAAAGAACTCATCAATGCATATCCCGGGGTTGAAAATCTTGTCTTCACATGTGGGCTAGACGGGATAAGTGAGGGTCGACTCAACAGAAGAAGGAGAATCATCATTAAGCAAGCTTTCAAGAAAAAGGACATCTTGATTAGAGTCGCACCCGTCACTCCCAATACCCGTATATGGATCATCAAGAAATAAATCGATTTCTTCCATATCAGAATCATAAGGCGGATAATCAAGAATATCATCTTCAACCACTTTAGTCAATTCATAAATCTCCATAATATCTTCGATGTCGATTCATCACTTTCTTCATCTTGCATAACATCACATGACAGTGAAAAGGTCGAACACGAGATGGGACAAGTGGTGTGCTCGAGCTAGCAATATCCACCACTTCCGCTTGGTTCTCCGAATCGGACTCAAAATCTTTGTCGAAAAGAGGATTAACTTCGCAAAAGGTATAGTCGTCTTTGAGTTCAAAAAGAGGATTTGAGAAAATCCCCTGTAACCCTCGAAATGTCAAGAGAATCACATAAAGCGATCACAATCACAATCACCGCCGATACATCCTCGAATCGGAAAACATCTCATCATGATCATTCGAAATATCAAGAGACAGCTCATCACAAATATCATCTACAACCTCGGACTCTCTTGGGATTGGGATAAGGCTCTCAACACAAGAAAATTCCGTTCCGAATAGTACTAAGAGGCTCGTCCCCCATTAGAGAGAGTCAACGGGTGTAACTATGTTCCAGAATTATGATTATCGACCTCTTCCAAAGCGATTTCACTTCTCTCAACCGACGTGAGAGAAGGGAAGGGTCGGAAATGAAAGGCTCGAAACGGAGTGGGTTCACGACAAACTTTCATAATATTCTTTCATTTGGATGGAATCTTCATCATCATCATCAATGTAAGTCTCGAGCCATCGGCACGCGTCTCTCAAGTGCTTGCTCCTCAATTGTATTTCTTCAAGACACTTTTCAATCGAAGCTGCCTTTCTTCTTGAGTAATTCTAACATTGATCTTTCGTTTCGAGATGCTCGATCTTCGGCATGTTTATTAACAAATTCTTCGAGTATTTTAAGACATCTTTGAATTTGAGAAAATTATCGGAGGTTGTGGTTGAATTTCTTGGTATTGTGGAGGTGGGTTATAAGGATAGTTGTAATTGTTACAAGGAACCTGCTCATAGACAAGCGGGTTTTGCATTTGACAATCGGAGTTAAAGTGCGGACCTCCACAAATACTCACAAAAGATGATTGTTGTGACGTGTTTGGTGAAGTATATGGATAAGGTTCATAACCAAAGGTTGTATTGTTAAATGGGCTTGACATTGAAAACCTTGGTGAGGACCTCCACGTACTCACCACGAGCATGACTCGTCTCATGGTATGGGATTGGTTAAGGAAATCGGTCGTATCATTGTAGGATGTTGGTCGTAGACAAACTCGTCTCCCGTATTCACAATGCTACAACCAGGACAATTCCCACCATTTTGAGGTCCACCACACCATTGACAACCATAATGGTTAGACGAAGACATCGAGAATTATACGAATAAGAGGGTAAAGAGATAAAGAATTGACGGTTCAGAGGATAAAGACGAATATTTTCGGGTTTTTGATAAAACAAACATAAAAAGAAAACAAATTATGAAAAGGAAAATCTTTTTTTGGTTTTTAATAAAAGGGATATTTACAAAAACAACGATAACTTCACTCGGGGAAG
>OU343216.1:174220580-174283931 GCA_910596185.1 Chrysanthemum makinoi
AACGACAAAACTAATCAAAAGAGCCGAAAGAGTGCGAAAATAGTAAGAAAAAAAAAAAAGAAAACCGTGAATATAACGAAAGAAGTAAGCGCCGCAAAAGCAACCTAATGTCTACCCAATTCCTCACGTGTCATTCCTAGGTCAACAAGACGAAACTCTCAAATTGGATACCATAATTGTAACACCCTAACCCACAAGGTCCGAGTGTCTCATATGGGTCAAATCATAACATACATGCAAGCCAAGACTTACAAAATAAAAACCAAGTCATGAAACCATGACCCCAAAATACAAACCTAAAAGATTACAATTACAAATGAAACAATAGAAAATCAAAATACAAAGGTCTAGAATCATAAGTCCGCAAGAATAGGGTAACTCAAGAGTCGGGCTTAACCGCCCTACTCGACTTCAAACCCCGCTACTAAAAATACATGCCGCCAGAGAAAAGAAAGTGCGTGTGGAAAACTAGAAGGGGGGTTGAATATTTTTGCCAATTTAAAACTTCATTTTAAATATTTAGATCAACTTAAGTCAATCTTTTTGGTTGTTTATGTTGGACGTTGATAGATAGATATAAACGTAATGAAAGATAAGAGTAAGTAAGAAGCACATCACCCCGACACAAGTATTTATAGTGGTTCAGCTACAAGGACACCTTCCTTGCCCTACTCCACTCCCCCAGTCACTTACTCGAGAGTTCGTAGAACACTACACCAATCTCCTTACGCGATAGGCCTTCACAACGCCGCTTACACCTTTTCCCACAAAAGCTAAATACCGAAGTTCTTCACACCAAGGCAACCACACCTAACACAACGTCGCATACCCTTTATAAGGTGCTAGGCTAACCACCGAGTTCTTTCACACCAAGGAGAACTAATCCTATCACAATGTCGCCTACCTTTTATTAGGTACTTTGCTAAGCACCTATTCCATTATTATGGAGAACTACTCCCATCACAACACAACACCTAATCTTAAGGAGATCCACCCCTTATTACAACACCATCCTTGGAAATAAACAAATACTTATATGTATAACGATGCACCTCATCGATTATACGACCTAGGCATTCTTCCCTAATGCCACTTGAGTTGATTCTTAGGCATCCTTCACTAATGCCTTTGACACAACGCTTGGCACCTTTCACTAATGCCTTCTTTTTGACACCTTTAGCATTCTTCACTAATGTTTTTAACATGAATGTTAAGCATCTTTCACTAATGCTTTCGTCTTGACTCTTTCGGCATCCTTCACTAATGCCTTCAACACAACATCTATGGAAGAAGAAAGAACTATCAACAAGAGAACCTTAGTTGCCTTGATGATGACGAAGCATGGCAACTCATAGACTTGAGCTTGCTCGACTTCAAGTGGTGGTGATCTCGCTTTTAAGAGGAACCTAGAGAATCACACAAAAACAAAAGACAAACTACATAGATCTCTGGATATGGTTGAGAGGTATAATACTTGGGGAAAGTATGTGTGTGAGTGGTAAACAAAAGGAAAGAAATGGCTCACTATTTATAGAGGAGAAATTCTACTGTTCCCCGGATCCTGCGGATCCCTCCCACAAGGGATCCGTCTAACACAAAGCTAGGGATCCGTGGGACGCTCCTTTTTGCCCATGGGTATTTTGGTTATAGGTCATGGGTCATGGGTTATGGGTTGATCCATGGGTTTCTATCTAGATACAATGTATCTCAAGGGTACAATGAACTTGGTTAAGTGGTATATATAAAACCATGGATTATGGGTCAATACCATTTGCTAGTTTTACCCATTTGCATATACTTGTTTTACCCATTTTAGTATAAACTTGTTTTACCCCATTTTAGTATATACTTAATTAAGTATATGTTAGCCTAATATGCAAACACTAGTTGTTGTACATATGTATCTAAATCATAAAATCACTTATACTTGTTTTAGTGTTTTATGTGAAAACGTTAGTGTGTTAGAGAACTATTGAATCAAACTATTTACGTATTTTATTTGTTTCGTTAAAATGATTTTACGTTTGTTATCGACAAAACATTAGAAGATCGTAAAATATAAATAAACGTTTTACTGCTTATTTGTATTAACAGGCACAGCTTAGAAAGCCCAAAGAATGTGATATAAACAATACAGTAACAATATAATCAAAATGAGAAATGGATCAAATTATGTCAACACAAAGAAAGGAAAAGAGCCCACGAGAACATTTCGACGAAAATGAATACGAAACGCATATGACACAAGTACCTAAAACAGAGCACATAACAAATATCATAGGATCGGAGTGCATTGCCAAATTGCCTAAGCATGGCACATGAATAGGCCAAATAATCATATCACAATACATATCATAAAATATATACCGTCAACTCCAAAGTTGTACATGGAGTAGCTTGCTCACAATGTACCAGAATGTGATGGGGTGTAGGAACACACACCAACCAATCACCAGATACGTGATACGATACAAATTCCCTAGGATGTCCATATACCCTCAAGAAAACATATCATATATGTACCCCGATCATGAGGTATACATACATATAATAATGGAAAAGTGATCACATACGTACATAACATAATGGGAATGTCGGGGACTAATCACACCGCCCCAGAATGTGTAATGCCACCGGTGCCTCGATGACATGGCTATGGTACCTCCATGGCTAGGGATACATATACAAAAGATGGGCAATACAAGAGCAATCATAATCATATCAAATCAATCATATCAAATACTGAATTGAAGCATATCATATCGAATCTGAATGAATCATATCAAACGGATAACCAAACGAATACCGAATGAGCGTGTTGCAAAAAAGGTCTACAAGGCCGATTAATCACCTCCTAGGCTTATAGGGCCACCAACCTTGCCGATTTATGTAACTGGGTCAAACAAATGGGTCAACAATGTCAACGGCGATCAACACTCACAGCTTACCTGAAACCCACAAATTTGCTAGAAGTACCCAAAACTCATCAGTAAACTTATTTTGATCACTTATAGTAATCGTTTTAATCTATTAAGTTGTTTTTAGGAAAAATATTGACGAAAATACATAAAACTCGCCGTAAGTACACAAAACTTGGGAATACCCAAAATTTTCCAAAAATGACAATCCAATTAATCACTGATTAATCCCGCCTAGACCGATGACAAGCTACATGGTGGTCGCATCACCACTACTATCACGATTTTGTAACCTTGAGAATGAGATAACAGATTAAATATCAAAACGAATATCAAAACGGATATCAATCGATAACGAATCCGATGTCAATAGCAATAACGGGTAACAATACCAATGGATGTCCAACTGAAAATGGACAGAATATTTGTACCTCGATAAATGTGCACGAGATCTAAGCACACAAAGCAAATCACCACTACCTCTTCCCAAGATCTACAGAAAATATACTCACATATCACAAACGTATTCATTTTTTAAGCTTCTCTTACTTTTATAGGTGTTTTACTTATTGGTATTCTCATTGGTCTTTGTTTCTCACATACTGGACCAGTTTACATAATTTATTGACCATCAAAAGTACTCCAAAAATTCCAAAAAATCACAAGGTGTTCCAATACTAGTTAGGTAATTTCACAAATTGTTGCAGATTTTATCTCAAAGCCTAAGTGTGGTTTAAAAATTCATATTTCCGCACCTATCCAAAAGTGCAGGAGGTATACCCCAAAAGTTTACTATTATATATACTACTTAAACACCTTGGAAAAATCCCCAGAAATTCCAGAAATTCACCAACATCTTAAATATCAATCCTGAAAAAGGAGAGCTCAAAACTCCATTTGGTTTGAAAATGAAAAATCAAAAAATACAGTTGAAATTAAGTAGGGTAAAAGCTATAAATGCTTAACGTATTTTCCCCAAAAACTCATTATGCTCTATGTACTTCAAATATTGTCATTATACATAACCATTTTCATTTTAATTGGTTATGTCTACTGTTGTATAGGCACTTGTTGAACGGGTTAAAAGTTGACCCACTGTAACGCATACAACCTCAATCCTCTTGTTCAGATAGAATAAAATAGATAAAAAGGCAACTTTTGCTAGCGGTCGCACTTACTCATATCGACCCATACTAAAAATCACGTTTCAACCCCGACTTGTAACCAAACGTGCCTGACCCGGCAAACTTTGTACTTTTGCTTACTAGGTATGCAACGACAGGATGAAGTAAACATACTCGAGGAGAATCCATTGAAAATCATTAATTCACCTACAAGCACAAGGTGTCGTGATCGCCATCGAGTGGGAATCCTAGAAGCCAAAACAGAACATGACGATGCCATTGTAAAACATGTATAAGACAAAATGTGGATTACTCGCAATACCACACATAAACTGATCAAACTTTAGTTATAATCAATAAAGTGTCAGTCCATTATACTCTATGTACTTCTCGTGAAATTAAAACTCATTATGCTTTCTCAACTTTTTTTATTGTCATTATACATAAAGAAGTAATTAAGCATAATGAGTCGAAAATGGAAACAACGTTAAGTATAATGACAATAAAAAAAGTTGAGAAAGCATAATGAGTTTTCACGAGAAGTACATAGAGTATTTTTGGCTTTTACCCAATTAAGTACTCAGATTTAGCTTTGACACATGTTTTCATAGAATTCAAAAACACGACTTAAACAACTCCAAATTCGATCAAACCAATTTGAGAACTTAACTAAGACATAAAATAAGCTATACAAGAAAAAATACAGATTTTAAACTTTATGAAACTTAGTTTATAACACACTCCAAATCTCCTTATAAATCTGTCCCTATCCAGAATTTATTCTAGGCCATCATGTGTAATATGTTTAACACATTTTATTTCAACTAATGAACCCGTAAATTTTACCAAGGTTAGATACTAGGCTAGACATTAACACGACCCACTCGACACCAATCCAAACTATGAATCACCAATCTATTCCATAACACCTTCAATGAAAGGTACCACATGAAATCATGAAACTAAAACGCATCTATACCCATCCCATTCAAAACTAATTTACTTACATGTACTCAAGAATTTTTCTTTGGTTTAAAACATATTTACTAAACTTTAATTCAGCCCTTAATCACCCCACTGACTCCTAATACATGAACATAACTACAAGACATACGACCGCATGAATTCATCCATGTTTACCCATCATACACACGCCCACCTTTTGGTTATTCTTTTAGGTCTTTTATTGAATTCCAACACGACTTAGGACCCGCTCATTAGTTCATAAAAATCATGCTATGGTCGACTATTTTTAAAGGGTCAAATAGGTTAGATTACCACATAATTATGTCTAGGTCATAAAGCGCAAATTCAGATTATATGCACGAGACAAGAACAAGATTATAACTTGTTTTCAAAAATCATTTTAGGGTTCATCTATTCAGTTTTATTCCATATTGGGTTCATCTTTTAAATTTTTAGGGTCGACTAAGGTTTGAATTCCCAGATTAAGTCGAACATGAAATCAGATTATACCCCAAGAGATCGATTGGATTAAAGAACAACAAGAATATGGTTACCTTGGATCGATTGTAACAAGACCAGAACACAAGAACACCACCTCCCTCAATCCGAATTAGACCAAACCTAGCACACCTACACGATCAACCCCAGCATTTCTGCTTCCCATGAACCTTAGAGCCCTAGAAGATGTCTTGTTGTCGTTTCTTTTTCTTTTTCTTTTTTTTGATAGTCGTTATTTAGGTTTTTAGGGTTTTTAGAATTAAATGGGAGAGTGATAACTGATATTCGGTTTTCACATAATGGGGGGAAGAGCAGATTAGATGCCAAAATTTCTGAGTGTGTAGACCATTTCCATATTTAAATTTTCTAATGTATCTAGACACTTTTAATAATGCTAAGTAATGTACATTTATTTAATTAAAATTGGACCTTTAGAACTAGTTTAGGTGTTTAGTTTATATACTTAGTATAGGTTTATATTTTCGTATTTTGTATATTTAATTCATTCACATTTTGTATCAAGTGTTCCAAATTTTAAAGAATTTTAGGAAACGAAAATTTAGGTTATTACATGCGTAATGTTTGGTATGTTGTAATCAAAGATGGAATGGAAAAGATTATTATGATGTAATGAAAAATTTTATTTTTTTACATTTATAGAGTGTAATGATTCATTACAAGAAATGACCTATTACACCAAAGTCATTCCTTAGGGATCCCCTACTTTTTTTTCATTACATCTTGTAATAGGATCAAAATTACATAAAACTCAATAATTAAGCACATTAAATAAACTTCATGTCATCAATGGATAGTTTAGTCTTTTTATTATCGACACAATTACGTCTTATCATACAAACCAAACATGATTAATAATGACAATGAATCATTACATTACACTATTTATTCCATTACATCGTTTACTCTATTCATTTGACATTTTATTCCGTCCTACCAAACGAACCCTTGAATCTTCAAAATATTACGATATTGCTTTTCATTTGTTTCAAATGGCAAGAAAAATACAAAATCAAATCAATGCTAAAATTATTTGGATGCATAGAAAAACAAGTAGGATGATTGTTTTGTTTCTTTATTTTATTTTGTGTAATTTTTTTTTCTATAATGTATCATGTTTTTTTTTATATTAATGTAATGTGTTTTTTTATATATTATTTTTATAATGTAATGTGTTTTATATGAATATCTTCTAATTATTCACACTTTACCAACACCAACATATCTACTGTACCACCACCAACACCACCATTGTGCAACCACCAACATCACCACCGTGCAACCACCAACAACACCATCGTACAACCACCAACATCACTACTGTACAACCACCAACATCACCACGTACAACCACCAACATCACAACTTTATCACCACCAACATCGCCACTTTACCACCACCAACATCGCCACTTTACCACAACCAACGACTCCAAAACGAAAATAAAAATCAATCTTTGAAACAAAAACCCCAAAATATCTAATCGCAACAAGCACCTTCTTATCAAGTAGGTAAACGCGCCATTGAAAATCTGAATCATTTAAACAAAAACCCAGAAATAATAAAACAATTTCAACCAACCAAACAAGATCTACTTTTTTGTTCTTATGAAAATTAATAATAACAACTCCAAAAGCCAGAATTAATAATAAGATCTACATGTTTTGTTCTTATATGAGATACGATTTAAAGAAATTTAGCGGTTGATTAAAAAATAAAAACGAGTTTGTGTGTGGATGACAAAGTTAGTACACGAGTGGCTAATATTGTTATACGCAAAACACTAAAAAGTGGAATAATTTTCCAACAAGTAAGGCCCACAATACCTTTAACTAAAACCGTTGACTATTTTTGATAAACCTTAGAGTAATACAATACCACCATAAACACAAAAACATCAAGAGCACAAGATTAATCATAGAACAGGAAACCAATTTCATTCATTTACTATACCAGCCATCACATACATAAGAGTCACTACACAAACTAAAACAACAAAACGCAAAAAACACAACCATAACCACAACCCTCACACATACGCTCGATCATCTTGAGAAAAACAACCTTCTCAAGCATGTGACTTCTGCCTCATCACTCATTTGCTTGATGGCCTTAGCTTTGGTAAAATCACGGCCCCAGATCAAACTTAAAAAGCCAAACTCTTAGCAAAGAAGTACAAAGGCGCCTTATTAACCTCCATTATCAACAACCCCTTCTTATGAACAGTGTCTAACTAATGTTTGGATAATTTTAGTAACTTTTTCTGTAGCTCCCACTCTTTACAAATCTCCTTACAAACTTGTAAACCAATTTGTTCTGAAAACAAAGTTCTTGCGTTGCTGGAAGTGTTTTTTTTTTTGGTAAGTGTTATGTGTTATGGTAAGATATGTGGAATAAAATAGCTCATATTTACCCCCTTTTAACTACATCAAACCATCCCCAAGAAGTAAGTGGGAATCGAAATGATTACCTAAAAAACTGACATTCTCGTTGGAAACAAATAGATGGCTACAAATGACTTCTCATAATTACCATGCAATTGAGTTAATTGAATAAGGCAAAACGTCTAATTTGTTCTCAAATGTTTTAAAACCAAGCTAACAAGCATTAACTGGGGGTGTTTGACTTGATGTTTAAAATTAGGTTAGGAAATATTTGTGTTGAAAAGTTTTTTAATAAGTTCTGAAATAGAGGTAAATGGTAATGGTAGTGGAAGAAAGGTTGAACAAGAGTGTTTGTATGAATTAGAGTATTTTTACTTAGAATTTAATATTTGGAAATTTCAGGGACTAGCGTTGTAATTGACAAAAACAGTAAATTACGGATACACCCATCACACATAAGTCAAGAGTGTTGACTAACGAGAAATGCTAATGAGCGTTAGCAAAAAAGTACTAACCGCACAATTAATAGAAAACGTTGGGACTATAATTGCCATTTTTTAAAATTTGGGACGATATTTGAGAATCTGCGTAGTTTGGGGACCAGCGGTGTACTTTACCCTATTTATTAAAATGCTTACCTAACCCATATCCATGTGTTAATACAAGACCGATCCAAAACTGTTAACATAATAATTACTAAAAATGGCAACTTGTATCAAGAAATTTGAAACAGAGGAAGCTACAGCTGATGCACTTGCTATTTACGTCTCCGATCTGTCAGCTAAGTCTATAGCTGACCATGGCTCCTTCTCAGTCGTACTCTCTGGTGGTACTTTATTTGACACCCTCAGGTAACTAACTTACTATTTTAGGAATTGCTTATTATTTAAGTGCTTATCTGTTACTGTATCTAATAGTAGCTAGGCTCAACTTATTTTTCTTGAAAACTGTTTATCTTCTTAGAATGATGTAACCCATTTTGGAATAATCAGAACAGATACTGATAAGCACTTTAAATATGAAATCCTAGATATAGTATAGACAAGGATTTCAAATAAGCAATCTCATGTGTAAGAAGTTAGAGATGATAGTGGAGTTTAAATTTTGACAGGAAGATAGTGGAGCCTCCCTACCTTGGTTCGGTTGATTGGTCGAAATGGTTGATATTTTGGTTGGATGAACGAGTTGTTCCTTTGAATCATCCCGATTCTAATTACAAACTTGCTTATGATGGTTTCCTTAGTAAGGTAACTTTTTATTTTTATAACCGTGTTTGATCATCTTTACACAAGCAATGCTCATTAACTTTCGAATATGTTGTCAGGTGCCAATACCCGAGTCAAACATCTATCCCATCAAGGAAGGATTATCACCCGAGGAAGCAGCAGATGAATACGAGCAACGACTCAAAAATCTAGTAGCAAACAAAACACTGAAAACATCACCAGTTACAGGGTTTGCCAAATTCGATTTAATGTTGGTAGGAATGGGTCCAGACGGGCACGTTGCATCTCTCTTCTGCTGGCATTTTCAGCGGTTTGAGAAGAAACGATGGGTGACTTTTATAACTGATTCACCCAAACCACCTCCACCTAGGATCACTTTCACCTTCCCTTTGATCAATTCGGCATCTGAGATTGCTTTGGTGATAGTTGGTGAAGAGAAAGCCGATGCAGTCAAGGTGGCGTTGGGTGAACATGCTGATTATGGTTGCCCTTTGCCTGTGCAGAAGGTGAAACCGGAAGGTGGACTCACATGGATTTTGGACAATGGGGCTACTTCATTGCTCAAGTAAGGTATCTTTATGATTAGATATTATGTATGTTCTTAATTATTTGTTATAAAAGTCTCTTGGTTGACACTTTGCATTGTCTGAGACTCTGAGCGCACCCCCTGGGTAAAAATTGGTGGTGGCGGTGGGCTGGGTAATGTGGGTCCAATGAGTTTGGCTAAAAATGGGTCATTTTTAAAACCGGGCCAAAAGATGGGTTGATCCGCTACTTTTCATTATTTACCGTTAGTTTGGTGTAATCACACAATCTCTGTTGTTGAATGATTTAGCCTATGCAGTTTTTCCAAATTAGCAACCTTTTCGAGAGTTCATATAGTTTGACTTGGTTTCCTCTCATGTTTTAAACTACCTGTTATTATGTTGCAATTTATCAAGCATCCGATGTTTGTTGGCATTTTACAAAGCTTTAGGTGATGGACCAAGCTAATAGGTTATAGTGAGATAGAGATTGATTAAATTATCTAGAGTGTATAGGGTGTTTTGCTAAAATGTTAAACAAGTGAACCTTTTAGTGTAATATTTCTATTCCCAAAAGTTTCATGAATGAGTATTCTTAATTCCTATATATGTCAATTAAAATGGAACTTAATAGTAGAGGGATCTTATTATAAGATGTTTGATGTTTCAGGTCAAAGTTGTAAGCAGTTAGAAGTTTGAGGTCATTAACTCGTTGAGATAAAGTGTGGAACTACAAGGTACAAAGTCACAGTTTGAAGAAACTGCGAAGAGTTAAATGGAAAATAGCTAGAGTTGATGAGGTCAAAAAAAGTTTTCTCAGAGTATTCATGGACAAAATTAGGGTATGCTACTTGTGTTTTGGTTGTAATAATTCAGTGTTTCATCATAATCTTGACAGCGAGTGCAGCAGATTCTGATTACTAGTATGCGTCAAGTTTTGTTCAGAATACTGTTCTGTTTTTGAGTAATGTGTTGGTATTAATTGCGTTTCATCTTAACTTTTCATCTTAGACTATGTTTATTGGCAAGGTTGCCAACCCAACCCACTCAAAATACATATAAAAATAATAATTTTTTAATTTTTGTATACAATCCTGCTTGCAACCATGGATTGGTTGTATGTATTGGTTGTGTAGGTGGAGGAAAGAGAAAATAATATTTTATTAAGAGATTGGGTTGTGATGGGTTGTTGATAAAGATAGTCTTAGGTAGTTTCAGGCTTTCAGCCTCTCAATTAATAACTGGTTGTATTAGTATACGCATAAAAGAGAGTTAAGTCTATCACCGAAACATATTGTTAGGTGAAGTAATTGCCTCAAATCCTAGGGCATTCATTTTTTATGTAAAACGACTTTTTCAACTCGAGCACATCTTCTCATAGTTTTGGAAGAATAGTGAACATACTTTCACAAAAAAGTCCCTTGTTCAAATTTGGGTATATGAAAGTTAGGTCATGGCTTGTGAGACTGGTTGGTAGAGCCCGTTATAATAGTATATAACAAGAGCACATACATTTATACCATCTATCAACTTCATCTCTATTCATGATCAAAAATGGCTCCACCAACTGTTCAAATATTTGAATCTGAAGAACAAGTCGCAGTCGCTCTTGCTGTCTACATTCTCCATCTCTCTGTTCAATTCATCGCTGACAAGGGTGCTTTCTCTGTTGTACTATCAGGCGGTTCTTTGATAGATACTCTCAGGTAAATATCAAATCTACTGTTAGAAAAAAGTAGTGATGTTGTTAATGTTTTGACTTTTGTCATTTTAATGAATTCGAGTTTAATTTTTGACAGGAAACTAACGGAGCCTCCATATAATAGCTCCATAGATTGGTCAAAATGGTCAATTTTCTACATGGATGAACGAGTTGTTCCTCTAAATAATTCATATTCCAATTACAAACTCAGTTATGATGGATTTCTCAGTAAGGTAACTTTAGTATATTTTACTCATCCGCCTAAGGTTTTGACTTTTGAAGTATAATACATGCAGTTAAATTGTGATATTTACTTCACTAACATAATAACATGTAGCTTACTTTCAAGTTCTTATAACCATTGTTTGCACGGGATTTTTATGTTGTGCATAACATACCGTCAAACATTATCATTCTTGTGTTTGATATTCTTTGCTTACAATAATGTTACTCGTTATTCAAATAATACGGTGTTAGGTACCAATACCCAAGTCTAACATCTATACCATCAAAGAAGGATTATCACCCGAGGAAACAGCAGAAGAATATGAGCAACGTCTCAAACAACTGGTAGCAAACAAGACACTAAAGACATCAAACACAACAGGCTTTGCTAAATTCGACCTAATGTTAGTCGGAATGGGTCCAGAAGGGCACGTTGCATCCCTCTTCTGCTGGCATTTTCAACGGTTTGAGAAGCAGAAATGGGTGACTTTCATAACTGATTCACCAAAACCACCTCCCCAAAGGATCACTTTCACCTTCCCGTTGATCAATTCAGCGTCTGAGATTGCAATTGTGGTTACTGGTGAAGATCTAGCTGATGCGGTCAAGGTGGCATTGGGGAAACATGCTAATGATTATTACCCTTTGCCTGTGCAAAAGGTTGCGCCTGAAGGTAATCTTACATGGTTCTTGGACAAAGAAGCTACTTCACAGCTTAATTAAACTACCTTCGAGTAAAAACCAAAAAAGATACAAAATAACGTTATATCCTGGTATTGAATTCTTATACTATTTAGTTTTTGAAAAGTTTTCCGGACGATAATTATAAATATAACATATCATGTAGTAACAAATAAGTTGTTTACCTTCCTGAAATGTATGGAACAATTTCATCAGCTTTTGTTATTTCCTTTGGACATATATTTGTAGTCTTTCAGCATGTGTAATAATGATCAATGTTCATCTAGCTATATGTTAGTTATAATGTGATATTTATGGTCCTTACAAACTCTAAAAGTTTTAAGTATTAGATTGTGATTTATCAAGCAGTATCACATGTTTAAGAGCTGAATTAAGCTTGAAATGCTAAAGTAAGAGTTTTGAAACACGATTACACGTTTTTGGAACAGTTTCTTTTGGTAATTATGGTATTCAACCGAGTTTCAACTTCAACTTCAAAACTCAGATTTATATTTTTCGATCACATGTTTTGCTGATAACGACTTTATACTTGACAATATTTTAAGATATAATTTTACCGTACACTATTTCATATTAAATTGTCAAGTATACATGCAAAGTACTAGAGCTAATCAATAGATGTTTTATAATATTTTTTTTACAATATTATATAACTTGTAAACATAGAGAATCTTCATACTTTATATGTTTACACGTTTTTCATACTTTATAAATCACTTGAAATTTTTTGTACTTCAACATGCACAATTCTTTTTCATCGAATTTATTAGCAAAATAATTAGGAATTTACCAGTGTCGTCTCTAAATTTGCAGAGGCCCATGAAAAATTCAATTTAATTACAAAAGTAAGGCCTAACAATAAAAATAAAATAATATTTTAAATCATAAATGAGACATAATTATTTTTAAAATGCTTTTGACAATAATTTTTGTTGCAACTTTTTGAATTAAATATTTCTAGTCAGTTTTGTAGAATATGTGTACATATTATATAAGAATTTTGAGGCTATGTACGATGACATATCCCGCACATCTTCGAATACATTTGGCTTCACTAAAATTTACTAAAATACATGCATAGATGATTAATGCTTTTTGAATGAATATGCAATTTTCAAACAAGTTAAATGTTCATAACCAAACAAAAATTTAGCATTATGTAATGAATGTTTTAAATAATTATGTATAAAAGAATTATTGTTTACTATATTATACACAGCATAAATCATTTGTACATATTACATACTACCTCCGTCCCATATTTATAGTCCATCTTTCCTTTTTCGGTCGTCCTAAAATAATTGTCCACTTCCATAAATAGATAGGGAATATATATCAAGTTTACCATATTACCCTTACTTGAGGTTATTATTACAAACTTTAAAGAAGTTAGAAATTAATTGGTTAAGGGTAAAACTGTCTTTGTGTAAAAAGTAAGAAAGAGAAAGTTGTAATGATGATGTTTTTCTTAAACTGTGTGTTTTTTTGTCTGTGGACAATAATTTTGGGACGGATGTAGTATTATTTTATATCTTTTTAAAATAAGATTGTTTTAGTTATTTAATAGAGTGAACGAGTGTGGAAACCCGCGCGTTGCAGCGGGATTGGTTTTGTAGCCGTGAATTTGGATAGGGACTATTTTTGCCAAATTGCTATAAAGGACTTACTTTGCAGCGACACTGAAACCTTGGGACTATTTTGCCAACTTGGACTTACTTTCAACGGCACCTAAACATCAAGGACTATTTTTGCCAACTTGCGAAAGTTGTCATTAAATGTGTTCACACTGTTTGGGACACGTGGCGTGTGGAGAATCATTCCCCGCCTTTTAGTTAATACGAGTGAGGAAAACCCGCGCTGGGATCGGGTTTGTAGACGTGAATTGGAACGATGAATGACCGGAAAATTTGTTTTGACCGGCTTTGCAAATACAATTAAAACCTTAGGGACTATTTCGCGCTACAAAGGACTTACTTTGTAACGACACTTAAACCTTAGGGACTATTTTTGCCAAATTGCAACAGATAGCAATTAATGCTAAAGGACTTACTTTGCAACCATTAACTTAAACCTCTTTTTGCCAAGTTTTCAAAGATAATTAATGCTAAAGGACTTGCTTTGCAACGACACTTGAACCTCGGGGCTTTTTGCCAAGTTGTGAAAGTTAGCAATTAATGATGCAGGACTAATTTTTGCGCCACTTAAACCTCAAAAAAATGTTTTTGCCAATTTGAGAAACATTGCATTTAATGTTTGGTGGTTACTGTTTTCTTCCCTTGTAATTAGTATATATATATAATATATAATAAGCTTGCTTCATTACACGTAGCATAGATTTTACCTTCTTAAATGCCTCATATATGTCCTCATTTAAAGTTAGTAAAACCGTAAAATCTCAATCTCTTCAACTCCTAAACTTACTTGCAGTATTTTATTAGTATATACTCTATTATTTATATTTATTTTTAAGTAGATACCACTAAACCAGCCTTCCATTTTTATCAACTATTGACAACCAAATTAAATTATATTTAAAAAATTACAATAGCAGTACATAATTTCGCTAGAACAGGTACGAGAAGATAGAATGTAAACTAATCATATTCTTATCTCAAGGTAAACTCGAGAATAAGGATACTCACTCCAATATATAAAAACTCACATGAAGTAAACTCAAAACTTTGGTTATTACAATAATTCGTTTATATGTTGAAATAAAAAGAGTTGTCGAATCGGTGAAATTTGCGTCTAAAATTTTACCAAATGCCCTGCCATGGTTCTACAATTGGGGTTTTGTAACCAAGAAACCCAATTGATTTTAAACTTACAAAGACTAGAACACCACATACAAGAATTTGCACAACATCATCAAATAGAAGCTCCCGTCTTGGTTGAGTGGGATCAAACAACAATTGATTTCTAAAACGCCAAATAAGCCACCATATCACGTAACAAATACCTTCAAGTGCTTAGAGAAATGAGTGTTGACGAGCCAAAAAAACCACTCGTTATAAGAGTTAAGTTCCATATCATTGAGCTCCCACCAAAAGAAAAAATTTCTCCACACTTGACGAGCCAAGGGACATGAAAAAAAAAAGTAGATTCCATAGCCGAGTTACAAAGAGGACAAAAAATCAATGGGATGTCAACTCCTCTAAACGAAAGATTTAATCTAGAAAGTAATTTGTCTTATTACCGTTTGTGGTTTGGTCAGTCCCAGGTCTATAAAACTATTCTTAGTGTACGACGCTTATATGAATTGTCAAGCACACCTTTCGACTAGCCTACACATTAAATACTCAATATCAAGTTAACTAATTATTAAGTACACGTTTTAGTGGACGTTCAAGCTAGTATAATTTTTCCTAGACAGTTTTCCAACTCCTAACGCAAACACCATTAAATAAGAGAAGATAACTTAAAAATCATTAACTATGTTTCATGCAATCCTAAGCAAATACTAAGTGATCTAGCCTAGCATGGTAATGAAAAGAGAAGCAATTAAATAAATCAAACAATAACACATAGACATGATTGAATGATTAATTGAAGTACTTTTCTTTCACCAAACATGAAGACATCTAGTACTCAGTGTCTATATGAAATACTTGGTAGTCAAAAGATATCTAATAACAAAAAGGGTGTAGAATTAACAAAATGAGTTGCTTTTCCTAGCGAAGTCAAAAAAACAAAATTTGTTAAATCTGCTAAAAAGCAAGGTTCTGATCAGGCGGATCCTTTATAAAGGGATCCGGCTAGCGTTAAGCAAAGGATCCGGGCACCTATTCTATCAAAACCAAATTTCACTCTACCACATCTTCTAGAACGGATTTTGTAGTCATAACTAAGAAGAATTTACCCATTTCTACTGTTAAGAATGTCAATAAACCACCATCTTTAAAACATGGTCAACGCATTATAAGAGGTAAGTCGATGTTACAACCAAAACCCAAAACACCACTTAGGAGACAAAAACACTGTCTTTCCAAAAAGCAACTACAACCAAACAAACTGGAACCACAACCCTCACAACGGTTATCAATTCAAACACCTAACTTTATTGGGGACCAAACGTTTGAGTTTTTATATGCTTTTGTTAGATATCTTTAAAAAATCATTATGTAAATCCTATGTATTGTGAGAATCGTTATTTATTTTTTGAAAATGTAAATCCTATACTTGGATGCGACAACAACTCATGGACTATGCCTACGTTTTTGACATAATACCTATGTATTGTGACTCCAAGAGTGCCATCACTATTACTTGCAAGAATGGCCAACACACTAAATCGAATCACATCAACTATACTTTGTTAACAAGGAATACCAGTTGGCTGACATATTCACGAAAGCTCTTCTAAAAGATCGGTTTTCTGAACTCGTATGTTAACTCGGTATGCGATATTTGACTCCAGAGAAATTGGAGGAGTTAGAAAAGTCTTCTTGGTAAACTTTAAAACATCAAAATTTATGAAAATATTTATCAAAAATAAAAATACAAAAATAGAAAACCAAACAAAAACCAAAAAATACTTCCATTTTTTTGTAAATAGTTTTTACTAAAACAGAATACAAAATTTGAAAAATTCAAAAATACCAAAAAGAATCTTTTTTATCTATGCATCACACGTGTCTCACGTTAAATTGGCAAAATATGTTCCTTATTTTCTCAAAAGATTCTTTAAATGCTTTAACAGATCATATTTTGAGGGTGGGAAATGTAATGCAACTCAAATGTGTTAGAACATGTGATTGCATTTCTTATTAAAAGTGCTTAACTACAAAGGTTTTTGACAACACATTAAGAAAAATGAAACATTGAGGTTGCTTAAAATGTTTTCCTTTATCATCACATAAAAACACAATTTTTTTTCAAAATTAATGAACTCCAAAGATATGTGCTCTTTTATACACTTGCTTCTAGATAGGTAATAATTTCAAGTTAGTTACTAGGTGCATCCCTTTAACTAGCGACGTAAATGTTTCTCGCATGGACTAGTTTTTAAAAAAAGTGTATTGGTTTTCACCCTTTTTAACTATCTAGCATCTCAACGACTCTTTCACTCTTTTAAAAGTTTGTTAAATGATTTTGAGAAGCTAAAGACTAATAAGCGCATAGACGAGTAGTAACTTTAAGTTGTTTACTAGAGCTACTTATCACCTAAAAGCTGAGAATGAAACTCTTTACTCAGCGACGTAAGTGTGTCTCGCATGGTCTTATAAAATTCAATAGCCTATCATCAAAAATCTCATTGACAAAAGTATATGGAACATTTCTTTACTGTTTAAAGTCTATGACGGGTAATAATTTCAAGTTGGTCATTAGGGCTAGTTGTATCCCTTTGACTAGCGACGTAAGCGTGTCCCTCGTTGATCTTTATAGTATAGAGTATTTTTTATGTGCTTGTTTTCGACAAATCTCTCAAAGTGCTTTAACCGTACAAAGATTTGATTTCTCATAAAGTGTTTTAAATGCCACAAATGATACTTTTCACAAAACTTGAATTTTTCAAAGATGTGAAGCAGGATTCTTGATTTTTCATGTCAGTGAGATCTATTTAAAATAAAGAAATCTCATCACAATCTTTTGGAAAAGGTATCATTCCAAAATTAAATGTTTTTTGTGAGAAAATCATAGAAAAACATAAAGAGAGAAAAATCGTGTGTGAAAAGAAAAGAGCATACTCTTGTGTCAGAAAAAGAAAGTACAAGGAACATGAGAAAAAACTGAAAAATAAGTACTCGAAAAAGAAATGCTAGAATGGGTTGTACTATTAGAACCCTATGATGTCACATCATCATACGGGAATATTCCCTTTGTCCCCCACTTTTTTCAGTACAACACAGTTACGTTTTGTTTCAGATTCGACAAGTTTTGTTGACTTATTAAACTTTATATTTATTGTTCGCATTTTCAGGTTTATAGCTTTTGATATAAAACAAAATTAAAAAAAAAAAAAAAAAAAAACAAAAAAAAACAAAAAATATAGAGGGGTCAATCTAAAATTATAAGGGGGTCAAAATAACCCAACCCATACAAAAAACAGATAGAGAGAATTTAGATTTCTTTGTATTCATTTGAAATTAATTCCTTTGTATCTCAGAACTCATAATGGCACAACAACAAGCATAACATCTAGCAACTGACGAACGACTTGTACCAAGACATGAAGATCTTGAGCTTGGAGCTTCCAACACTCGAGTCAACCTCATAAAACTCAGTTGTAACGCTAAATACCAAATCATCACTGAAATTCAAATATATCATTCCATTGAACCAACTCTCACAACTCTACCACTGTGCCTCTCATATACATAAAACACTTATGGAAAACTGTCAAGTTTCACAACTCATCATATACCTTCAAAATCGACAGATACGAGGTCTACCTTCCATCGCCGGCCGCGCTTACCCACCGAATCGATGCAGTACCGACTTGACTTACTTGCCTGAAGACGCGTTTTGCGTGTTTCTGATCGAAGAGAATGCTAGAATTCGGCTGCAGAGGAGTTACGTTTTCTGTGTATTCAACTGAATGAGCAAACGTTCATTATATAGCCAATACCACTTGGTTCCAAGATAAATATCACCTTAAAATAAAAGGATTCTTCAAATCTGTTATTTGTATAAACACGATTTGATATCTTTTATTTATATAAACTGATTCTGTATAACTTGTTCCGAAAGTTTAAATCAGTTCTAAAATAAACGAATTACAAAATCTGGAAACTTATTAAAATTGGAAACGAAATCTGCTATTTATATAAACTGATTATGTATAACTTGTTTCGAAAGTTTAAATTAGTTCTAAAATAAACGAATTACAAAATCTGGAAACTTATTAAAATTGGAAACGAAATCTGCAGCAAAAAGATTCGCACGCATGCGAGGTTTCGGAGCTGCATTCGTGTGGGCTCGCATGAGTTCAGAAGCTTCGAACCCATTTTGGCCCAGAAATCTGCACCCCCCCCTGCGCGCGCACGTAGGTGTTGGAGTAAAACCAACAAATCAATTTGAAGGTTCATATCAAGATTTCTATATAAACAAGGTTTCACTTCTTGTTTTGAATATGTGGGATACCCCACTTTTCCATATTTTGTGTTTCACGTGTCTCACTTTGAGACACGATATCTCATTCATACTAACTCCATTTTGGACACGCTTTAGCTCGTTGCGAAGCTCTCGTCAAGGAGAACGCAAAGCTACCAAGAAATATAAATATATATAACATATACATATATTAAATAGTGTCCAAACATTTGCAAAAGTCACTTTGCAAAACTATTTTCCAACAATCCCCCACATGAATGGAAATCGGTCGAAAACACACGAAAGTTTCGGTGAAATTTTTTCGGTTAAGTCTTGCATTGGATAGGTAGGTGTAACCCTTTGAACCTTCCCTTGTGAGATGCACTTAGTCTCCTAGATCTGAGTAGACACGATGTCCTTGAACTCACTATCCATTTACGTAGACGACATTACACTTCACACAAGACTCTCCCTGACAATGTCAAGTCCTCATAGTGTTCTTATGGTCATGAACACTAGCCTGGTTCTCAAGAGCTCTTAGAATTGCGCCCCACATTTCCTCGAGGCGACCCCACTTTCTCTCACATAGGTGATTTCATCTTGAATCATTAAAAACATATATGTTGTGATTTCATCTTGAATCATTATGCTTTATGATTTCATCCTGAATCATTAAAGCCATATGTTTAACCTCTCAACAAGTCACATTTGTTATAGGAATGGACTAGGAAAGTTACAATATTTAGTAACTCCCTACATTTCTATGATTAGGTTGTCCTATTGAACCCGATCTTGGGATCTCCAGTAACTTTAGTTTTCCTTCATGAAACTCATTCCTTCAAGGGCTTTAGTCCCATTCCTTTAAACGACTTACTAACTAACTCTCTGCTTAAGCCTTTCGTAAGCGGATCCGCGATGTTATCCTTTGACTTCACATAGTCAATCGAGATAACCTTGTTGGAGTAGTTGTCGTATCGTATATGTCGACGACGGATATGTCTGGACTTTCCATTATACATTATGCTATGAGCTCTGCCAATTGCCGATTGACTATCACATGTATACTAATGGCCGTTACCGGTTTAGGCCACCTTGGTATGTCCTCTACGAATTGACGTATCCATTCCGCCTCTTGTCCGCATTTATCTAACGCGATAAATTCTGATTCCATCGTGGACTTAGCTATAACAATTTGCTTGGAAGACTTCCAAGATATAGCTGCCCCTCCTAGTGTAAACACATATCTACTAGTCGATCTAGAATCCTTTATGTCAGATATCCAATTTGCATCAGATCCTTCGATAACAGTTGGATATCGATCATAATGCAGTCCATAATCGCGACTGTATCTCAAATAGTGAACACTACTAGAAATCATGCCAGTACCAACGGCCGATATTCGTTGGTAAACACCCAAATCTGGTTGGTAAAAAGTGTTACCAACGACTTTACCAACAAACCAAGGTTGTGGGAAAAAGGCTTGTTGCTAAATTAAAAATACCAACCACATTCTTTATTCGTTGATAAATTGCCAACAAATATCGATGTTGTTGCTAAATTTCACAAACATGTCAAGTCGTTGGTAAATATAAAATACCCACAAACTATTCCTGGTTGGTAATTTTAAAAATTGCATCAATAAGAGTTGTTGGTAATTTTCTCAAAAATAGCAACACACTAGATTGCTTTTCGACTTGCTGCAAAATAAATTTTACCAACAATATAAATTGTTGCTAAGCTAATATCGACCGATCATTTTTTGGTTCACGCCACAACTAGTAAATGTAAACAATCCCACAATTAACACAAGTTCTACGTCAATTGCACAAAGTAATGATACAAGTCAATACATAGTTGGCTATTCCATAATCTTTCCAAAATAACCCATCAAATAAAGGTAGCTAGAGTTAGGAATTAACAAAAAGATTACATAATAAGCTACCATAATGTTTAGTAATGAATACCAAAATGGGTTAAATTACGACTCAAATATTACTCGTTAGATGGCAAGTTAACTTGTTGCATGTTTAATGTCTTCATGATCTGCTCAACGCTAGCTTTAAGACTAGCATTTTCTCTTCAGTCAAAGAATTTCAGATTCACTAGCTTTAAGACTAGAATTCTCCTCCTCAATTCTGATTCAGATTCATTATTGCTTTCATTGTGGGTGAAGTCGATGCATGAAAAGTGATTGCTTAGTGGAAGGTTTTACCTGCTTGTGTATGTTTTCAAGCTTCTTCGATGAGCCCAAATCCATAAATGTTTTTGTGGATCACCAATCGCATTTTACCCAAGTGTGCATCAAATGGAGGAGGAACAGGAAGTGGTGGATTAGCATCAGTCGCAATCCCTTCATCATTTATCTCAACTTCATATGTATTCTTTTCTTTGACTATGTCATGATACTTAGAATGAACATTTTTTGCCCTTGCATCACACCATTTACCTTTACCTTTGTTTAGTTTATGCACCCTTTCAAAAGTGAATTCTCGTTGGGTCTATCCCCTACAAAAATAGCGAATATAACAGTTAGTGTCGATGCACATAAGTTGCATACCGATCATTTAGTTACCAGAACAAACAAAAAAGTTACCAAGCCTACTGCTCATGTACTGATGTACAATGTTATTTTTTTATCTCTAAGTCTACTGCACTTTTTTGTTTCTAAGTCTACATGTACCAATGTACATATGTTAATTTAATGGCAATTGTTTTTGTTTCTAAGCCTAGTGCACTTTAATGCTCAAGTATATATGTTAATTTAATCAGTAGAGAATGAGACCATAAAGTGAGACAATTAAGTCGCCACAACCCGACAACCCAAACCACCCGTTTTGACCTGAGTTGAGTTTTGAATTTCAAAAAGTGACCCATAACCGGACCCGATTAAGAACAAGGTTATGGGTCACTTTTTAAAAAGTGAACCATACAAATGTTGGTACTTAACAGGTAGAACATACACATCTCATCCACCATAAAAAATAACATGTACATACCATTTTCTTATGATGTATTCCAAAGTTGGTAGAACCTCCTGTGTGTCTCACATACGAGCTTGTACCACTTCAACCCCGCACCTTCTTCCTATTCTCACTCCTACTAACGTTTCGCCACTCGTTTCATCCAAGACTTCAAAATATCTTCCCAATCTTCTTGGTCAATACTATCGGACAACACTCGACCAATCGGTTGGGATCACACGCCCACTCTTTCTTACATTTGGCCCTAATAGTGTTCCAAGTGCCTGAACAGAGATGTTGTGCCTCTTGTCCAAACATGCTTGCCCATTTTGGATCTACTGGTTTGTCATACTGTCATACATATAACGATCCTACAGTTAAAACGAAACATTTTTACTATATATACATATTTAGTGATTAAAGATACTTAACAATAAAGTTGAATAAATGTGATAACTGAAAGCATTTGTACAAGTGCCACCTGTTTCTTTTCCCATAAAAGTTTCCCTTGAAATCTTTAGAAATCATTCTTTGCACCTCCGTTCCAAGTAGCTACACAATTACAAAGACATATGATAACTATTTACATGTGTCTCCGACTGAAAATAACAATTACATATATGATACTTACTTAAGACCATAAATGTGTATCACTTTTCGCTCAGACGCACCTGTTGGGATGTTTTTGTTTAGATATGATCCCCTAGGTGCTCTTGGTTCTCTTGTTTGTTGAGGTGAGTCTTGATCTATAAAAAATAAATATATGCAATTAATAATCGCAGCTACTAAGAATAATATTTTTATAAAAGGACCAAACCTATGTTAGCAGCATGGGTAGAACTTTCTCCAACTTCAACTATTGTTGTCGATTCATGGGGTGTTTGAGATAAAATTAGAGGTGAGATCGATGCATTTGTTCCTGATGACACAGGGCATTGAGGTTGTAAAAAGATTGTGGGTGGTGATGATGGTGTTTGTGAAGTACGTGTCTGCAACGAACGACTCTTCGCCCCACGAGAACCCTTACCTCTGGTAGCTCTGAATGTACCTCCCAAAGACCATGCTATGAAATAAAACATGTGATAAACATTAACTAAATAGGTATCAGAATTAAGAAGTAACATATACTTGATAACATCTAACATAATCAAATATGCACAAGATAAAATACCAATTAGGAGTTACATTTACTTAATTAGGGATTACATTGACATTACTAATTATCGCTATTTGTTGAGCTGGTTCTGCCATCACAAATGGATCGTTGCCACCGAGTTTTGACTTTGAATTGACATCTACTAGGCCATGTTTACCATCGACCGTGATACCTTTTTCATTATCGTACCAATGACATAGAACCAAGGTAACTTTGTTGTTTCCAACATAATGCAGTTGTTCAACATTAAGTAGAATGCAAAATAGTCTTTCTCAAATTCAATGTAAGAACTCCCTTTGATACACACACCACTGAATATTGTTCTCTTGTTTTGACAATGGTCATTTGTGTGAAACTTGTATCCATTCACATAACAACTATTGTAAAAGGTTGCGTATTTATTAGGTCCACTACAAAGGTCGTGAACCACTATATATCATAAAACTATATAAACATGTAACCACATAATCAGAAGAACAAAAGAAATTTTAAGCTTGTAAATAAGAGACCTACTAAGGGGGTGTTTGTTTTGGCTTGTATAGTGGGCTTATGGCTTATGGATTTTCAACTTATTTTTTCATAAGTCACTTTTTGTGGCTTATTTTGAAACTTTCTGAGTTATATAAGTTTATCAAGTCATAGTAAGCTTATATAAGCCGAAAAATTTTAAAATAAGCCACAAAAAGTGAGCTTATGAAACATAAGCCAAAAACCACATAAGCAATAAGCCCACTTTATAAGCCGAAACAAACACCACCTAACAAATTGTAAACATGTCACCAGTCACCACATTATGAACAATTAATTAATTTTCAATTACAAATGAAACACAAAACAAATGAAACCTTTAATAGAGAAGAAACCATACGAGCATAAAACAAATGAAACACAAAACCATATGAATATCATATATAAAGCTTTAATAAAGAAAAAAAATTAGAAGCATATATGGTATAAACTAGTGATTAATTGATGAAAATTTCACAAAATTAAAAAGAAAACAAACCAACCTTTTTTTTGATGACAATGATTCAAAGTTTTCTTGGCGAAATGAATCAAATATTTAGATGTATAATTTTTAGGAGGTTAGGTGGGGAGGCTGCAAAGAGAGAGAAGAAAAGTGGTAGAAAGTTTTTTAGGTCAAGTGTTTTAGGGGGAAACTTTTTTTTTTGGTATGGAGGGAACTTTAGAAAATTTTGATTTTGGGAGGGTAAATTTTACTTTGGTAAAACTAAATATTTCAAGCAATTACAAAGTTTATAAATTTATTGAGCAAAAGAAATAAATGATAAATGATGAATGGAAAAAACTAGAGTTATGCAAATAGAATATTAACATGTTCAAAATGCGAAATTAGAAAAACTAATAAATCGTCCGTGAAACTAATTAAGAGTTACACTTTTCAAGATACATGTATACCATTAACTATCGCAACTTATGGACAAAAAAATCGTGTGATGTTTGATGTTTCAATTCTTAATTTTCGTGCTAAAAGGAGTTTTGCTGGCCACATAGAGTGTATGGATTTTAGCTAGTTGGGTTAACGACATGATTATTTATTTTTGTGAAGTTAAACTGACATTATTTAGACATGAGTTGGTTAGATAAACTTAGTTTATACTTGTAATCAACTAAAAGGAATGACACTATCCAATGGTTCACGTTGTGGACATCCGTGAGGGAGGAAAAGAATGACACTTGTTGTGTCATCCTTGGTCGTGTCGTAGGGATGACCCATGTATGATATCGCGTATCAATGTATTGTTCGTAACATTACTTCCTCATATAAGCTAGTGGCACGTGGTTTCCGTTGTAACCCTAGCTTAGACTCGTCAGTCATGGTTTGAATATGTTTATCAAGTTTGATCGTGTTTGTGTTTCTTTGGAAGCCGTTTCTCAGGCAGGTTGTGACCGGCCTTAGCCTCGGTGGGCTTATCTTAGGCCTATTTCAAGTGTATGGCTAGCTGGGCAATGAAGCTCACATACTTATCAGATGTAATTTGATGTCATTGATCTTTCTATACAAAAAGGAATAATGGTTTTATAAGAGTGCACTTAAACTTGGTTTGAGTGGAGGCCATAACTTGGTAAGCGTCATCTATGACTCGATGTATCTTATGGTGATATGGCCACAACGGCCTTGTTACGCTGTAGTTGTGACATCACCAAGATCTTTTCGAATCTCAATGCAAGTTACTAAGCAACTCTAGTGAGGTTGTTATGCAGTAATGTCTCGATGAATAGACTTGGTCTCTTTAAGCAAGAAAAGGATTACGGCGTAGCCCTTACGATCCAACTACCCGTAATGTATGTCTTGTCCAAAGATGTTTTGTATTTTCTTCAAATCAACCTTTCATTTTGTTCACATGCTCAATTTTAACTAATAACAAAATATGAAGCAATTAAGTATATATTCATATAAAAACATAACAAATACGAGCATTATATAAGGGAATTTAACACTAAAATTTATAGATGAACTTCCAATTTCCTTCGTTAAACAAGGAAATATAGTTTCAAAGAATGAAGCATTCCTTGATTCCATTAATGTACCCTTTTGTATATCCGGATTTTTCGAATCACGTACAATGAAACGATAAGCACTGCTATTCTTAGCATATCCGATGAATATACAATACACAGATTTAGGTCCAATCTTTTGGGCCTGGGAGTCGATATCAGCTTCTTTGCTAGACACCCTCACACTCGTAAGTACTGATATGATGGTTTTCTTCCCATCCATAATTCATAAGGGGTCTCTTCTTTTTCCTTACGAGATATCTTATTTAAAAGATAAGTAGTCAGTCAATGGCTTCCCACATGTCCGGCTTAGACCGAACTAATCAACATGGCATTAACCATTTCTTTCAAGGTACGGTTCTTCCTTTCTGGCAATACCGCTCGCTGAGGTGAATAGGGAGCAGTGAACTCGTGTCTAATTCCATGTTTCGCACATAGATCAAAGAAATGGAGACACATACCTCCTCTATCACTGTACCACCTTGATTTTCTTACTAAGTTGATTCTCAACTTCGTTTTGTATAGAACAAACTTGTCTATAGCTTCATCTTTACTTTCTAAGTAAACATAGTAATACTTTGTACAATCATCAATAAACGTGATAAAGTACTTATTGCCACCTTTTGTGGGTAGTGATTTCAAATCACATATGTCAGTGTGTATCATATCGTGGTCGTTGTTCAACCTATTGAAAGATGCTCTTGTAATTTTGGCTTCAACACAAGTTTCACATTTATATTTTGAGTCAATATGGAAATTAGGTATGCAATTAAATTTAATCAAACGACGAATTGAATTAAAATTTACATGTCCAAGATGGCCATGCCACATATTAGAAGACTCAATCAAGTAAGCAGAATAATTCATCTTATTGATATCTTTCTTAACAACCATTACATTGAGTTTAAACATACCATTCAGGGCATATCCCCTACCAACATACACTTGATTCTTAGAAAGAACAAACTTATCAGACTCAAAAACCAAACGAAAACCAAACTTGTTCAACAACCAACCAGACATAAGATTATTGAGAATCTCTGGAACATACAAGACATTAGTCAACTTGAGCTCTTTCTCGGATGTCATCTTCAAGATTACATCTCCTTCGCCCTTGATTTCAGCAGTTGCAGAGTTGCCCATGTACGATTCTTCCACTATCAACCGCTCCAAAGAGGAAACATACTCTTATCAGACACACATGACGCGTAGCCCCAAAGATCCACCCACCATTCTGTTGTTGGAACCTACCAAACTTCAGCGATCATGGCAATGAATCGACACCATAGCAATCATGTCCACATATTCATTCACCATATAGCTGGCGTGGAGTCACCCGCTTCGCATCTTACGTTAGCAAAGACGGTGACTGGCTGGTCACAATTGAAACACACCCCTTGGAACTTCGTTTCACATCAAGTAGCTTTAGGAGCAAGATAATCAGACTTCCCTTTGCCCTTCTTGTCATTCTTTCCTTTTCCTTTGCCTTTAGCTTTGACATTGGACTTTGAAGATGACTGAAACATGCTCAACCATATTTGCCTTTGCAGAATCAGCGTATACGTGTTTTTCCGAAAAGCTTATTGTCCTGTTCAATACGAAGACGCAACAAACAGTCTTCAACACTCATCTCCTTTCGCTTATGCTTCGTAGTTCTTGAATTCCCATCACTGGAGGTAACTTTTCAATAATAGCAGAACTTGAAAAGTTTCACTCAAAGTCATTCCCTCAAGATGAATGTCGTGTAGCAAAACCCTGCAGATCTTGAACCTGACTCATTACATTCTTTGAATCATCCATCTTGTAATCCAAAAAACGAGCTACCACGAACTTCTTCGCACCAGATCCTCAGTTTTGTACTTGCGTTCCAATGACTCCCATATTTCTTTGGCGTCTTGGTCTTGGTACACGTTGTACAAAGAATCAACCAAACCATTCGAAACAAGTGTGACACAAAAAATCCGAATGTTTCCATGCTTCCAAGGCTTGAACAGCCTGTTGATTAGAGGATTGACCTTCTCGCAGAGGTTCCATGTTGTGGGTTCTTTTAAGAACCGCGCAAGGTTCAAAGTAGTCAGATAGAAAAACATCTTTTGTTGCCACCTCTTGAAATTTACCATTGAATTTCTCTCGGTTTCTCACATGATTAGCAACCCGGTTAAAATGGCCAACAGCTTACGTTCACAGGAGTAGTCTCAGGAGGGGTAGTGGTGTTTGTCATCCTGAAAATTCAAACACAAACAGTTAATAAATCATCATATAATATCGGTATCTAAGAAATTCAATCGATTTCTGTTATGCTAGAATGATCTGCTTCAAAGAAACTCAATCTTGGTTTCAATGAATCTAGATTTAAATAAATGACCAAGTAAATATTCAAAGATATAGAAACCAATCATGGTTTCAATATAACTGATAAGAATAAACTATTTTAAAATCGCCAGATCACGTACACCAAATCAGAAATTAAAATCCGTTTATAAACTGTTTTCCAAAGAAACTCAATCCTGGTTTCGACAGGAAAATGGGTTTGTTAATAAAATCGGTAATAATAATTAATCCAATTTAATAAAAGCGTTTTTAATTCTCGTTAAACGAACTGTTTAAGACCGTAGAAAACGGTGCACACTTTTATTAATAACGAAGTCGTGACACAGCTAATAATAAATGAAAATTAAAGATGAAAATTAAATACAAACGAAAGGGGTAGAAGCGGAAGACGCACTCTAAATTGATAAGCATGTTACGAAAGGTGCACACTTTACTACTACTTTTCTACCTTTAGTATTATTTTGAAGTCATTTTCAAGAACAAGTCTTGTTCTTATTTTTACATGCTTGTAAGTGGCATACATACCACTACAATTTTTGGTTTTATTACAAGGCCTTGTTTACATACCTTGCCTTAATCTTGATTCTCACAACCACAAGATTATATAAGCATGTTACTAACCTTTCTTTTATAGGAATTTTTTATTTTTCTTTGACGCAAACAAGGAGCTACCGTCAAGGGGAGTTAGAAGTTTGTTTATTTCTTCCAAGGGTTAACTTTTGTTTCGACAAAAAGGGGGAGAAGAAGTAAAACTTAGGGGCTTTCAAACTTACATCTATTTTTAAGTTTTACTCATCATAACATTATGTTTTGTCATCAACAAAAAGGGAGATATTGTTAATACAAATAAACCGTGAAAAACGCGTTATTAATATTTTGCGATCTCTTTGTGTTTTGTTGATAACCAATGTAATGTTATCTTAAGTCAAATTATAAAGATACATGTTATTTTTGTAAAGCATTTACATATAGCCTTTTAAATACAAAAATGTAATAATTAAGCATTTGTTGTAATAGTTTATTAGGATGGGTAAAAACTATAACCCATGGACCATAACCCATGGATCTTAAACCCATACCAAAGAAGACTTGATACAATGTATACTTAGATACATTGAATCTAGAGAAAACCCATGGACCAACCCATAACCCATGACCCATAACCAAAAAACCCATGGGCAAAGAGGAGCGTACCACGGATCCCTAGGATTACACTAGCCGGATCCCAAGTGGAAGGGATCCGTGGGATCCGTGGAACAGAGGAGAAATTTGCCTATAAATAGAGAGCCATTTCTTCATTCTAACTCACCCCTCTTCTTACTAAATCTCTCATACACTCTCATTCTCTTCTAACATATAGATCACTTGATCTAGAGAGTTGTTCTTTCTTTCTTTCTATTTGTGATCCTCATATAGGTCCTTCTCTAAGGCGAGATCACGAGCATTCTACAAGTCATCCAAGCAAGGGGTCCTTGATTGATTTGTCACTCCGCAAGATTTCTGTAGCGAAGATCTTGTATTTGATATTTCACATATTTGTTGTGTAATAGTTGTGTTGGTTTGGTCCACTGTATACGGACTCGGTATTCAGCTTTGTACCGAAAAAGTGAGCAACGCTAGAAGGCTCCGCCAAGTGAAGGAGTTTGTTGACATAGTGCTTGAACTCGAGTGTGACTCGGGGAGTTGAGTAGGGCAAGGAAGGTGACCTTGTAGCCGAACCACTATAAATCGGTTGTGTCATTTCTATCCCTTAACTTTATCTATTTGCTTGCATTATCATTAGATCTATAAGTTCTCAACATCCATACGATTTCACATAATATCAATCTAAAAGATTTTGAAATCAATTAAAACCGCAAAACTATTCAACTTCTAGTTTTCACATAGCCAATACCTAACTTGGCCTCCAAGATAAATATCACCTTAAAATAAAAGGATTCTTCAAATCTGCGATTTGTATAAACACGATTTGATATCTTTTATTTATATAAACTGATTCTGTATAACTTGTTCCGTTTAAATCATTTCTAAAATAAACGATTACAAAATCTGGAACTTATTAAATTGAAACGAAATCGCGAGAAAAAGATTCAAGACGCATGCGAGGTTTCTGAGTCTGATTCGGTTCATAGGTCGCGGGCTCGCATGAGTTCGAAGCTTCAACCCATTTTGGCCCGAACTTTAAATCTGCACCCCTGGCCAAGACGTAGGTGTTGAGTAAAACCAACAAGTTATTTTGAAGGTTCATATCAAGATTTCTATATAAACAAGGTTTCACTTCTTGTTTTGGGCTTATGATACTCCCACTTTTCCATATTTGTTTCACGTCCCACTTTAAGACACGATATCTCATTCATACTAACCCATTTTGGACACGCTTTAGCTCGTTATAAGCTCGCCAGGAGAACGAAAAGCTACCAAGAAATATAAATATATATAACATATACATATATTAAATAGTGTCCAAACATTTTCAAAAGTCACTTTGCAAAATTATTTTCCAATGTTAGCGCTACTAGGACTGAAACGAAAAAGCACAATGATGTTGTTGAAAGGTTTGGAGTTCTAAAGACAAACACCTGTTTTACAAATCTAGAAAAGCAAATTGAACCTTAGTGCCATTCTGTTTCTCAAAATGCAAACTCTTCATACCAACCCTATGATTATGTCCAACCGTCCCGAAGGTGTTCTAATTCAATATCTCACATTTACACGACTGGATTTGTCTTATACAATGCAACATATTTGTCTTTACATGCACAATCCCCGTGAGCCACATTTTGCGCCTTAAACGATCTTACAACACATTCTGAGACTTTGGATTTTTGTATAATTTATATTCATCTTCGCCACCTCTTGTTGGTTATTATGCAGATGCATTTGACTATTCTGTTTTGGAATGCATTGAGTTGGCAAAGATAATGCAGATGCACAACTAACAATCATCAACGCCCCTAGCAAAGGATTTCTCGGTATTTTGATGTTACTAAGATATGGTTGATGAGAGAGTATGATAATGTTGAATCTTGGTTCATGTTTTTCAAATTGAAAACAAAAGATTATCATGTCAATTTTTTGCAACCTATCACCAATGGTGATTTATTGTTATATGACAAGACGGGGCATGTTATTTATGATCATGAGATAGAGTCGTTCACTAAAATTTGAAATTTAGACCTACATGTAGGGAGGTGGAGATGGAAACATATGTTGAAAGCGTTGAATTGTTAGGCTGCCCCCAGTAGGGGGATTCAATCCCCCTCATTTTCTCTGTCACGTCACCTTCTCCAAATGACCTTCAAAGCATTAGGTGACCCATAGGTATTACCAAGTCTTTTTTCAAAAAAATATTTTAAACACAAAAATAAAATTTCATTAATAATTAAAAGGTTACATAATAATTCAAATAAAATTAAAACATTACGAAACTTATTTAAACATTACAACACTTATTAAAAATCTAGGGTCATAAGGCCTTGACGCTTCTTTGAGTTTCTCGCATTGTTTGTTGTTGAATTATGGCAAAGATTCGCTGACATGCAGCAATAGAACATGAGATCTGCATCATATTTCTTTTGTCGCCTAATTCAAGTTTTCGTTTTCTAGTGCCAATTTTTTTGTCTCCATTTCTTATCTCTTTGCTCCATCTCCAACTCGATTTGCCGTTGTTCTAGCTCTTTTCTTCTTCAAACCATAGTGCTTTGCTGCCTATTCCTCAATGCCTTGGACTTGATCTTGCCCATTTCTAAGCAACACCTTCCATAATCATGTTTCAAAAACTCAAGATTTCTTTTATTCTTCATGGGTGATCAATTTACCCCAATTGGTCATCGTGCACGCATCAAGGTAATATCCGAAGGTACATCCGAAGCCTAAGAAGTCCTTTTGTTTTTATGACCATCATCTTGGCTAAAAGCTTCAACATTCATTATCCTTCCAAGCGAATGGTCCCTCAAAAATCTTCCAACAATGCTCCAAACAAACGGATGACCACACACTAGTTGGTATGCATCACACGTTTGTTGATAAACAAATAAGGTCATTCTCACCACTTATAAGAATTCCGAGAGCATTGTTGTAAATGGCACAAAATTGACCAAATCTAGGACGAATCTTATTTTTCCACTTTGTAATGATAGAGTTGTAGGTTCTTAAAAACCAACCTCCTTCCAAAGTAATCAATAACTTCTTCGCACAAAATCCTCTAGCAGCTTGTTGTTTACTTAGTTACATTATTCTGATACATCATGAACCAAACACATAATAAGACCCATCTCTTCTTCTTGCAATCAAAGCGACCGAATCATTCTTGGATTCACTCATTCCTTTTCTTCTTAGACATCATCATCCGTTAACAGAGGAGAAATTTGCCTATAAATAAAGAGCCATTTCTTCATTCTAACTCACCCCTCTTCTTACTAAATCTCTCATACACTCTCATTCTCTTCTAACATATAGATCACTTGATCTAGAGAGTTGTTCTTCTTTCTTTCTATTTGTGATCCTCATATAGGTCCTTCTCTAAGGTGAGATCACGAGCATTCTACAAGTCATCCAAGCAAGGGGTCCTTGATTGATTTGTCACTCCGCAAGATTTCTGTAGCGAAGATCTTGTATTTGATATTTCACATATTTGTTGTGTAATAGTTGTGTTGGTTTGGTCCACCGTGCTACGGACTCGGATCTAGCTTTGTACCTAAAAGTGTAAGCAACGTTTTTAAGGCTTCTCCGCCAAGTGAAGGAGTTTGTTGACATAGTGCTTGAACTCTCGTGAGTGACTCGGGAGGGGAGTAGGCGAAGGTGACCTTGTAGCCGAACCACTATAAATCGGTTGTGTCATTTCTATCCCTTAACTTATTTGCTTGCATTATCATTAGATCTATACTGTTCTCAACATCAATACGATTTCACATAATATCGAATCTAAAGTTTTTGAAATCAACTTAAAATCGGCAAAACTATTCAACCATCTTCTAGTTTTCCACAATTGGCATCAAGAGCTAAGTTTATAAAAGTTTTAAAATAAAATTGTATTTTAAAAACTTTTCGATCACTATGGGTTCTGAAAATTATAAGGAAGGCAATCTATGCAACGACCACCACTACTTGAAACTAATGGTTTTATATATTGGAAAAATAGATTCGAAACATATGTGAAGTCTAAAGATATTGATCTTTGGTACATTATTGTTGAAGGTGATTTTGAGGCTACCTCAAATGATGATAAAGGAAATTTAGTTCACATACCTCATGATAAACTAAATGATGAAATGAAGAAAAGCTTTCTAAAAATAGTGAAGCTAAAATGGTTTTGTATAATGCTTTACCTAAAAAGGAATTGAAAAGAATTTCTATGCTTAAAACCTCTAAAGAAATTTGGAATTTTTTAGTTGTAACTCATCAAGGCAACCAACAAGTTAAAATAATAAAATTGATTTATTTGTTCAACAATATGAACAATTTTCAATATCGGATGAGGAAACTATAGATCATTCATTTGCTAACTTTAATACTATTATTACATCTTTACAAGCACTTGATGAATTTTTTCTAGCCGTAACCATGTTAGGAGATATCTAAGGGCGCTTCCATCGAAGTGGAGATCCAAGGTGACGGCAATCGAAGAGTCAAAAGATTTGACAATCCTCACCTTCGATGAACTCATAGGCAACCTAAAAGTCTACGAGCTTGTCCTTGCTAAAGATTCAGAAGCCTCAAAGGTGAAAGAGAAACACAAATCTCTTGCCCTTAAAGCCAAAAGGCTTCGAGCGATGAGGAGAACTCATCTTCGAGTAGTGACGACGAAGAGTACGCTATGGCGGTAAGGGACTTTAAAAAGTTCTTTAGAAGAAAGGGTAGATCCGTCAAACAACCGTATGTTGATAAGAAAGGCTTTCAGAAAAGCAAAGAGGACGAGAAGCCAAAGGATGATCGTACTTGCTTTAAGTGTGGGGACCCAAACCACTTTATTAGTAAGTGTCCCAAACGGGATGATCAAAAGGCGTTAGAGTGGCGCACGCGTGGAATGAGCGGAGGAGGATAAAGAAATTTGTCTTATGGCAAATGACGAGGTATGTCTTGAATACTATAGTAGCTCATCACTTGATGATGACTCATTACATAATGAATATGATAAACTATGCAATATTAGCTTAAAACTAGTTAACAAAACAAGCTTTTAAAGAGTCAAAATAAACGTTTAGATAAAGAAGTCATAGAATTAAAAGCAAAACTAAAACGTTTAGAAAGGGTAAAATAGCAAGTGGTGAATGTGAACTTTACGTTCAACTTCAAACACTAGTGGATCACTTAGATTCTAAAATTGCTAGAATGAGCACGAACACTTTAGATACAATACTCGATAGCGTTAAAACCGTTAACAATCAAAAGGGTCTAGGTAGTCAACAACTTGATCCATCAACTAGTGAAAGTAAAGAAACAAAATTTGTTAAGAACTAGAAAAACCAAACCCATTTGTTGTGGCGGATCCCACGAATCCCCTAAAAAGGGAACCGGCTAGTGTAGAAAAAGGGATCCGTGGATCTCTGCTGTGCAAACATTTGTAGCAATAATGTAGCTCCTTCATCTAGAACTGAGTTTGTCATAGTTAATAGGAAGAAACCAAATCATGTCACCACTAGACAACCACCTCCAAAATATAATCCTACTTTTGCAAGAAACAAAGCTCCATCTTTTCAAAACCTAATTCATTTAGGAGACCTAATAACGTTTAGCCGAAAAGTAACCATCAAATGGGATGGAATCAAAACATGCAAAACGGTTTTCCTTTTCAAAACTTTGCTCCATGGAATGCATACTCATCTTATCCATACATGTCTAACATGAATGGAATGTTTAACACTAATGGACCCATGAACAAATGGGGACCAAACTTTTGAGTTTATTATTGTTTTAGGTGTGCTTAAAGGCGACCTAGACCCGATGAATGGGTCAAGGATAGCGGGTGCACAAGGCACATGACCGAATAGGATCTATTCTCCACAAATGAATCCATTAATGGAGGTAATGTGGTGTTTGGAAATAGCAAAAGTAGAATCATCGGTAAAGGTACGATTTCTAACAAATCTCTAACCATTAACGATGTGTGTCACGTAGAAAACCTAAACTTTAATCTCTTAAGTATAGGACAAATATGTGATAAAAAGTGCAATGTACTTTTTACCAAACCGGTAGTAAGATATTAAAAAATGGCATAACCATAGGAAGAGGAATTAGGAAACATGGAGTCTATGTCATTAAAATCGGTAATGAACCTAAAGACAAATTATGTCTTACCTCTATGGATGATACTTTGACCTTATGGCATCGAAGATTGGGTCACGCCAACATGCGACTTCTTCAATCGCTATCATCCAAAGATCTAGTAAGAGATCTACCTAAGTTAAAATATGAACATCATTTTGTGATGCTTGTAATGTAGGAAAACAAGCTCATTCGAGTCATAAAGCTAAAAACATGGTGTCCACAACTAGGTGTCTAGAATTACTACATATGGATTTATTTGGTCCATCCGCTATCCAAAGTTATGGAGGCAACTACTACACTTTGGTAATAGTGGATGACTACTCTAGGTATACATGGACAAAATTTTTAAAGAACAAAACGGAAACCTTTAACTATTTTGAAATATTAAGCAAAAAGATCCAAAGACAACTAGGAAGTCCCATAGTGTCTATTAGGACGGATCATGGTAGGGAATTCGATAATGAAGTGCAATTCAGAGCTTTTGTGACGCTAATGGTATTACTCACAACTTCTCGGCTCCACGACTCCAATCGAATGGGGTATTAGAAAGAAAGAATAGAACTCTACAAGAAATGAGTCGAACCATGCTTAATGAACAATCCATACCTCAAAAATTTTGGTGTAATGCCGTTGATACTTCAACGTATATACTCAATCGAGTCTTGATTAGACCAATCTTAGGAAAAACTCCATATGAGTTACTTCGAGGCAAAAAGCCTACGTTAAATCATTTAGAGTCTTTGGTAGTAAATGTTTTATTCTTAACACTAAAGATTACCTTACAAAATTTGATCCTAAATCAACCGAAGGTATCTTTTAGGTTATTCGCCAAATAGCAAAGCTTACGCCATATTAAACAAAGAAACAATGAAGGTAGAAGAGTCATTAAATATAAAATTTGATGAAAGTCCACCCAAACCCTCTCCACCTCTTGTCGATGATGAGATTATAGAAAGTGAAGCCATAGTAATAAAGAAAAAGATAAGTGAAGAAGAAGAACCTCTAAGTGATGAAATAGTAAACATTAAAGAGTCCAAAGATCACCCCGTAGATAAAGTCATAGGAAAACTAAACGAACGAACATTAAGAATACACAAGAAGCCATAAAAGATGAAAGTTGGGTAATGGCTATGCAAGAAGAACTAAATCAATTTGTTTCTAATGATGTTTGGACACTTGTCCCTCCACCTAGTAATCAAACCATAATAGGAACCAAATGGGTTTATAAAAACAAATTAGATGCAAACGGAGTAGTGTCTAGGAACAAGGCTAGACTCGTTGCTCAAGGGTATAACCAACAAGAGGGAATAGACTTTGATGAGACCTACGCCCGCGTGGCTAGATTAGAGTCTATAAGAATACTTCTTGCGTATGCTTGTGCTAATGATCTAAAGCTTTATCAAATGGATGTCAAAAGCGCTAAATGGTGTCATAAATGAAGAAGTATATGTAGCTCAACCTCGGGCTTCATTGATTTTGAAAAACCCAAACATGTGTATAAATTAAAGAAAGCCCTTTACGGTCTTAAACAAGCTCCAAAAGCTTGGTATGATAGACTCAAGTCATTTCTAGTTAAACACAACTACACCATGGGGTTAGTTGACAACACACTTTTACTAAGAAAAGAGAGTCACATATAATCATAGTACAAATATATGTAGATGATATTATATTCGGATCCACTTGTCAAGACATGTGTGATGATTTCTCTAAAATCATGCATGACGAGTTCGAGATGAGTATGATGGGAGAACTTAGTTTCTTTCTTGGTCTACAAATAAAACAAGTAGAAGATGGTATCTTCTTTAATCAATCTAAATACATCAAGGAGATGTTAAAGAAATTCGGTCTAGAAGAGTCAAAACCAATTAGGACTCCAATGTCATCCGACACCAAACTCACAAAAGATGAGGACGGAGAATCCGTAGATAATACTAAATATCGTGGCATGATAGGTAGCTTCTCTACCTCACGGCAAGTAGGCCGGATATCATGTTTAGTGTTTGCTTATGTGCTAGGTTTCAAGAAGACCCCAAAATATCACACCTAGAAGCCGTAAAAGGATATTTAGATATATTAAGGGTACAACACAATTAGGATTATGGTATCCTAAGGGCACGGGAGTAGAAACAATTGTATATGCAGATTGACCATGCGGTGATTACGTTGATAAAAAAGTACAAGTGGGGTATGTACTTTTATGGGATGTTGTTTAACATCATGGTTTTCTAAGAAACAAACGGCACTTGCAATATCAACAACCGAAGCCGAGTACGTCTCCGCCGCCAAAGCATGCCAACAAGCACTATGGATGAAACAAGCGTTAGTAGACTACGACATCCATCTAAGCAACATAGCCATCCTATGTGACAACAAAGGTGCAATCGATCTAAGCAAGAATCCGATATTGCATTCTCGCACAAAGCATATAGAGATTCGTCATCACTTCCTAAGAGACAATGTTCAAAAGGGGAACATCTCTATTGAGAAGGTAGCATCCGAAGACAACATAGCCGACGTCCTCACCAAACCGTTGAAGCGGGAACAATTCAACCTACCTCGTCTTGGTCTTGGTCTAATGGAACAAACGTCGTAATTTAATTGACTCTACAAGGTATGTAAACACTAGCCTTCTTCTTTCCGAGTCTAGGATTTCTATTTCACACACAACTCACAAACAATACGGGAATTTTCAAAACCCAAGATGAGTTTTTTTTTCACTTTATAGTTTTCTTATTTTTTAAGCCTACTTTCACAATGTTTTCTAAAAGGATGATACCTTCCTGTATCAATTTCACAAAAGCAATTTCTCACGTCTAGGACAAATCGCTTTTTCATTATTAATACAAAGTAAAAACCCGTTTTCATTGCATCTCATGTCTTTTGAATGCTAAAGGAGACACATAACTAATATGTGTTTTTGGGTACATTCATTTAAGCAACAATGAATTAGGAGCATTGATAACACAAAATTACGTACTCATGTACTAAATATGTGTTTTCGGGTTATCTCAATAGGATGCTTTTACACTTCTAGTTTATTTTCTATTCTTTTTAGGAGTCGAGATAACCGAAACTCCAAATAGTTTGCATATAGGCACACACTAGGCAAAAATGTTTCCAAAAGGAAAATTTTGTGCTTGCACGAAACACCGGACCCACGGATCCGGCCTTTATCTTTGGACGGATCCCTCAAAGGAAGGATCCGTGGGATCCGTGTAACAGAAGCTGTTTTCAACTTCTATTTTTCACTTTGGATGAAAAATCCACATTTGTTTCATTTTTGGGAGTATGCTCTTTAATGCTTGTGTTCTCATGATCACATGCCTTGAATTCATATCTAATCATTAGATTTTAATCCACATGTTGGGTCAAGCATTCATTACAATGCTTTGTTTTTCTATATATATAACTCCCAAAATGCTTGCATACTCCATCTCCTTCTCACAAACACACTTCATCATGTCCTCCAAAAACCCTTTAGGAGAATCATCTAGTACAAACAATCATGATATCCAAACCTTTGTACTTCCACCATCCAAAATACCACAATCAAATGCTAGGATATCCGCGATTAGTATCCATCTTGTTGTTTAGCAAAACCAACCTCAAATGGTTCATCCTCAACAAATAACTCACCACAAGATGCTTCCATTATAGCACCACCCTCATCACCAACAAGTACACCAACTTCATCACCACCTAAAATAACTCTTTTGGAACTCCTTAAGACTCCAACAAGATCTAACCAACCTAAAGAAAAATAATTAGTCTTTTCAACACCCCCACATCTCCAAATACTATCTTTCAAGATCTTGAAACATCACCACCATTAGCTCCCATCACATTACAAGAACATCTAGGTTCTTTTCCACCACCATTTATTAACATTCCGGATTGTGATCCATATTTTCCTATTTTTCCACCACAACTTCCGCAAAACTCAAATCAAAACAACCCGAAAAACTTCCGCACTCATTACCCACATCATTTACATTGTGAACATTGCCAATCCACTAGGGAAATTGCAATAGAAGTTAGGGAAGAAATGCGTTTCATACTCAACCTCATCCTTGATCGCATCAATACCATTACTCATCAAAACTTCCATCCATAACCTTATGCAAGCATGGAAGGAATCACTACTACTACTTTTCTACATTTAGTATTATTTTTCTTTTGAAGTCATTTTCAAGAACAAGTCTTGTTCTTATTTTTACATGCTTGTAAGTGGCATACATACCACTACAATTTGTTGTTTTATTACAAGGCCTTGTTTACATACCTTGGCTCCTAATCTTGATTCTCGACAACCACAAGATTATATAAGCATGTTACTAACCTTTCTTTTTATAGGATTTTTATTTTTTTTCTTCACTTGACGCCCCAAACAAGGGGGAGCTACCGTCAAGGGGAGTTAGGAGTTTGTTTATTTCTTCCAAGGGTTAACTTTTGTTTTAGACAAAAGGGGAGAAGAAGTAAAACTTAGGGGCTTTCAAAACTTACATCTAATTTTAAGTTTTACTCATCATAACATTATGTTTTGTCATCAACAAAAGGGGGAGATTGTTAATACAAATAAACCGTAAAACGTTTATTAATATTTTGCGATCTCTTTGTGTTTTGTTGATAACAAATGTAATGTTATCTTAAGTAAATTTATAAGGATACATGTTATTTTTGTAAAGCATTTACATATAGCCATTTAAATACAAAAATGTAATAATTAAGCATTTGTTGTAATAGTTTATTAGGATGGGTAAAAACTATAACCCATGGACCATAACCCATGGACCATAACCCATGGATCTTAAACCCATACCAAAGAAGACTTGATACAATGTATACTTAGATACATTGAATCTAGAAAAAACCCATGGACCAACCCATAACCCATGACCCATAACCAAAAACCCATGGGCAAAGAGGAGCGTACCACGGATCCCTAGGATTACACTAGCGGATCCCAGTGGAAGGGATCCGTGGGATCCGTGGAACAGAGGAGAATTTGCCTATAAATAGAGAGCCATTTCTTCATTCTAACTCACCCCTCTTCTTACTAAATCTCTCATACACTCTCATTCTCTTCTAACATATAGATCACTTGATCTAGAGAGTTGTTCTTCTTTCTTTCTATTTGTGATCCTCATATAGGTCCTTCTCTAAGGCGAGATCACGAGCATTCTACAAGTCATCCAAGCAAGGGGTCCTTGATTGATTTGTCACTGCATGATTTCGTAGCGAAGATCTTGTATATGATATTTCACATATTTTTTGTGTAATAGTTGTGTTGGTTTGGTCCACCCGGTACTCTGGACTCGGTATCTAGCTTTGTACCGAAAAAGTGTAAGCAACGTTGTGAAGGCTTCTCCGCCAAGTGAAGGAGTTTGTTGACATAGTGCTTGAACTCGCGAGTAGGTGACTCGGGGAGTGGAGTAGGGCAAGGAAGGTGACCTTGTAGCGGAACCACTATAAATCGGTTGTGTCATTTCTATCCCTTAACTTTATCTATTTGCTGGCATTATCATTAGATCTATACGTTCTCAACATCCATACGATTTCACATAATATCGAATCTAAAAGTTTTTGAAATCAACTAAAAATCGGCAAAACTACTCAACCCCCCCTTCTAGTTTTCCACACAACCCTCAGCAGATTCCTATCGAAGGGCGCAGACAGGTCCTTACCCTTCTTCAAAACACTTAAGGGTTGCACAGAAAAAAAGACATTTTAGTGGAGCATGGAGGCGGAGGATGCTTTTCAAAAGCTAAAAGAGTTCATGGAAATACTACCTACACTTATTGCCCCAATCAAAGGCGAAGTGTTGTTCATGTACATCGCCTTCAAGAGCATCAATGTTTTTCTGGCAAAAGAAAAAGAAGCAAATTCCTATCTACTTCGTTAGCAGAGTTCTTCAGGGAGCCGAACTAAACTGTCCAGAATTGGAAAAAATAATTTTAGATCTAGTTCACGCTGCAAGGCGCCTTCGAAGGTACTTCCAAGCTCACCCCATAACGGTGCTCACTGATAAACCAATCAAGCAAATATTTTCGAAGCCTGAGAAATCAGGAAGGATAGCCAAGTGGGCTATCGAGCTAGGGGAACATGAGATAGAATACAAGGGTAGGAATTCTATCAAAGGGCAAATACTGGCAGATTTCTTAGCAGAGACACCCTTCGAGCCCAACCAGAATAACAAAGTGGTAGAAAAGAAACCCTCGAATGTGGAGGAAGGGTGGAAGCTTTACAATGATGGGGCTTCTAGCTCCGATGGTTCAGGAGCAGGTTTAATGCTAGACAACCCAGAAGGTAAAATTACACTGCATTACTCGCGTTTTGAATTGTATGCTACTAACAATGAGGCAGAGTATGAACGATGTTATCAGGCCTCCGACTTGATAAAGACATGGAGGTTCAGAACTTGGCTATTTTTGTTGACTCATAACTAATAGCAAACCAGATCAAGGGCTCCTACGAGGCAAGGCAACCTGTCATTAAGCGTGCACGGATAAATCCAAGGAAATTCTCGAAGGATTAGGTTCCTATAATAATAGAGTATGTTCAAGGAACCAAAATAAGAAGCAGTCATTAAGTAAGTTGGCCTCGATGGCATTTGCACACCCAAAGGAAGTTTCGGTTGAAGTGTTATTTGAAGGTCAATAATAAGGAAAGAAGTAAACTTATGATCTTAAAGAAGGTGTCAAATATGACTCCGTCGGGAATAGTTGATAAGTGGCATCTTGACGGAGGATCCAAAGTTGGCACGAAAGGTCCGGATAAAATCACCACAATATAGGATCATGGGAATTACCTATACATAGGTCTTTTTGTCTCCATGGCTCCGGTTGTGTAGGACCCAAGCAAGCTTGAACATCATTCGGAAGTACACGAGAGGTCAACATGAAACGCTAGGACCTCGCTCTGTTGTTTCTAAAATAATGAAGCTAGGATATTATTACAGCCGATGCATAGAGACACCATGGATATAATTCATAATGTGAAGCTGTCAAATCCATTCTCGAGTCCCAAGGCTACCAAAGCAAGACATGACCTCCGATTACATCCGTGGCCCCCGTCGATGGGGATCGATATAGTTGGTCCTTTACCAATAGCTCCAGGAGGGGTCAAGTTTTTGGTCGTAGTCATCGATTACTTACAAAATGGGTGAAGCGAACCCAACTGGCGGCAATCACGGGAAGGCATGGAAAGTTCATATGGGAACACATTTGGGTCCACTACATCATCATATCGGACAAGCGGTTTAGAAGGGGTATTTCTGTATTCTTGCAAAGGTTTAAACATCCAATCATTCACCTCCATCTACCATCCTCCGTGGGTAACGAACAGTGGAAGTTACCAATAAATTTTATCGAACGAATACAACGAGGCTCGATCAAAACCACCTGGTTGGGCGGATGAGCTACTCAAGTGCTTTGGGAGCAGGGCCTCATACCAAGACGGCCATGGAGAAACACCTTTAGCCTAACATATGGAATGGCCGTGATACCTTAGTAAGTGTTGAAATGGAACGATATAACAACCCGTAAAATTTGGATTATTATAATAATATTTACACGTCGAGAAAAATTCAAATCAATTATTTCCCACAAAATGCCAAAATCTAAAATATAAAACGAGAGGTCATTTCGTTCCTTTGAAACCCGACACGCACATACGATACTGCCACTAAGTATCGTGAAATATATTACTTGTCCAAGTTAAAATTAAAGCATACATGCTTAATCCATTAGTTATTAAGCATCTGTGGTAGCAGTATCATACATAGACTAAAAATAAATAATGAGATAAGCAAAATATATACATTTTATCATTCAATGATAATTTGAGAAAGAAAACGAGAAGTATCTCAGTAAATTCAGAAAGTCACTTGGCCGCACGCTTGTAGCCAAATTAATAGCAAACATTTATAATAAAATTTCTACGTAATAATAATAATATATTATTACACTTATATAACGCTTACAAAATATAATTTATAACGGATTAGGAAGAAGTACGTTCTTTCGAAGTTAAATGAGCGAGGATAAAAATCTAACAATTAAGGATAATAAAACAAAATTCATCTCTACTACCCTATCCTTCACCCACTGCCCCCACTCCTTTCCCCTTTCTTCTTCTTCTCGTCTGATCCCAAACCTCCTCACCCAAAAGTAGTTTATCTCTTTTCCACTTCTTGTTTTCTCTGCTCCACGCTATAATCAAGATGTAGTGATAGACCTCTATCAATCTTTTACTTTTTCTCTTCTATCTTGTCTCTTCCCGACAAGGAGCCGACTACACAAAAGGATAAGTCCCTTTCTTCTTGGCTTGGCCACCCTCGAAATCTAGGTCAATGATAGAGTTGCATTAAGAAGTAGAGAAGATGGGTAATGTTCATTGAAAAAGGTGTGACACCACAATCAATAATCAAAAGAGATGGTCCAAGTTTCTCTTTATTCCCCTTTTATGGTTGTTCGAACCATGGGTAGATCACACCCATCTCCCCTACCAAACTTTGCAAAAATAGATTCTCATCAAGGGTTTGATTGAAGTCTGGGTTGTTCGGGTTCCAGCTTGGATTCGAATCGGGTGAAGTGTATTCGGTCTTGTTTTCCTTTTGATCTCCTTCGTTGATCGACAACACAACTACCCTCGTTAAGGTTTTCATTTATTCCCTTCTTCCCTTGTAAAGTTCTGTAATCTTTGTTGTTGGTATAATTTATATATTGGATTACAAGACAAATTGTTTTTATCAATCGACATATTGATTTCAATGTTGTTGTTGTTGATTAATAAACTTGTGTGGCTACAAAGATTTTAAACATGTTAAAAATCACGAAAGAACAGACCTAAGTATTGGCTCGATTGGATTTTTGATCTGCGTATTTGAAATCGTTCATTTTGGTTAGCAATAAGCTCGGTTAGCTTAGTTTAGTTGTATTTGGTCTCGGCAACAAACGGGGCGGCGGGGGTTCCTTGGGTCGAGTTGTTTTCTTTCGGTTCCAGCAAAACATAACTTACAAGAGTGTGTTGTGTTATTACCATCGAGTCAATGAGACAACCCAACTAGGGTGTGTTTTGATTGTGTTCCAGTTGACGCGACCCAAACAAGGGTGTGTCGGCTTCATTTCTGGTTCGACCCCAACACCCACAAAGGGTGTGACGTTGGTTGACAAACCACCTAGGTGCGTTAGTTTTGTTCATTTTACAGCAAAAAGGGTCATTTCGATCATATCGTGTGAACCTGTGAGACCCCGTAACCGTGAAAGTAACATGGTCCCAGGTTGTACCCGACCTTCAAAATCACTAGTCGAGTATGGGTTTTGTTATTCTTGTTGTCATTCCTATACCAAAAGACTCAAAGGATTCTATATGGGTGTGTGAAATCAAGTCACGAAAGCATTTTGTTAAGTATGCTCGAGTCACATAAGACACCCCGAAGGTGGTCGTCGTATTATCTAGAAATGAGTCTCGAAGAAGACTCATAATAGTCTCGATAAATAACTGCTTGTTTTGATTTAAAACTACATTCGGATTTACATTTTCCTCAAAGAAATCTCCCAGGTTAAAAGTAAGTTGACATGTGCTTTGGTCAGCGGTGGCAAGGACTCATCCTACTACATTTTTGAGCATGTGTATGAACTGGGCCGAAGCCCTTAATAGTCCGTTTGGTTTAGTCGCAGCCCGCACTGAGTACTAATCAACTTCTTGGGTCCATGACTTATCGGTAATGTGTCAAGTGAATCAGTGTCCGTCTTATTGTAAACTACACGACTCGTTTCCATTCGACTCGTCTCGACTCATCATTTGCACTCGACATTCCCATTTGCAAACGCGACATATTATTTCCTACGACTCGTCGAAACATCAACATCACTTGTATATATTGAAACTTAGTACAAATATCTAATATAAACGAGTTTTGAAATAATAACAGAGTTTGTATTACTTACCTAGATTGAAAATGTCATACATTTATACTAGATGAAGTCATAAACATGGAAAACATATATTTTCAAATATTAGAAACCGGATAATAAACTCGATAAACAACTTTTGACATTTCCTCAACTCGAATAAATAGAAAATGTACACTTGGTTCATGCCAAATTTCCTAAAAACATTTCACTATTTTCCAATTCACAAACTAAATACATTCCATGGAAAATTATATTGTAATCTTCCTAATGTATAAGCAGTTATATACAACCTTCGAAACATATTAGTATTTGGAATATATTTATTAAAAATCTACATTTTATACTTCTAATATAATATACCTAAATTAAGTTAGGGCTTAACTTTTAAAAATAAATACATTTATACTAGATGGCTTAAATATATATATATATGTGTGTGTGTGTATATATATATATATATATATATATATATATATATATATATATATACCCTTAATATATATACATCCTTTCATTTACGAACAGCGTCTTATCATAAGAGTACTATTTTTTCGTACATTATCGCTTTGGTCTTCATTAGATCATAATTGCCTTCATCTTCAATATTCTTTACGAATTATACTCTCATAAGCCGAAATCCACCTAAATCTTGTAAACTATTCTAAGATAAATGATGCCACATAAGCAACAACAACAACAACAATAAAACATTTAAAATCTATAAAGTTAGTTAAACTTTATCGAGTCTTAAACATAAAGACTAAATTGCCGTATTAATTAGGTTGCGTGTCGGAGCCGTGCACTATCACTCCTTGATTTAATTCTCTTTAGACTTCATATTGCACATTGCCAAGGTGAGTTTACAGCTACCTACTTTCTTGTTTTATAACTGTTTTGGGGAGGATACATGCTCATTGTACTTAAATAATTTAATTCTTGAAATTATGCATTCTATCATACTATGTTTTATGATTGATATGTTTAAAGTTACATCACACATAGATGTTTTATGGACCATACCAAAATGCTTGATTTAGAATATTACAGTTTAGCCTAAGTCCTTAGATCCCAAATTTTCTTCATGAACCGTCAATTCTGCGGGAAGCGCGAATGTTATAAATAGATTATGACTCCTCGTTGGGTTGACCCCGCTTGGGTCAAGGCGAAACATATATCATGTCGGGACCGAGTGTATTGGGATAAACACTCGCCATGGGCTCACTAATTGTATGACTTCCTTGTGCATCTGGCTTGTCGTAGCCGGTTGCATGAACTTAGTGCTAGCGTAATAGATTCAACATATGACATTATATTCGTTGTAATGTACATATACCTATATGGTCCTTAATGAAATCTCTTCTATGAAATCCTTTTATGAATTGAAACTATAAACTCTATGACATTATGCAAGACGTAATGATCATCAACAACCAAATTTGAAACAATGTAATGAATCTCTTTTTATATAAACCTATGACTCACCAGTAAGTGACCTTTTAGCATGTATCTTCAGGTTTGAAGTGATAGCTTATCTTTGGAGGTGCAAGGCAAAGGCATGGCATGGTCATAGATGACTCTGATTTATGTATTGGGACACTCGTTTATAATGGGCCATTTCATCAAATCAAAAATGTAAACATTGTTTTAAGAAATGAATAAAAGTTTATTTATGAAAATCATTTGTTCTATGCATGTTGTGATACCATTTAGTAGCACCCCAAATACTTGTATGCTTCTTGAGCCATTTTGGGGTGTTCAGATTGGCATCGAGCCTAGGTTATAAGAAACTGGGTATTTTAAAACCTAGACTATAACCACTTTTACAAAACTAAACCCTATGACCAACAGCGTGCACACTTTTAGTGATGCCTCACTTATGATCATTGAGATCATAATTGATAAGATACATGTTTTATCACTGCTTTCCTAATTTCATTATAGGTTACAATTATCTTCCCTATCATTATATTTATTATCCACAGCACTACACCTTTCCTCACACAAAGAGAATAATTTTTCTAATCCTTCAAGACAACCTTTAAAAGTATTGTGCCATATTACTAGCGTAACTAAGCTAAGTATTTCAAAATTCATTGAACCTCGGTGAATATAGACTGATCACCTATATTCAACCAGGGACTATGGGACATAGCCTGTCACTATGTCCGACTGAGGTAATTTTCAGTACTTAGGATAGTTATAATAGCTTTATGTCCAGAGAGAAGATGATAATATTTTGATAAACATATAACATTTCAATAAACCACACATTGACGGTTACCTGACGCGCGAAACCACTCAGCCGGCATACCCTAATCACAAGCCACTCATCGGCATTACACTAATCACAAGCCACTCATGGCATACACCCAACCACAAGCCACTCATCGGCATTCCCAATCACAAGCCACTCACCGGCGCCACCCAATCACAAACCACTCATCTGCATCATCCTATCATAAGCCATCCACTAGCGTCACAATATTTCTAAATCATAAGCCACTCACTGGCGTCATACTACTTCTTAATCATAAACTTTATAATTCCATATCACAATTAGGTTATGTTATAGTCACTCCTACCCCACACCTTACACTCCATGGACAAATCAAACCATTCTAGGAGCAACCTTTCAATAACACCTATGAGAAAATACAATGAACCTTTGGCAAATCTAAAGGGCATGATAAAGGATCCATAATCCCACAGAAACTTGAAAACTTTACTCCCTACCTTGAGAAGTAAATACCTAGAAACTTCACCCACCTCTCAAGGATAACAGTATCTACCTTGTTACCCTTCTACAAACAAAAGAGTTTTCATACAAACTACTTTCGATTATCCCTCAAACCATTATAATCAAAATACTTCATAAATCACTTCATGAATTATTCTACAAACCAAGTTGCCACCTTACCATTTCATCATAAAATAAACTACAATTCTACCCATACCTTACCAAAATAAAGTGTTCCTTAATACTTTGAAAGGTATTCCAGAACCACTCTATTGGTTACTTATTTTCTCGAAATGTGTTTTAAATTAATACCCCATAAACACAAATGATCAATGTCCTCCTTGATAACTAAGCCTGACCTTAGGATGTATCCTACGCCTCTACCTAAAAACCTAGGTAACCATGAGGTTCATCAACTATTAAACCTCCAACCATTACTTAGAGACAACTAAACATTACTTTGTAGCCATGGGTAAATGTGATATCTTGATACACATTCTTGTTACAATATAATTCCCAACTTTAAGGATTTCTCTTTAAAATCCAACAATAATACTTTCAAATCCTTCGTAAATGAGACAAAATACTCATACACTAAAAGTTTATAAACTTCCTTATACATCCCATAACTAAGAACCGGTTTTACAATCTTTTAAAAATGTATCATTTTTACATGTTATCGATTTTGAAATCTGGTCTTAGTAAAACTTGTGTAAACGTTTACTCGAAAGAAAATTTGAAAACAAATGTCTCTTCACCCTTTAAAGAAGAAAGCACACAAACCCATAACGAACCTTAAGAATCAACCACTATACTTTAGAACCATTAAACACCAGAAATGGGTACGATTTGATAAAACCATGAGAAGTTAGAGGTGCCCACATTAACAAAATAGTGAAACCTCACAACATCAAAACTTGGAACCTTCACCCAATGAACCTACCCCAGAAAAATCATGACTCCTCAGATAAAGGATGTACTCCTGGCACAACACCTAGGTAACCATACCCAAAGGGGAAACCCTAGAACCAACCTAGGGAAACTCAAAACTTGTTCTAAATACCATCACCTCATCCGACACTTATCGGTAGCAATTTGAGATCCGGGACGGATCTCCAGTAAGGTGGGTAGACTATAACAACCCGTAAAATTTCGGATTATTATAATAATATTTACACGTCAGAAAAATTCAAATCAATTATTTTCCGACAAAATGCCAAAATCTAAAATATAAAAACGAGAGGTCATTTCGTTCCTTTAGAAACCCGACACCGCACATACGATACTTGCCCACTAAGTATCTGTGAAATATATTACTTGTCCAAGTTAAAATTAAAGCATACATAAGCTTAATCCATTAGTTATTCCGCATACTGCAGCGCAGTATCATACAAGACTAAAAATAAATAATGAGATAAGCAAAATATATACATTTTATCATTCAATGATAATTTACGAAAGAAAACGAGAAGTTATCTCGTAAATTCAGAAAAGTCAGCGACACTTGCCGCATAGCCGACACCAAATTAATAACGGCAAACATTTATAATAAAATTTCTACGTAATAATAATAATATATTATTACACTTATATAAACGCTTCTAAAAATATAATTTCTATAACTTTGAATTAGGAAAGTACGTTTACTCGAGGATCGACAAAAGACGGATAAAATCTAAACAACGTCTAAGGATAAAACAAAATTCATCTAATCTACCCCTACCACATCATACTCCTTTCCCTTTCTTCTTCTTCCGTCGATCCCAAACCTCCTACCCAAAAGTAGTTTATCTCTTTTCCACTTCTTGTTTTCTCGCTCCTTATATCAAGATGTAGTGATAGACCTCTATCAATCTTTTACTTTTTCTCTTCTATCTTGTCTCTTCGAATAAGGTTAGCTACACAAAAGGATAAGTCCCTTTCTTCTTGGCTTGGCCACCCTCGAAATCTAGGTCAATGATAGAGTTGCATTAAGAAGTAGAGAAGATGGGTAATGTTCATTGAAAAAGGTGTGACACCACAATCAATAATCAAAAGAGATAGTCCAAGTTTCTCTTTATTCCCCTTTTATGGTTGGAAACCATGGAGTGAACACCATCTCCCTACCAAACTTTCACAAAAATAAGATTCTCATCAAGGGTTTGATTGAAGTCCTGGTTGTTCGGGTTCCAGCTTGGATTCGAATCGGGTGAAGTGTATTCGGTCTTGTTTTCCTTTTGATCTCCTTCGTTGATCGACAACACAACTACCTCTTAAGGTTTTCATTTATTCCCTTCTTCCCTTGTAAAGTTCTGTAATCTTTGTTGTTGGTATAATTTATATATTGGATTACAAGACAAATTGTTTTTATCAATCGACATATTGATTTCAATGTTGTTGTTGTTGATTAATAAACTTCATGTGGCTACAAAGATTTTAAACATGTTAAAATCGAAAGAAACGGACCTAAGTATTGGCTCGATTGGATTTTTGATCTGCGTATTTGAAATCGTTCATTTTGGTTAGCAATAAGCTCGGTTAGCTTAGTTTAGTTGTATTTGGTCTCGGCAACAAACGGGTATTTGGGGTTCCTTGGGTCGAGTTGTTTTCTTTCGGTTCCACAAAACATAACTTCTGAAGTGTGTTGTGTTATTACCATCGAGTCAATGAGACAGCCCAACTAGGGTGTGTTTTGATTGTGTTCCAGTTGACGCGACCCAAACAAGGGTGTGAACTTCATTTCTACGTTCGACCCCAACACCCACAAAGGGGTGTGACGTTGGTTGACAAACCACCTAGGTGCGTTAGTTTGTTCATTTCTGACAAAAGGGTCATTTTGATCATATCGTGAACCTTGTGAGACCAGTAGCCGCGAAAGTAACATGGTCGGGGTTGTACCGACCTTGAAATCACTAGTCGAGTATGGGTTTTGTTATTCTTGTTGTCATTCCTATACCAAAAGACTCAAAGGAGTCTATATGGGTGTGTGAAATCAAGTCACGAAAGCATTTTGTTAAGTATGCTCGAGTCACATAAGACACCCGAAGGTGGTCGGTCGTATTATCTAGCAATGAGTCTCGAAGAAGACTCATAATAGTCTCGATAAATAACTGCTTGTTTTGATTTAAAACTACATTCGGATTTACATTTTTCCTCAAAAAATCTCCCAGGTTAAAAGTAAGTTGACATGTGCTTTGGTCAGCGGTGGCAAGGACTCATCCTACTACATTTTGAGCATGTGTATGGCGGGCCGAAGCCCTTAATAGTCCGTTTGGTTTAGTCGCAGCCCGCACTGAGTACTAATCAACTTCTTGGGTCCATGACTTATCGGTAATGTGTCAAGTGAATCAGTGTCCGTCTTATTGTAAACTACACGACTCGTTTCCATTCGACTCGTCTCGACTCATCATTTGCACTCGACATTCCCATTTGCAAAGCCGACATATTATTTCCACGACTTCATTGAAACATCAACATCACTTGTATATATTGAAACTTAGTACAAATATCTAATATAAACGAGTTTTGAAATAAACTAATGAGGTACTTGTATTACTTACAACTAGATTGAAAATGTCATACATTTATACTAGATGAAGTCATAAACATGGAAAACATATATTTTCAAATATTAGAAACCGGATAATAAACTCGATAAACAACTTTTGACATTTCCTCAACTCGAATAAATAGAAAATGTACACTTGGTTCATGCCAAATTTCCTAAAAACATTTCACTATTTTCCAATTCACAAACTAAATACATTCCATGGAAAATTATATTGTAATCTTCCTAATGTATATAAGCGAGAGTTATATACAACCTTAAAATATTAGTATTTGGAATATATTTATTAAAAATCTACATTTTATACTTCTAATATAATATGCACCTAAATTAAGTTAGGGCTTAACTTTTAAAATAAATATATTTATACTAGATGGCTTAAATATATATATATATATTTATATATATATATATATATATATATATATATATATATATATATATATATATATATATATATATATATATATATATATATATATATATATATATATATATATATATATATATATATATATATATATATATATACCCTTAATATATATACATCCTTTCATTTACACCGACAACGTCTTATCATAAGAGTACTATTTTTTCCGTACATTATCGTTTGGTCTTCATTAGATCATAATTGCCTTCATCTTCAATATTCTTTACGAATTATACTCTCATAAGCCGAAATCCACCTAAATCTTGTAAACTATTCTAAGATAAATGATGCCACATAAGCAACAACAACAACAACAACAAAACATTTAAAATCTATAAAGTTAGTTAAACTTTATCGAGTCTTAAACATAAAGACTAAATTGCCGTATTAATTAGGTTGCGTGTCGGGCGTCACTATCACTCCTTGATCTATTTCTCTTTAGACTTCATATTGCACATTGCCAAGGTGAGTTTCATAGCCCCTACTTTTACTTGTTTTATAACTGTTTTGGGGGAGGATACATGCTCATTGTACTTAAATAATTTAATTACTGAAATTGTGCATTCTATGCATACTATGTTTTATGATTGATATGTTTAAAGTTACATCACACATAGATGTTTTATGGACCATACCAAAATGCTTGATTTAGAATATTACGCAGTTTAGCCTAAGTCCTTAGATCCCAAATTGCCCTCTTCATGAACCGTCAATTCCTGGCGGGAAGCAGCGAATGTTATAAATAGATCTATTGGGGGTGACTCCCCTGTTCGGTTGACCCAGCTTGGGTCAAGGTGGCTATATAACATGTCGGACAGTGTATTGGGATAAACACTCGCCATGGGCTCACTAATTGTATGACTTCCTTGTGCATCAGAAGCGTAGTAACGGTTGCATGAACTTAGTGCTAGCGTAATAGATTCAACATATGACATTATATTCGTTGTAATGTACATATACCCTACTTATGGTCCATAATGAAATCTCTTATGAAATCCTTTTTATGAATTGAAACCATAAACTCTATGACATTATGCAAGACGTAATGATCATCAACAACCAAATTTGAAACAATGTCTTGAATCTCTTTTATATAAACCTATGAACTCACGGCGTAAAACGACCATTTTAGCATGTATCTTCAGGTTTGAAGTGATAGCTTATCTTTGGAGGTGCAAGGCAAAGGCATGGCATGGTCATAGATGACTCGATTTATGTATGGGACCACTGGTTTATAATGGGCCATTTTTCGCATCAAATCAAAAATGTAAACATTGTTTTTAAGAAATGAATAAAAGTTTATTTATGAAAATCTGTTGTTCTATGCTTATGTTGTGATACCAATTTAGTAGCACCCCAAATACTTGTATGCTTCCGCTGAGCCATTTTGGGGGTGTTACATAACGTGTCATGAATTTCGAAGCAACAAAAAATGAAGCAAGACTCCGTGAAAATCTGGACTTACTTGAAGAAAGAATGGAAATCGCCTCAATAAGAGAGGCCATCCACAAGAAAAAGATTGAAAAGGACTACAACAACAGGGTTTGACTTTCGACATTCAAGCCAGGCGAATACGTCCTTCGACTTAACAGTGCAAGCAAGATCGAATATCAGGAAAAACTAGGGCCCACATGGGGAGGACCCTATGTCATAACATAAGCCTACGGCAATGGAGCCTACAAGCTGGAAACCCTTGAGGGCGACACTATTTGTTAGGATTTAGTAAATCCAAGTATTAAAGAGTCGGTCACATCAAGTATATGTAATCGTTAGTAAGCTCGTAGTCGTAGATTATTATAAGTTAAGTAGTATTTAGTTTAAGTAACATCGTGGAGGACGGACGAGTCTTTACCCACTGTATGCCTGATCCACAGCCCGATAGGTGGCGATTTATGTAATGACTATATATACTCTCTACCTCCCAAGGTAGAGAGTTGGAGCTCATAATAAGATTTTTCTTTCTCTCACTAAAGTTCCTAAACCTCTAACTTTCTCTCTCAAAAACCTCTTATTCGCCTATTTGATCTTGTGGTTTAGTGTGTTTATGAAATTCAATATGTTACAAATGGTATCAAGAGCCATGGTTTGATCATCTCTTTCATATCCTTGGATTTCTAGTGACTTTTAGATGGTTTTAGAGTTTGAAAAAGTTTAGTGGTTTTTGCATCATTTGGATCATTTCTAGTGTTAAAGTTTGAATCTTGGGTGTATTTTTGTGTTTAGAATCATTGTATGTGCTTGGGTTTTGATTTGGTACGTTTGAATCATCGTGGTTGGGTTGTTTTTGGATTGAAAAGTGGTGTTTGTGAGATTTTCTAGCTAGCGACTTGAGCCACGGTTGGTTTTTCTAGCTAGCGATTTGCTTTGTAAGTTGTTAGCGAGTTGTAGTTGAAGTTCTTAGCGAGTTGAGCTTAGCGACTTGTCTATTGAGACAAGCCGACAAACTGTACACTTAGTGGATTCTCCACTACGGGTAGCGACTTGGTGAAAGTTAGCGACTTGTACTTAAGTTTGTTAGCGACTTGGTGTTAGCGATTTGGTGCTTAGCGAGTTGCTATTTAGCGACTTGACAACTTAGCGACTTGGTTCTTAGCGACTTCTTTGTCAAAATTTGCTAGTGACTTGGATCTTAGCGAGTTGTTATTTAGCGACTTGACTGTGTTTTGACAACTTGGCATTATAGCAACTTGGTACTTAGCGACTTGGTTCAAGGTTTCTTAGCGACTTGGTTGATTTTTGTCTGTAATACGGTTTTCTCTTGATTTAGTAAAATCCCGTGAAAGAATCTATTTCCGGTTTAATCATAGAGTTATAAAATCCCGTTTAATTTGTTAACATGTCTACCAACATACGCAATCATATCCATTATTCTTTGAGGATGTTCATGCAATGGCTTCGACTCGTCCACCCATGCTTGACCGAACTTCACGACTCTTGGGCTCAACGAATAGATGGTCTTGTCTTGGAAAGGAAAATGAGGTCAACATTCTCAAATCCATTGATGAAGGACCTTATCGGGTTGAGACTACTAGAGACATAATTGATACTGAATGAAGATGGAACAATGATATATGGATTAGACAGACCAAAGACGTATGATGAGCTCAATGATAAGGAGAAGAAGAGATTCGATGCGAGATAAGGGCTTCTAACATTATACTGCAAGGTCTTCCAAAAGACATCTACAAGCTTATCAATCACAACGAAGCAAAGGCGTATGGGATAATGTCAAGATGCTTCTCGGTTCGAGTTAACGTGGAAGACAGAGAATCACAATTGTATGATGAATTCGAGCACTTCAAGATGAAACCATACGAGAGTGTCTATGAGTACTATGTGAGATTCCATAAGCTTGTGAATGACATGAGGAACATCAAAATGACTATGCCTAACATTCATATGAACTCAAAGTTTGTGAACAACATGAATCCCGAATGGCACAAGTTTGTCACTTCTATGAAGCTCACTAAAGGATTGAAGAATACAAACTATGAGCAACTTATGCATTCCTTCTTCGAATGAAAGACATGCTATGTTTGAAAAAGGATTCGGAACATTTCAAAACCTCAGGGAGAAACAAGTTCATCAAATGACTCAAGCTTACACCAACGTTGGAATTACACCAAAGCTTCTCAAGTTATACCCATGGGTAATGGTAATCACAAACTCATTCCCGATCAATGTTCAAACAAGCGGCGATGCGGTAGTGGTAACTTCATTAATCAACTGGCTCTCATAATTAGTCAAAACATGAACTCTCAACCACACACCAACAACAACCTCAGAACTGCATCTAATCCACACAATCAAGCCATGTTAAGATGGAAAGGTTATGGTGCAGCCAGTTCAAGAAAGGCGGTATGATCGGAGAAAGGTGGAGTTGGTGGAGGCTATGTGAATCGAGGGAAGGATTGGAAATCAAGGACAAACAAAGCCTATCAAATGCTACAATTGTGGTGGTGAGGGACACATTGCAAGGAATTGTACATCTCAAAATGTCCGAATCCGAGTACTTCAGGGATAGGATGTTACTTGTTCAAGCTCAGGATAATGGAGCAGCATTGGATGATGAGGAGTTATTGTTTCTTGCTGAAGGGAATGCCAAGACTTATGATGCGATGTTGATGAACGGCCAATTGGGAGATTGGTCATAATCATCGGAATGCCTTTCAAGTAGCGATTGTGATGCATTTGACTCGATATGATGATGAACCTCTGCTCAAACAATCTTCATGGCAAGCATCTCACCTATGGTTTCTCCAAAAGTTTCTCCACCACAACAAACTGGTCCATCCAAAGACAAGATCATCTCAGAGGTATTAAAACTATATGATGATGTTGATGAGCAAAAGATGCATAATGAAGTACAATCTCTTGAGACTCATGATCGAGATATTGATGATGTGGATAATAGCAATATTGTCCCATATGATCAATATGAAAACAAAGTGAAAGTGAGACTGTACCAAGTAATGCATCTTCAAGTCAATAATGACTATGTTTTTATGAATACACTTTGCATGTGCCCTTGATGATTCTTTGTCTCGAACTGAATGCCTATAAAGAATATTTTATGAACAACGTGCTAAATTTGAGTTGACCACTCGTGGCAGAAATGGATGACCAAATCGTGCAATCATTAGAAAAAGTAATTTTTGAGAAGAAGTATTAAAACAAGAGTTAAACTCCTTACAAGAAAAGCTTTCTAAAACGGCTAAGCAAAAACAAGAACTTCAAGAAAATGTGAAAATGCTTAAGCAAGAATTCAATGCTAAGGAATCAAAACTTTTGAATGATTTTTACAATCTAAAACTTTGAAAAACAAGCTTGAAAATAAGTTGTACATACAAGGGAACACCATTCAGACTGCTCACATGATCACTAAGCATAGAGTCTTAAGCGATAAGCATAGCATTCCCGTTGTTGAGGAACCAAATCCAGAGGTCATTAAAAAGGCTAGAAGTGCTCATAAGGTAATTTATGATGGCAATGAAATCCTTAAGCCTAGGAAAAAACCTAGTTGCGTTGAGTGCGAGGAAGATAAGAAGGATGAAGTCACTAGGAAAAAAATGAACAAGAAACTAGATGATCCTAAATGTAAAGAGAAGAAAATAACTATCATTACAAAAAGGAAAATTGGATTTCCTTGAACAAGTTTAAGCCTTAAACTTTGTTAACACCCGAACAAGTGTTCTGGAAAAGGGATTTAGATAAGCAAAAAGCAGAGAATATTGTTGTAACAAACCCCCCTCTTAGGAAAATGCCTTAGCAATTGTGTATCCTCCTAATACACCAATGCATTAGGTCCTAGAACTATTGCCACTAAAAGCAAGACCTTAATCAGTCAATATGTCATCTTTCAATTATTTGTTGATTTTGAGAAAACGTGTAAGAAAAGGATCACACCTACTGGAATAACTGAAGGGGAAAGGGGTTTTGAGCAAACTAAAGAATGCTATTTAACGGAGGTCATGCCTTTCTTTAAACAACTAAAAGATCAATTTGAGAAGTCTTAAAAGGGATGAATCGATATTAAAGAAATGGAAAAGGAATTTGATGCAATGATAGTTGAGGTTAGTGACTATGAGAGAGAATTAAAATATAATGAGATTGAGAGGAAGAACTTGCATACGAATGAGAATCGATTTCTGAATGTATTGCTCAAGATGTGTTTTCACACCTACAAATTGTTCCATTAATGCTTCTCAATTTCATGAATTCTGAAAGTCTCCCATGATCGTGTCATTGAGCTTGAAAAGACTAATTCTAAACTAAATGAGAAAATTGATCGGATGATCACGATAATTTGGTAAAACACCTTTCTAAACTAGAAGTTGATCATTTTAATTTACAACTAAAATATCAACATCTTAAAGAAAATGTCAAAACCTCAAATATCAAGACATCTTGGATGCTCCGAGTTTGATCGCTTTTTTGGATAAACAAACGAGACGAGCGATTCAAGCTCATTGTAACATGATAAGACAGTTGAAAGCCCAAATTTCTCAATTAAAGGGTGAAAAGAACAATGTGACAGGCTCCCAAATGCCTCCTCCTTTAGATTCTCGGTGTTCTCAAACTTTTCATCTTCAAAACTTAGTAATGCATTACAAAAGCGAGAGTTTTCTAGAAGAAAATGAAAAAGTTAAACGACATTTTAAAGAGTTATATGATTCAATAAAGTCACTCGTGACAAGAACAACGAAAAATAACTTCTTTACAAAATTGAGAATCTAAGAAGTCGGGGAAAAGGGCTGCCACTTGTTTTTAATGAGAATGTTGCTCAAAATCATCATCACTTGCAAATATTTTGTGATTGTTAAATATATTCCTCCTCATCTTAGGAATAATGAACCTGTGTTTCATAAATATTGTGCTCACCTTAAGGATAGTCTAGAATGTCTCCGTGAGATTGTGGAAGAGGATTTCATTAATAAGTCTTGATAGAAAATTAGGTTTGCTTGCATTTGTAAAGCGATCTCAAGAGCTGCTAGAATGTGTAATTGCAACATGTCCTAAATCCTTAGGTGCAAAAGTAAAAGCTGTAATGCCTTGTTCATGCCTAGTGCCAAGCATACAAATCATTCCATGCCTAGTTTTAAGAAAGTGAATACTAATGTGCCTTCTAGTAGTTGGATCCTTGCACATCTAGTTCAGGGAATGCAAAAATAGATCAACCAACTAATGTTCCCAAATTCCCTCTGAGGAGTAATCGGTGACATTAAAGCAAGCAGGTCAAAGCCTCCAGGCAATACCAAGCAAGATAGGACCTCGCAAGCTAAGAATGTGCATTGGAAGAGAGTAGAAGACCATCCTAGGAACTTTAAGTTTGAGTTGAATAAAACGAATCGTGTTGATTCTAGTATTAGCCATAGGCATCTTGTAATTAATTCTCGATACTATTTGCAAACCATGTAATGATGCGCTTAATTTCATTTACTAATCATGAATGTGGTGTGAATGCTTTGTCTAATGTCAAATCCGCTAATATTGTTAATGCAAAAAATCAAGCTAAGAAGGCTAAAAGGCAAAGGCGAAAGAAAGTTAGAGCAATTGGAAACCACGGGAAGAACATTTAGTAATAGGTATCAATGGATACCTTTGACCATAAAGTTAATCGACAATGCATACTAGAATATGGATGCCTACTAGAAAATGGATGCCTACTGGTAGAACTAATCCCTTAAGAAGTAAACATACTTTGAATAGGTCAAATCTGGACACTAGCATTGCATCAATGATTCCATTGCTTCTATTTCATATGGATGTTTCTATTTCGATGTGGGTGTTCCAATCACTGTTACTAACCAAATGGAACCCATTCTTGCATGGGGATCCCAATTATCGATTATCCATTCTTGTGCGTGTTCAACTGCAGGTCGTTCAAATCGTTCTAATGGTACGGACTCGGTACATTTCCAAGCATGGCTGGAGACGGTCGCTGCTCATGAACTCGTGAGTAAATTCATCGGAGACGGTTAGATTCGGGAACGACCATTTTGGAGCTATTATGGGTTATGGTGATTATGGTTGGTAAAGTGTAATTTCAGGTATATTATGTGGAAGGTCTTGGTCATAATTTGTTCTCTGTTGGTCAATTCTGTGATTCGATCTAGAAGTGGCTTTACTTGTTCGTTAGAGAACTTGATGGTGTGGAATTATTAAGAGGAACTCGAGGTTCTAACATACACCATCTATCGATGACATGATGAAGTCTTCTCCAATCGCTTGCGTCAAAGGCTTCAAAATCAAAGTCATGGTTATGGCATCGTCGTCTCAATCACTTGAACTTCGGCACCATAAACAACCTTTCCAGAAAGGATCTTGTCGGGCTTACCCGATTAAAATATGAAAAAGATCATCTTTGTTCAACTTGCCAATTGGGAAAAAGCACAAAATATGCCCACAAACCAAAACCACAAAATCAGAATGGAAGTTCTTCATACCCTTCATATGGATCTGTGCGGCCCAATGAGAGTGCTAACTATTAATGGGAAGAGATATGTGTTAGTAGTGGTTGATGACTACTCCCGATTTACTTGGGTTAAGTTTTTGAGGACAAAGGATGAAACTCCATATGTCATCATTAAACTCATTAAACAACTTCAGATCCGACTCAACAAAATAGTTCGAATCGTCCGTCTTGACGAGTTTGTTAATAAAGAACTCAATGAATTTTATGGAAATGTTGGAATCAGTCCTCAAAGAAGTGTTCCTCGAACTCCTCAAGCGGTGTAGTTGAAAGACGAAATCGAACTCTTGTAGAAGCCGCAAGAACAATGCAGATTTACTCAAAGGTTCCAATGTTTCTATGGGTGAAGCTATTGCCTTTGCATTCTACACTCAAAATCAATCTCTAATTCACACTTCTCATGGAAAGACTCCATATGAACTTGTCCACAATAGAAAACCTGATCTATCATACCTTCGTGTAATTGGTGCTTTATGTTATCCAACTAATGATGGCCAAGATTTAGGTAAACTGAAAGCTAAAGCGGACATTGGAGTATTTGTAGGATATGCACCAAACGAAGGTTACCTACAACAACAAGAGAACCGAAATATTATGGAAACAATTCGTCACGTTTGATGAGTGACGGTCAAATGGCTCTGGACAATCGGTTTAAAAGCAGTCCCATTGGTTCATCCCTTGTACCAAATTCCTCTCCAGCAACTCCATATGTACCTCCAACTAAAGATGATTTGAAGAAATTGTTTGATCCGATGTTTGATGAACACTATGAGCCAAGTGCTAATGAACTGTCAATTCCTACAACAGAGGTTGCTCATATCCACGTGAATGAAGTCAATCCTTATCTCAATATCACTAAGTCAAGAAGCCCTGCTGGCGATCACTTTCTCATCAACAAATCATCAATCTTCAAATGTACATCATGGAACTATTTCTGGCATCAATGATGAAGTTAATCCATTTGCTACTCCTGAAGATGCTCCATTTGAAAACATATTTGCTCTTGAATCATCATCAGAACCATCTTCTTCAAGAGACATCGACTCTGCTACTTGGGTCCTCAACAACAACCACATGAACACCTCAGAAAATGGACTTACGATCATCCATTAGACAACATCATTGGAAATCCCTCTCGTCTAGTATCCACACGGAAACTTAGCAACCGATGCCTTATGCTGCTTCTTCAACTCCGTACTCTCTAAGATAGAACCAAAAGATGTTAAAACCGCCATGAATGAAGACAGCTGGTTCAATGCTATGCAAGAAGAAATTCATGAGTTTGATCGACTTGATGTATGGGAATTAGTACTGCTCAGTTGTGCTATGATCATTACACTAAAATGGATCTTCAAAGTGAAACTTGATGAGCATGGTGATGTGTTAAAGAACAAGGCTCGATTGGTTGCAAAAGGATACCGTCAGGAGGAGGGTATTGACTTTGAAGAATCATTTGCTCCTTTGCTCGTGTCGAGGCAATCGAATATTCTTGGCTAATGCTGCAAGTAAGAACATGATAGTCTATCAAATGGATGTAAAGACGGCGTTTCTTAATGGAGATCTTAAAGAAGTCGTCTCGTCGGCCAACTGAAGGCTTTGTGAATCCAGAGCATCCTACTCGCGTTTATCGTTTGAAGAAGGCTCTTTACGGTTTAAAGCAAGCTCCAAGGGCATGGTATGATACGCTATCAAAGTTTCTTCTATCTACTGGATTCACAAAGGAGATTGATCCTACATTGTTCACCAGGAAGTCAGGCAAACATTTAATTCACGTTCAAATTTATGTTGATGATATCATCTTTGCCTCGTGACCCCTGAATGCGTGACCGTTTTCAAATGAAATGGGTTCTAAATTTCAAATGTCAATGATGGGACAAATGTCATTTTTCTTGGGATTACAAATTTCACAAAGTCCGGAGGCATTTTTATAAATCAATCTAAATATGCAAATGAGATTTTAAAGAAATTTGGATTTGATTCTAGTGACCTGTTGACACTCCCATGATTGAGCGTACTAAACTGGATGAGGACCACTCGCGGATCATGGTAGACCAAACGAAATATCGTAGTATGATTGGATCCCTGATGTACCTCACGGCTAGTAGACCGACATCTTGTTATTTGTTTGCATGTGTGCTAGATACCAGGCTAAGCCTACTAAAAAGCACCTTGAAGCGGTTAAACGGGTCTTTGGTATCTCCAAGGAACCATCAATATGGGACTTTGGTACCCGAAGGACACCGGTATGTCACTAACGACCTATCACGAGATCTTGACCATGCAGGATGTCAAGATACTGCGTCGAAATGCGTCCGAGGTGGTGCTCGATTTTTGGGTGATAAGCTTGTGAGTCGGTCTTCAAAGAAGCAAATGAGTACTTCTATTTCCTCTACAGAGGATGAATACATAGCCATGTCATCTTGTTGTGCTCAAATCCTATGGATGAGATCCCAATTATCGAACTATGGCTTTGAATTCAACAAAATCCTGTCTTGTGATAATAAAAGTAATATTGCTCTCTCATGCAACAACGTACAACACTCAAGAGCAAAGCACATCGACATTGACATCATTTCATCGAGGGAATAAGTTGAAAACGGTGTGGTGGAACTTTACTGTGAGTGAAAATACCGTTAGAACATCTTCACCAAAGCTCTTCCTAGAGAACGTTTTGAGTTTATTCTTCCACGACTTGGTCTTAAGAGCCTACAACCGGAAACACTCAAACGTCTTCAAGAGGAAGAAGAGGAGTAAAAGTTTTTCTTCATCTATCTCTTGTAAATATTTATTCAAAAAATCAAATAGAAAATTATAAAACTTTCAAAATCCATAAAAAAAAATTGAAAAAAAAATTCGAAAAATCTTCAAAAAAAAAATATTGTCATTTTGTCATGTTTTTCTCGATTCGATAAATATCTACGGTCTTGATGCTGTCATTCAAATAATGACACGGGACTTTAGATGTTGTTCGAATTTTCTTAAAAATAAATAAATAAATAAATAAATAAAAATAAAAAAAAATTTGGGAGAAAGAGAAACATTGGTTTATTGTCATTTCAGGCAGTAACCCGCGTTTTCAAAGATAGAACAGAGCCATACTTTATCTTGGTTTTTCAAATTTCATGCTCTGATTCTTTAAAATTATCCTTAATATCTAATGAAAACTAGTTGCTTTGAAAAATAACTCGGACTC
>OU343216.1:174284031-174314291 GCA_910596185.1 Chrysanthemum makinoi
AATAGAATGAAGTACCGCAAGTCAAGGTCGTTGCTGAGTAGTTCTTTCTTGTCTGTTCATCTTTGTAACCTGTAATCAACCCAAGTCAGAACACAGTTTTACAGCAGTCAAAATTACACAATCGCAAGAGTGACACAGATACACACATATACAATCTCATAGTCAAGCTGCGCAAATGATCTACAAAGGAATGCTTGAGTAAGACGGATGTCCATAAGTGATCATACAAATAAAGAATGTGGGCGTAGATATATCACGATAGAGACTAAAACTGGTCCAATATAGATGTTTAAGTATAAAGTTAACAGCCATTTAAATTCTTAATTGCATAAAACTTCTTAAGAATAGTTATTTCCTATGTCCTTACTTCTCTCATAACTCATCACCCTTATAAACTTTCAGCTACATTCAACTTAAGTGTCTGTTTACAGACACCAACAAATAGGAGGTTATCACGCATCCGTAACATCCATGTATTATAGGTTAAAAGAATTTAGGACAGTAAGAGTGTCCACAATCCCATTTCTGCAAGTTTTAGTCAGCTACCTTGCAGGATTTTTACTTAAAACTTCCACAACAAACTAACTCAGACTAAATACCAGTACTTGTCGATTCATACATAGTTATCTGTATCATCTAAACATTCAAAGTCAATACTAGAAACATGAATGTCGCATCAAGGTGTCACCAAACAATGATATGACAAGAAAAGATGTAAAGGATACCTCATATGTAATTCCATAGTATTGGCGATAGCTATAGATTTTAACAAATTTCAAAGCAGGGAACAAAGAGGGAACTAGCAATAGGTTGACATAATAAGTCTCTTCCACCTCAAGTGCGCCGAACAAGTCACGTGTTATATGTTAACTACTTTTCGTTGACCGATTGACTTTAAATAAGAGTGATGACAATTTGCTCATTGATTTTCTCTAAACAAGTGACGAATAATTTTGTCACATAACTTTTCAATGCCAAGTAACAATACTAAACTCAATGACGAATATTTTGGTCATTGACATTTATCTACTCAGTGATGACTACTTTGGTCACTAAGTATAACTTTCTCATCACAAACATACATTTTATAGTGACAAACTTTATTCGTCATTAATATTGGAATAATGACCAAATATTTGTGAAGAAGCTTTCTCTTGTCACTAAATAGGTACGATAATGGCAAAAACTAAAGTCGTCACTAAATTCTCTTCACAATAGGTCCTTTATTTTGTAGTGTTAATTTTTTATTTTAAAATAGTTTTTAAAGTTATTAAATAAAGTAAGAGTGTCTTTTTGAAAATTCTTTTTAACAAAAACATATATTAACCTTCAACATTTATATAAAATCATATCAATATTAAACTCATTTTGTTTATAATTTCAAAACCTTTTCATCGGTGTATTTTTTTTAAACAGTTGTTAGATATTTAATAAATAAAATTTTTTATATAACAAAAATTGTAAATAGCTAAAAGTACAAAATAATTATCACTAGTCGCCATATAGTTCCAGGGTATTTTTGTATTTTTTTTCCTTCTTATTAAACGACAAGGAGAGTCCCTGAAAAACAAAATAACAAATTCCCTATTCTTTTTCGTCTAATCAACGATAGCCCCTCCTCTATAAAACGACACCTTTAACTACAAAATGACGTCGTTTCATCTTTTTCCTCTTTAAACGGCATCTTCTGCACATCTAATGTAAAATAGGGTAAATATAAAAAGTATATATATTTAGGTGAGTTTGTTTTTCTGTTCAGTTTGGTTTACATTTTGCCAAAATCATATCTAAATCAAAAATTAATATTTAATTTGAATCGACTCGGTTTTAACAAATTTGGTTCGGTTACTAGTCTTGTTCGGTATACGACTCCCTTCTAAAGTTGTGAGCCTAAATTTTTTATTCAAAAATGTGAGCTACGAAATGTTTGCACTGGTGACTAGAGGTGCAAATGTAAACCGGTTTTTAAAAAACCGAACCATAAAACCGGAACCGGTTTTTAGAAAAACCGGTTTTTAGTAAACCGAAACCGGTTTTCTAAAACCGAACCGGTTGTACCGGTTTTCGGTTTTTCCATCCGACCGGTTTTTTACCGGTTCTGAAACTGGGTAAAACCGGTTTTTTCAAAAAACAGGTTAAAACCGATTTTTTTTTTTTTGGTCGAAAACCGCTAAATACCGGTTAAACCGGTTTTAAAAACCGGTCAGCGCAAGCCAAAAATGCCCGTTGGAATTCAATACCGGTGAAAATCGGTCAAAACCGGTTTTAAAAACCGGTCAAAATCTGACCGTTGGAATTCAAAACCGGTTTCACCTGTTTTACCGGTTTTCAAAACCGACTGGCATGTGAAAATGGTATTGTTCCACAGTGGACGATTTGTTACCGTTTTCTTATTGTTTTTTTTGTTTTTTTTTTTTGAATGTTTGAGTTTTTTGAAGCATAAACATGTAGTATAAATATGTGTATTGGGTTGAGGTTTAAAACACATCAAAAACTCTAAATCTCTCTTTAATCTCTTTAATTTCTTTATAATGGAAAACTCACAATCACAACAAGCTTCCACTAGTCCCTCCGTTGGGTCTTCCCGGACACGAAAACATTACACACAAGATGATGTTGCGGTTGTTAAATCAACTTCATTTAAAAGGCAATGTTTCGTCTCATATGGATTTGTGTATTATGCGATGGGACGAAAGGCCGTTAGAAAAATGTTTGAACTTTTATGCTTCCGGGCTAACACACTACACTAGGGGTCATATAACCAAATGTACCGCGGTACCTCAAAATGCCGACGGTACTATTGGTGAGGATGGTCAAATTTGTGTATATGATAATGATGCCAAAGAGATCGGGTGGGTCATTCAACATACTTATCCATTCAACCTCTTCGACAATGCCAAGCTTACGGCCATCATCAAAAAGAGGCTACACTCGCGGTATAAACAAGTAAGTCGTACTAAACTTAGAAGTGATGCTTTTAAAATATGGGAAACGGCTAAAAAATATATTATTGATGGTTTTCGTGATTATAAATATGGTGTTTCTATAACTACGGATGTTTGGACCGCACCACATGGTTCGGCAAATTCTTATCTCGTCGTTACGGCTCATTGGTTTAATCCCGAATCTTGCTTATTAATGAAACGAACAATTGCTCTTAAACTATTTGGTTATCCTCATACGGGATCTAATTTAAGAAAATTTTTACATGACACTTTAATTGAATATAATTTAGATGATAAAGTTTTTACGATTTCACTAGATAATGCATCTAATAATACTAGAGCTATGGAATTGTTAAAATTAATGATAAAACCCATTTTAGATGATGCTTTTTCATTCCGTTGTGTTGCTCATGTTATAAATTTATCCGTTCAAGCGACATTAAAAATATGTGAGAGATTACATTTGACATTTAGGGGTATGTTAACAAATATATATCGCTCGAGTAATGAACTATAAACGTTTTCGTAAACAATGTGGTGAACCATTCCTAGGACCGGCCTTTGATACACCTACTAGGTGGAATTCTACTTGCATTATGTTTGAAAATATATTACAACAACGTACTACTTTACATGCTTTTAATGAATTACTTATTGAAAAAAACCGTTCCACTTCGATAGATGACCAAGATTGGGATCGACTAAATGCTTTAACTATTTTTTTACAAGTTTTTAAAGAGGCAACTGTAACAATTCGCATTTTCGGGTCACAATTCATTTTTACTATTCACTCCCGAAATTTTTATTTCACATTCTCGTAAGATAAATTATTTTAGTAATGACCTGAGAGTTTGACAATCGTTAGATCATTTTCGCAAAGGTTATTAAGAAAACATCGTCTTAAAGTTTCATTTTGGTCGGAACACCATTTCAACATCCCGCGATAACTAAAACCGCCTCGGCAATTTTTCCCACATCAGATTAATTTTTAGATCACTCATAATTAATTAAAGAATTTTTAAGATTTCTTTTAAATGTTGCCAAATAAACCCCGAGCCAATATAGACTAAACTTACGTTTTAAACAATTTTACTTTGACCCAGACTTAACCATTCATGCACTGTGTTTTCTAAGATTTTTTGAAACTTTTACATTTTTGGAAAATTCAAACATATTTCCCTCCTCCTTTGACCATAAAGAAATTAACCTTGTACGCTCTACATTTTTGCTTAAATCGCGTAACTTTTAGACTTCACGTATAACTGTTAAGTTATCCCACGCACGACCTAAAACCACATTTTAACATCTCATATCACTTTTAGACTAATTTTAGTCTAATCTAAATAAATTCACGGTCATTTCCCTGAAATCTCGTTCTTTTCTGATAGATTGCATTTTACACGTTTTTTACCCGTGTTTTCAAATTTTAAGCGCGTTTTGCACCCAATAAGAATTATCACCCATTTTATATTTTTAGATGGAGTATAATGATGAGTTTCATCATTCCTGTAAGTTTCGTATTTTTACGATACCCGGTTTTACGTTTTATGGCTTAAATACTTACCGTTAGCGATTTTCGGAACCAAACTACACTCCGTAAAATCAAGATAATATCAAGAAATTCCAATATTTTAACCACCTCACCATATGAACGTGTAGAAACACATGTAGGGATGATATTTGATCTTTCCTTAGATCATTACAAGTATACAATTTAACCATGGTTAGTTTTTAACCCAATATATAGTTAACTCCTAAATTTTCCCTATAAATACCAAGCTAAAAACTACATAATTTCTTACACCACACCTCTTTATCTATCAAAGTCCTAAAACCCTAAGGCACTTATCTTATATTTTGTAAGAAAGTTAACTAGTTTTTGAAAGAAAACTAGTGTTTGATCTTCATTCTTGGAAGTTTTCAAGAAAGAGTCGTTATAATCTTCAAATAACTTCAAGCCTCTAAAAAGAGGTTGTTATAATCATCTTTTCTTCTTCGGGTTCTCAAGAAGGCGTTGTTATAATCTTCTAATAGCCTTGGGTTTTCAAGATTGCAAATTTACGCCGAAGTCTCGCTAATATTTTATTTTTCCATAATACTCAAGCATTCTATTTTAAGGTAAGTATACATAAGACTCAAACTTATTTAAATACTTATAAACTTGGTTAGTTTATTTATTGTATTTATAAACTCTTAATATATCATATAATCAAGTAATAAAAATACATGCTTTACGTATTGAGCACTACAACACTAGGGAACTTCATGTGAGGGGTTCATTTGGGTAAACGGATCGACGAAGTTCTGGATTTACTTAATTAAAGTGTGCTAGCTCCTCTAACGCTATCGCATGACCTCTGAATTATGATGGCCCGAACGGTAGTACGAGATATACAAAATAAAACCATTTCTATAAACAAACATACAATTACTACCTCATGATCAATATAAGAACGTATATAGGCATGTTTATACTTTCGCATCGTTATTCCGAACCTAAGACACGACATCATATTCTAGGTTATGCAGAGAGACTTCCCGACTTATCCATCAATTCCGTTATACGTTTTGATATCATCTACTCTAAGGTGAGTTTCATAGCCCCTACTTTTATATGTTTTGAATTACTTTTGAGGGAGATACATGCTCAACTATTTTCATTTACTTTCACAAGTACTCTAAACATTTAAGGATTACCGTGAGTCATAGACCCTACTCTTTTAATACTTGTTTTACAAACTCTTTGGGGGAGATACATGCTCAACTACTTGCTTTTACTTTTACAAATACTCAAAACATTATACTAGATTACATTATACATGGTTGCATTATACTTGATTGCATTATACTTGATTGCGTTATACTTGATTGTGTTATACTTAAGTTTGAAAGTTTCCTCGTAAGCAACACTAAAGTCTCCCAACATAGACGGAGCAGTCCAATTCGAAAGTCTCCCAACATAAACGAAGCAGTTCTCGATCTAAAGTCTCCCAATATAAACGGAGCAGTCCCATTTGAAACTCTCCCTTATCGATGGAGCAACACTAAGTTCAATAATCTGAAATATTATGACTGTATGTTGATAACGCTACACGCGTCGTTCGGGGTCAAAGGAACTTCCTTTTCGTCGAGCAAGTTTTTCAACACCCTAGGCAGTGAACCTAATCGTTGTAGTGTAGTATTAGGGTAAGCCACGGGTATTGATATCGCTCTAGGGAATAGTGTCGTTAGGTCAAGTGTATATCGATTTAAGTCTAAAGGTGTAGGATGATTATTTTTGTATTTTTATATTTTATGAATCTCGGTTTTGGAGGGAGGGTGGAATTAGTTGCTAGTCAACTATCCCAAAAGATACTAACTAAATTATGGGTCTACCAGAACGTGAAGCGTATCTACTTATGATGTATTACTCCTTGCTAGCTATCCAATTCTACCTATTAAATTGTCACGCCCAATTGATGGTTGAATTGTAACGTCCTTATTCTTAACGCGTTGTGTTTTCTAAGGTCGTAAGGTGTGCATTCCCTAACTCTTTGAAGTCACCTTTAAGTGTAGTAAACGAAATCCACTAAGTCATTCATAAACTAACTTTGAGGTTATCTTTGGGTTTAGTAAACGAAATCCACTAAGTCATTCATAAACTATCCAAGATTTATCAAGTATTAAACACAACGATAGCCTAGTCGCACTCCTAAGCCAATTACAATTAAGATAAGAGACAACCAATCAAACAAGAGACAGTAGGGTGCAAGAATTATAAACTAAACTAATTAGACTCATTGAAATTGTCACACCCCTAATGATGAAGATAGACACAAGCATCATTAAGAAATCAATAAGATCTAATTAATTATATACAAGTTTCATACAATCATAAGCAAACACTAGGTGAATTAGCCAAGCATAATTAATGAAGAGCAAGCAACAATTATGATAATTGAAGACATACCATAGGATTGGATTAACAAATAAACCATTACACGATGTTTCTAGAGTGTTTGAAACCCTTTAAGTTGTTGGAAAAACACCTACCTAAACCCTAGAATCGGACTTAGGGTTTAGGGCTTACAAAAGTGAAGTTATAATGTTATATTTATAGGCAGATTTTCTGTCGGCAAAGAGTGACGGCGTCACACCTAAAGAGTGACGGTGTCATGACCATTTTTTCACCAAACTGTAGATTTTCTCGCCGTCGCGTGGGCTTTGAATCACCTAAACCGAAGTTCGTATGCAAAAGTTATTGCCAAAACAGATCTTTACTTCGCGCCGTATGCAAGATGTTGCAGCCTTGTGACGGCGCCACCTTATGGTTGTGACGCCGTCGGCTTCATCTTCCGACGCCGTCGATCAAATCTAGGGCGTCCCGAGTTGTGACGCCTACTATTTTAAAACCTCGACACCGCCACTTGCAAATAAGCAATTTGGCTACCGAGCCGTCACGAAGTGCTCCGACGGCGCCGCAGCTTAGCAGATGACGCCGCCCCTTGTATTTCAGCGGCAAATTGGAGTGTCTCGATTCTTAACTTTGGCTATTTTCTTCGTATATCCGTGCCTTTTCGTCCAAATAAGTGCATTCCAAAGAATTTACCTTCAAGAGACCTAAAAAGTGAAAAGGAACGATATTAAGTAATAACGATTACAAAAGTGATCAAATAAGGGCTTAAACGACCCCTCAAAAAGGTACATTTTAAAACCTTATCAAATATCCCTACACTTGGTATTTGCTTGTCCACAAGCAAATTTGCTTTTAGCCAATTAATTTATAAGTTAGGGGTCATGAAGCATTGGTTTAGAACAATCCACAACACATATAAGCCCCGCAAAAGTCATAACAAGCACGGAAATTACATACTAGCACCTCACATGGGGTGTTTGGATACTCACATCTCTCGGGTGTATATGAAATATAACAAGTTGGAAATGGAAGATAAACACTCATTAACCGGTCCTAGTACATAGATTACCATAGGCTTGAGACTAGATCAAACCTCCATCGCTTTGGCGTAAGCACCTAGGAAAGACTATCAAAGAGGTCTTTTAAAGAGTTGTAATTTTAGGCTTACGGTAAGGAAACAAAGGGTTTGGTGGGATAGGCTATTTAGTGGTGGCAAGTCAAAAATCTTTATGTTACAAGCATGCGAAGAATGGCGTTGCTAAGCCAAGACTCGACACTCTAGACTCTAGATAACAAACATAAATTAAAGATAGATGTAGGATGGTAGCCCTTTTTTTTTTTTTTTTTCAACACTCTATTTTTTTTTTCTCTTTTTCTATTTTTTTTTTATTTTTTTTCCATACACTTTTACTCTACCATCCTCTACGGTAACATCAAAATGATAGGGATTTATAGGCACATCCCTACACTTGAGTTTTTATTATTCTAACACTAATTTGACCCGAATTGAAAAGATCAAAACACTTGGGGTACATTATTATGCAAATAAGGGAATTTGAATTAACGTTCCCTTCCAGTTATTTCATAAACTTTAACTTTTCCCATGAGTCCCAATCGTCCCAAAACTGTGTACAAAGGATATGACTCGACTTAGCAACTCATGCAAGCAACTAGATAATTGAACTAAGGGTTTGGGGTGATAACAATAATGCACTAAAAGTGAGTGCATACAAGGTAGGCTAGGGCGATTTGGGTGTACATTTGGGGTGGGGTGTAAACAATGCTCTTCATTGATATTCCGGAAAAACCGAAACATCACGAGAACCGCGAAAAGGATAGGCTCTGAGGGGTTAACTAGGGGTATTGTGTACTAAAGATGAGTACAACGCAAAGGTGTGGGGGAATTACTCAACCGATTTGGAAGAAGTAATTATATTACGGTTATCAAACAAGGGTTATCCTAATGCCTCTTATCATTTAGTTATTCCTAACTACACAAGTGTAGTCTTACTAGCGATCTCGGAATGCATCACAAAACAAGTTCTAGAATCTATTATACTACCGGTTCACACACTAAGCATTAAAGATGAATGCTTTAATTCCTACTAATCTAAGGGCGATCCTCACATTTTTTGGTGGAATTTAAGTGGTAAAGGGTTTTTGTGCTAGTCATATAACTTCCTATCCGTGAGACGCTTTTGTTAAGACTAATAGTCCACTCTTATATGTCATGAAAAATTTTAAATTTGGTGCCAAAATTACCCTAACCGACATTTTTTCATGGTTTATTACACAAATACAATTGGACAAAGCAAATAATCAAGGATAAGCATAGTTTCAAAGTTCCCGTTTTATTTTTCCTCCCTACACTTAAACTGAACATTGTCCCCAATGTTCCCCGAAAGTATCAAAGTTATGATAATAGAAGGTAATTAAAACAAAAGAAACTAATACTCCCCTGATTAGCTCGGTAGGATCCATGTGTGAAGTAGTGGTTAAATCTTTCTTCAAGAAGAGTGTTTGCGTGAAAAGCTCCTTCCAAACTTATGTATCTTCTTCTTGATAAATAAAACCTGCACACTTTTAGAAAACAAACAACCCAACGCATCAAACCGAACAAAGAAAAATCACAACAAGATGTAATTCCGGACTTAAATAAGATATAATGCTTGTGGAATGGATGTTTGCAGATTTTCTGAAAATTAAGACCTGGAAAAATCCAAAAATTTATAAGTAGCACAGAAAACGAGAAAAAGTAATCAGTTGTTGCGACCCTGACGCCGTCAGGTTATCCTGACAGAAACAGGTCTGCGATTTTCTGAAAAAAATTCTGGAAAATTTACATCTTTAGAATCTGGAAAAATTTCCTGCAAAACATCCATTATGACTCGATACAAGCATTTGACTCAAACAAACACATATGTATATCTTTTTAATAATCGTTATTCTCATGTTCACGTTTCTTTTGAAAACGTGTGCAATCCTCCCTACACTTATCCTTTATGTAAAATACCTTTATATGTAATTAAGACGAGGTTAAACACAAAATAAAGCATTTTTACAAATTTAAACATGAGAATAAACAATCACTAAAAGATATACGACACACAAATAAAAATGAAAAACAAATACACATGGGTTGCCTCCCAAGAAGCGCTTGTTTTTGTTCGAGTCACGAGCCTGACTCGACCCTTATTTAACGGATAAAGGGGAGGTTTTCCCTACACTTAAGTTTAAGTGCGGGTGATAGTAGCGATACACACCCTTAGGGTGGCTTATTTTCCACGCGAGGTGAAAGGGTGTGTGAATGGCTTCCTTCATCCTAAAACTACCCTGACTAAATTGGTTGATGGGTGGGTCGGTTCCTCTTTTGCCTCCTAGATGTATATCTAAGGATGGAAGTAAAGATTGAGGTTCCGGTTCATCAACACTAGGAAATTCCTTAGAACTAAGAGTAAGACTGAGACTACAAGTATTCAAACCTATATTCTCTAGTTGCATTTGGTTCAAATGTTCTACCTCCATCGGGATTCCTAAAGTCTCTTCTACTAATTCCTGTAAGTCACGTATGTGTGTATGCCTTAAATGATGGTGGGACTTGTGGGATACCTTGTGGGTCTAGAGTTTTCACCTTATCCTCAATCACATCTACATCATCTATATGCTCGTCATGTATTATTTCCTTAGGTCGTGATGAAACCAACTCTAGTAATTGATCCAACTTATGGTTTAATGCTTGGTTGCTTACCATAATATTTTCACAAATTTGGTTAGTTCTCCTAAGGGCCTCACTAAAAATAGTTTCTAAACACGGAGGTTGTTCACGAAAGTCTAACCTAGGTGAAGGCTCAAACGAAGCATAGGTTTCACTAGATGAGGTATTTTGTGGGCTAGATAGAATGGTGAAACCCTCAAAAGGTTTATGGACTTGGTTACTTTCTTCCCATCATCTTGAATAATTCGCTTTAGTAATATCATAATTTTTTATGAAAAAACCTAATCGCGGATATAGTGGATTCGCGTTCTCCATAATGGTGAACGGAAGAGTCAATGGACGTTTTTACGAACAAAGGCACAAAGAAGGGGGATAGACTACAAGGAAGCTAATAAAAGAAAAAAAAATCTCACTTGATAGGAATCTTGTGAGTAGACCTAAACGAGATAGAAATCAAGCCTAAGCAATAACTATTCCCCGACAAATGCCGCCAAAACTTGATAACGCTACACGCGTCGTTCGGGGTCAAATGAACTTCCTTTTCGTCGAGCAAGTTTTTCAACACCCTAGGCAATGAACCTAATCGTTGTAGTGTAGTATTAGGGTAAGCCACGGGTATTGATATCGTTCTCTAGGGGAATAGTGTCGTTAGGCTGAAGTGTATATCGATTTAAGTCTAAAGGTGAGGGATGATTATTTTTGTATTTTTATATTTTATGAATCTCGGTTTTGGAGGGAGGGTGGAATTAGTTGCTAGTCAACTATCCCAAAAGATACTAACTAAATTATGGGTCTACCAGAACGTGAAGCGTATCTACTTATGATGTATTACTCTTTACTAGCTATCTAATTCTACCTACTGAATTGTCACGTCCAATTGATGGTTGAATTGTCACGTCCTTATTCTTAACGCGTTGTGTTTTCTAAGGTCGTAAGGTGTGCATTCCCTAACTCTTTGAAGTCACCTTTAAGTGTAGTAAACGAAATCCACTAAGTCATTCATAAACTAACTTTGAGGTTATCTTTGGGTTTAGTAAACGAAATCCACTAAGTCATTCATAAACTATCCAAGATTTATCAAGTATTAAACACAACGATAGCCTAGTCGCACTCCTAAGCCAATTACAATTAAGATAAGAGACAACCAATCAAACAAGAGACAATAGGGTGCAAGAATTATAAACTAAACTAATTAGACTCATTGAAATTGTCACACCCCTAATGATGAAGATAGACACAAGCATCATTAAGAAATCAATAAGATCTAATTAATTATATACAAGTTTCATACAATCATAAGCAAACACTAGGTGAATTAGCCAAGCATAATTAATGAAGAGCAAGCAACAATTATGATAATTGAAGACATACCATAGTATTGGATTAACAAACAAACCATTACACGATGTTTCTAGAGTGTTTGAAACCCTTTAAGTTGTTGGAAAAACACCTACCTAAACCCTAGAATCAGACTTAGGGTTTAGGGCTTACAAAAAGTGAAGTTATAATGTTATATTTATAGGCGATTTTCTGTTTAAGGGAAGAGTGACGGCCACACCTAAAGAGTGACGGCGTCATGACCATTTTTCACCAAACTGTAGATTTTCTCGTTCCGTCGCTGGGGCTTTTAAATCACCTAAATCCGAGTTCAGATGCAAAAGTTATTTCCAAAACAAGATCGCTTACTACGCAAGCGATGTTGAAATTGTGCGACGGCGCCACCTTATGGTTGTGATGCCGCGGCTTCATCTTCGATGCCGTCTGGATCAAATCTAGGGCGCTCGAAGTTGTGACGCCCTACTATTTTAAAACCCGACACCGCCACTTGCAAATAAGCAATTTGGCTACCGAGCCGTCACGTCAGTGCTCGACGGCATCGTAGCAAAGCAGTTGACGCCGTCCCCTTGTGTTTCAGCAGCTTGAGTGTCACGATTCTTGACTTTGGCCATTTTCTTCGTATATCCGCGCCTTTTCGTCCAAATAAGTGCATTCCAGCAATTTACCTTCAAGAGACCTAAAAAGTGAAAAGGAACGATATTAAGTAATAACGATTACAAAAGTGATCAAATAAGGGCTTAAACGACCCCTCAAAAAGGTACATTTTAAAACCTTATCATATGTGTGCTTGACTATAAAATGTACTATATTTTAGCAGTGGGTTGTAAACACACAGGTTGCAGGTTTTGTATGGGCGGAGTTTGCAACTGAGTGGATTTACAATGCCTTTGTTGTGTGAACATTCTTAAAAGTCTTTACAATTCAACTAAACTCAATGAACTCACCAACCATTGTGTTGACACTTTTTAGCATGTTTATCTCAGGTCATAAGGAGATAGCTAGAATTTGAAGCATAGAGTCGCACGACATATTTTGAAGACTTACGCTTTTATCATTTACCATTCGAAACATTTTGTAAACATTTATATATTATACTTTGGGACCTCATGTTTGTAACTCTGAATTTATCAATCGAATGGTAACTTTTCAAAACGTCTCATTTAGAGGTCGTTTTCTATAACTTGTACTTTGTATTATGAAGTAGCACCCCAATGACACAATCTTCCGCTGCGGTATTTTGGGGGTGTTACAGCAACAACTATAGTATCGGGTGTTTATTACCCAACTAGCCCATTAGTTTTAAATCAAATTTATGCTATGACGGAAAAATTAGACGAATTAAAAGACTCACCTACTCAAATGTTTAGAAAAATGGTTAAAGTTATAAAAAACAGATTTATAAAATATTTTGCTAGTTTACCTTTGGTTTATACTTGTTCGGCCGCACTTAATCCATGTTTAAATGTTGGAGGCGTAGAGCTTTTAATAAAAAGAATAATGGAAAATTTAGAATTATCTTTTGGGTTAGACGGTGAAGATCCCAACTATATAGAATCTCAAGTTTTTAAATTTAATGATTATTTTAAAAAATTGTTTGAAATTTATGCAACAAAATATGGTCAACAACCAAACCCAATGCGGGCCGGTTCGTCTCGAATGACAAGGGACATTAACATAAACCTTTATAATACTTTACGTGAAGACGTTACAAAGCGTCAACGATCATCGGCCCCAACAAGCGAGTTGGGACAATATATGGCTACAAACTTTTTAACAACTTTAAGTCCCGATGAGTTTGCAAGCTTTGACATTTTGGCTTGGTGGAAAGAAAGGGAAATCCAATTTTCAATTTTAGCCGCTATGGCTCGTGACTTATTAGCGATCCAAGCTTCGACGGTAGCAGAAATTCCGAATCGCCTTTTCTCATAGTGGTAGAATTATATCGGAAAAAGGACAAAACTAAGCCCCGAATCCGTGGAAGTATGTGTATGTTTGAAAGATTATATGGACGGAGTAGATAGGGTACAACATGAAAGATCGTTGGAAGGTCCGATTGAAGAAGTTGAAGAAACTATAGCACAAGAAGAAGATGAAATGGGGATATCACCTCCGACTACCTAATTAGATGAAGGTGAATTTGAACCATTTGATGTTGAAGAGTTAGATGTAGAAGAATTTTGAGGAAGTGGCTCAGGCTGAGGTGATGCCTGATTCATTTGGTGCTGTAGAGGTTGGTCATGATACGAAGAGTCGTAATTGTTACAAGGAAATGGATTCCTAGTTTGACAATCAGAGCTAAAGTGAGGACCTCCACAATACTCACAACAGTAAAACTGATGTGGCCGTGAGTTATATGTGTTGTAGTCATAATTGTTATCGTGAACCGCTTTCATAGACAAGCTGTTTCCGATTGACAATCGAATCAGTGGTGAACCACCACGTAAAGACTTCACAACAAGTAACACTGCTGAAGTCTCACAAAGGTGGTAGCCGATGGAATAAATCGGTTGTGTTATGGTAGGAATAGGGATCCCGGTTATAGACATGCACCGCTTCCTAATTCCACCACGCTACAACTGGGGCAATTGCCACCATTATAAGGACCACCACACCATTGACAATCAAGAGGGTGAGGATAAGACATAGAAAGAATCAAAGGTTTCAGAGGGTAAGAAATATAGAATCAAAAAATATGAGAGGGTAAAGATGGATATTTTTGGATTTTGGATAAACATTTTGTAAAAATAAGAAAGAAAATCTTTTTGGGTTTTGTGTTTGTTGAAAACTGATTTTAAAATGTTTTCGGGAAACGTTTTGTTTTAATATGATACTAATAAGAAAATATGAACAAGGATGGTAAATATACAATGGATGTATATTCAACAACACCGATGCTTCAATTCGTAGTAACGCTAAAGACACCTCTCCTCCCAATGCAAGGCCCAAAATTTGATTCGCTCCTCAACAGTCAAGTTTAATCACACAAGTCGACCACTTGTGAATGGTCAACCGTAATAAACTTAAAAAAAGCAAACGTTCAGAAAGCAAATGCAATTAAGATCAAAGGAGTTTAGTGTTTCCCCGGGTCGTTAAGTCCCAACGAGGTGTGAACACAGTAGTACAACTAATCATGTGATCGAAAGTGATATTGAATGGGAAAGGGGTTTGAAGATTTGGAATATTTATACCTAAAGAGAAAGTTTGTAAATTACAGGGCTTAAATGCAAATTAAAGAAAATTAAAATGATAAATTATATTAAATAAACGCTATCACTATTTTTTAAAATTGATTAACGTTTATAATCTAAAACTTACGTTTAAATTAAAAACTACGTAACGCATCTAAATAAAACATGAAAATAAAGAAGTAAAATATCTACGGATATGGAAAATATATTTTTACACTCCTAATTATACAAGAAAATTATTAGAAAATTAAAATTATTTTTATGACTATTTATTTAATTATTATTAATTAAAAACTATTTATTAATTATCTAAAATGCACTAAATTATAAGAAAATACAAAATTAACCTAGAAAAATGAAATTATAACTTAGAAAAATCTAAAATATTATAAAACTAATTTTAAAACTGAAAATATATTTTTAGACTTTATATATATTTTATTATGAATTAAATACTATTTTACACTAATTAAATGTTTAAAAATACTAAAACTATTCGAAAAATCTAAACTTTTTTGTAAAATACTTTATACTAATACAAAGCTAAGAAAAATACAAAACATGTAACAACTTATTTTAATAAGCTAGAAATAAGCTAAATAATTCGAATAAGCTAAAGAACAAAAACGGGTTATGTATTAAATGATGCAAGGGAATACCAGTCAAAGACCCAAGCTGGCAGATTGGAGTGGTGTGTGTGTGTGAGTCAAGGGTCAGTGGTTCAATCCCAAAGAACTCCCTTTTTGCAAACTATTTTATTTTTGGAATTTTATTTTACAAACTAATTAAGTACTATGAAATAAGCAATTTTTATAACTACAACTTTTTATGAAAACCGCTAATAAGCTCTAAGCCTAAGTATCTCAACAGTTAAGCTAGAATTGAAATAAGAACAAGGTTCAAGCCAATATGGCTAATAAGTCGGAAATAAACAAGATTAAGCTGAAAATAAGCTAAATAACTAATAATAAGCTAATATGAAAACTGAGAAAACATTTTGACTTAAAAATAAGCACTTAACAACTCTAAATAAGCACTAGCTTATCTGTTTGCACAGACACCGTGTGAATCACTAGGCACTTTTAAGCTTAATTTTAAGCACTATAATAAGCTAAGAAATGAAAGCAAAGACCTAACTAACAAGTTGACCAATTGAGCTTCCTAAAAGCTAAAGTTCTCACAAAGTGTTGTCCATAGAGAGCTTTTAATGAGCTTATTAAAAAGTCTATAAACACCGATTGTTCTATGTACTAGTTAAAATGGACAAAACAATAAGCCATAAGCAGGCTTATCAAATAAGCTACAAAGTGAAAAATGAACATTGGTATCTTGAGACAGCTAGGTTGGCTACTCAAAAAGCTAAATTTCACAAGCTAAAGTTAACTGATGAGCTCTAGATGAGCTTGTGAAATGAGCTATCTCAACTAGTACGAGCATGTTCTGAAGCAAGTTGGTTGAAATAAGCTAAAAGATAAGCACTTTATAAGCTGATTAGAAGTGAACTATTATTTTTCTAATTAAGTTTAGCAGCTAAATTTTAATATCCCAAAAGGATTTAAGCTAAATCTTAATATTGAATCCTATATAAAATTATTCATTTTATTCAAAAACTGCTAAGTGATATTTTGACTTTTTAAAATAAACTATATAGTTGACTTAAATGAACTTGTGATTGATCCTACTCACTTATTATGATGTATTAAGGTAAATTAAGACTAGATTGACCAATGATAACAACTTATGAGTATGAAATCATGATCATGGATCATGAAAATCCAACAGTTGATGAATAAGGTGTGATCAAAATCGCTTTGACTTTTAATCAAATAAGGACTGGTTTTACTTATTTCTTTGAGCTATTATTACCTAATGGAACATGTAACAACAACAAGTAACAACACTAATAACCTCTATTACAGTTTGTACAAGAAACCAAACAACCCTTTAAGAGGCAAAGCTTTGAAGCTTAATGTACTAAAACATATTTTTAGACCAAGTAACCTATTGATTAACTAATATTAACTATATTTAAACAGGATTAAGCTAGAATTAACAAGGTTTAATTACTAATACTAGGAAATGCAAATTTCAAAGAAATGGCTTACAAATTATGTTTATGCTCAAAACCAGAACCGGTGAGATCAAAGGATACTTCCTATAGGCTTACCACTAAGCCTCTAAACCATTTTCATCCAATAACCAACATGCTTCAAATTTTGATCTTCATTTCTTCGATTTTTATTTATGACTAATTTTTTTATTTTTTTAGTATTTTTGAGTTTCAATGATAAACACTGAATTAATGTTTCTAGAAGCTTTTAACAATTTTATAAGGAGCTTATGTGAGCTTTTGAGTCCAAAACAACAATTAATAACAACATTCAAAACATATTGAAAATTTGAACTTGAAATTTGCAAATACTGAAATTGAAACTGAAAGCTTGAAATTGATTATTGGAAAAGGTTTATAATACACTGAAATTACTTAAACAAATACTTAAAAGCTTGAAATTACACTAGAAATTTAAAATTACACTTATTCGACACTACCTAAACTAAATTATACTACTTAGTTGTTCTTTTTTGCTTCTTGTTTCCTTTATATTCAAGAAAAAGGGTTCCACTTGAGTCTCTAAAGAAATCCCATCATTAATCCTAGCCTTTGGATCACTGCAACTCATCTCAGCCTTTGATTTGCAATTTGGCGCCAAAAGTCTTAAAGGTGTTTATAGCATTTAATGCTTCTTGGGTGGATATGGAGGTGGAGGGGGGTTGGTATACAGGTGGGGGGATAAGATGACAAGGTGGAAAGTGGTGGTGAGGTGGTGAAACCACCTGGTTTCGGGTTGCGTACCGTGAGAGAGTGGGTGTACAATGATTGGCGGTTTTAATATTTAAACCGTGGGTTTTGGGCTTGGTATTGGGCCAGCTGGTGTAATGGATTGGATTTGGGTTTAGATAATAACAAGGGTCCGTTTGGTTATTGTAGCTAGTAAACACAAGGACCATTCATGTAACTTCTGAAAATTAAGGGACTGAAATTGTAATATTTCCAAAGTTATCACAAGGGTTAAATTTGCCAAGTTTCATTTACCAAAGGACCAATAATGTTAATTTTAATATGTCCAAGGGTACTTTTTGCCATTTTTGAAACTTGAGGGACCAAACATGTAATTTCTCCAAAGTTCACCATAAGGACCAATTTTGTCATTTATGAATAGTACAAGGTTAATATTTGATAATTTTCATTTTTTTAAATTAACCAAGGACCATTATTGACATTATTCAAACTTGAGGGACCTTTTTCACATTTGCCCAAAGATTCATTCAAGGACTATTTTTGACAACTTAGAATATTTCAGAGACCTTGAATGATATTTTTACAAGTTTTAGAATTACCAGGGACTAGTTTTGACAACTTTTGAAACTTGGGGACTAAAACGCCAATTATGCAAACTTGATAATGCTTTTCATCCTGATTTTGGTATTTTTGCATTCAAAACACATAAAACACTTGTTTGTGATATTATCATCATTTTGATGTATTTCTGAGTGTTTTCAGATGTTTTGGCATTCTAAATGGTACAAAAATGATGAGTATTTAGACACTCATCAATCCCCCACACTAAGATATTGCTAGTCCCTAGCAATGTTTTGAGAAAAATTAATGGATTTTATCTCTTTACCAAAAGCCATTACTGCTGGAGTAGCCAATTGTTTTAGTTCAAGTAAGAACCTTGGTACAATGATAACCAAATGATTTTGAGCAAATCATAAGTCAGAACGGATTTGATTTGTCTTTACCAGAAGCCGCTTGCTTCTGGACTAGCCAACTCTTAGATAAAATATCTTTGGTGAGTCGATTACCAATTATGGCTTTCCAACTGCCTTTACCACAAGCCATAAACTTGCGGGCTAGCCAACTCTTCACTAATTAAAGATATGGTGAGCTGAACACCATACAATTTTGGGCAAATTGCAAGCCATAAACGGATTTGAGATATCTTTACCAAGAGCCGTTTGCTCCTGGATTAGCCAATCCTTATGTGGGTTAGACATGGTGGACTGATTACCATTTGTTGTGTTTAGTACATAGTACTTCCACTAAAAAAAAATTTAAAATTTGGCCATTTTGGGGGAAAAAGGGACTAAAAGGGTACATTTATGATCAAATTCGCCAGAATTTCCCCCCCATACTTAGAAATGAATATTGTCCTCAATATTCAAAGTCCCGGCTATTATGCCAAATCCTTGAACGTAAGAAGATAACATTACTAGCTAAGTGTAGAAACACAACAATTATTCTCTTTTTAATATTTACAATTTTCATTCATTTTTAAGATCTATATACAACATGTGGGGCATCACCCCCACACTAGGGTGGTACATACGGGTGAAAACCCATGTGGTGTTTGCTACTGTTTTTGATTACCGAGTCGCTAGCTTGACTCGACCCCGAATTAATTTGTTCATGGGGAAGTAAGTGGAAGAGACAATCTCCATCGGACTTTCATTCAAGATGTTTGTATAAACATTGAAGTACGTGAAAGTTCCACACCGATGAGATATACATAGAACCGCTCACAAATGATAAATGAAAATGCCGGGATCAAAAATAGTGTCCTCATTCCCGAAGGAATGAAGAACAGGAGAAGCCACGGGATAGGTGAAGAAGAGAAAGAAAGTCATGATAAAAATCATGACTAACTCTTCATCCTCAATAGGAGAATTCATAGTTTCATGAATCTCATCAGTTAAGCTCGCTTGATCAAGACATATTATGGGTGTGTCTAGATCAAAGTAGAAATTATCATACTCCGGCGGAGATATGATATGAGTGAGTTCACAGGAGAACTCCTCAAAGGTGAATGATTCATATTCGGGATTGATTTGAGTGAGTTCACTAGGGAACTCCTCAAAAGTGAATGATTCATAATCGGGGAGAGAATTATGAGAATGAGAAGTGGTAATACCACTAATCTTCTCTCCCATATGATCAAAATGGAACGTTTGCAAATCCGGAATAGAATCATCGAACAAAAGTTTACTATCCTCAAAGGGGATAGGATATGAAGTAGGCTTTTCATTAAAAGCCTCGATTCTAGAAATGAGAAGATTAACATTCAATAATGTAAGACGAAGAGCTTCGCCTTGGATTATTTCTTCATCATTCTCTTCTCCTAACGACAAGCTCAAGGTAATTCCCCATATAACTTATGTCTCCACAAGATAAAGAATAGTCCTCATCAGAGAACATCTCAATATGATCATTTTGGAAGACAAGAGGAGGAGGGATATCACACACATGATCAAAAGTTCCCTGTGATTCTCTTGGAATTTGGACAAGGTTCTCAACACTAGACTTTATGAATTCGATTCCTTTTCGGAACAGTGTCAAGATGCTCATCCCCCATGTTCAAAGAGTGAGTGGGAATATCGGGTGTGATAACAACCGACTGAGGGAGTTGAGAAGGACTAGCATACATATGTTTTATACTTTCCATTTGTTCTTCTGCTAGTAATTCCATCATAGTCTTTTCTCCCCATTTTCCACGGAAGGAATTTCAACTGATGAACTTGATGAACTTGTACAAAATTGACGAATATCAAGGGTAACTTCATCATCATCGCCATCAGAATGAAACGGAATCGAGAGCTAGATTTGATGCTCTTTTGCAATAGATTCCCTAATAGATTTTTCAAAGGCAATTTGGGAATCTAATTTAGCAGCCCGCTCTTCGGCTAACAAAACTTCCATGGATTTCTCATTTGGATTATCTTGGGAGTGTTTACATTCCTTCAAATCTTTCACTAAATCCAAAAGATCAAGGAGAAGATTTTGAGGAAGTGGCTCAGGCTGAGGTGATGCCTGATTCATTTGGTGCTGTAGAGGTTGGTCATGATACGAAGAGTCGTAATTGTTACAAGGAAATGGATTCCTTGTTTGACAATTAGAGCTAAAGTGAGGACCTCCACAATACTCACAACAGTAAAACTGATGTGGCTGTGAGTTATATGTGTGGTAGTCATAATTGTTATCAGGAACCTGCCCATAGACAAGCGTGTTTCCGATTGACAATCGAACTCGTAGTGTGAACCACCACATACTCACAACAATGTAACAATGCTGAGTCTCACAGTATGGTAGCTGATGGAATAAATCAGTTGTGTTATGGTAGGAATAGGGATCCTGGTTATAGACAGACCCGTTTCCTGATTCCACCATGCTACAACTGGGGCAATTGCCACCATTATAAGGACCACCACACCATTGACAATCAAGAGGGTGAGGATAAGACATAGAAAGAATCAAAGGTTTCAGAGGGTAAGAAATATAGAATCAAAAAATGTGAGAGGGTAAAGATGGATATTTTTGGATAAACATTTTGTAAAAATAAGAAAGAAAATCTTTTTGGGTTTTGTGTTTGTTGAAAACTGATTTTAAAATGTTTTCGGAAACGTTTGTTTTTATATGATACAAATAAGAAAATATGAACAAGGATGGTAAATATACAATGGATGTATATTCAACAACACCGATGCTTCAAATTGTGAGTAACGCAAAGACACCTCTCCCAAGCGGCGCCAAAATTTGATTCGCTCCTCGAACAGTAAGTTTAATCACACAAGTCGACCACTGTGAATGGTCAACCGTAATAAACTTAAAACAGCTCAGAAAGCAAATGCAATTAAGATCAAAGGAGTTTAGTGTTTCCCCGGGTCGTTAAGTCCCAACGAGGTGTGAACACTGTAGTACAACGAATCTGTGATCGAGTGATATTGAATGGGAAAGGGGTTTGAAGATTTGGAATATTTATACCTAAAGAGAAAGTTTGTAAATTACAGGGGCTTAAATGCAAATTAAAGAAAATTAAAATGATAAATTATATTAAATAAACGCTATCACTATTTTTAAAATTGATTAACGTTTATAATCTAAAACTTACGTTTAAATTAAAAACTACGTAACGTACGAAATAAAACATGAAAATAAAGAAGTAAAATATCTACGGATATGGAAAATATATTTTTACACTCCTAATTATACAAGAAAATTATTAGAAAATTAAAATTATTTTTATGACTATTTATTTAATTATTATTAATTAAAAACTATTTATTAATTATCTAAAATGCACTAAATTATAAGAAAATACAAAATTAACCTAGAAAAATGAAATTATAACTTAGAAAAATCTAAAATATTATAAAACTAATTTTAAAACTGAAAATATATTTTTTAGACTTTTATATATTTTATTATGAATTAAATACTATTTTACACTAATTAAATGTTTAAAAATACTAAAACTATTCGGAAAAATCTGAAACTTTTTTTGTAAAATACTTTATACTAATACAAAGCTAAGAAAAATACAAAACATGTAACAACTTATTTTAATAAGCTAGAAATAAGCTAAATAATTCGAATAAGCTAAAGAACAAAAACGGGTTATGTATTAAATGATGCAAGGGAATACCACCAAAGACCCAAGGGCAGTAGGTATTGTGTGTGTGTGGTGAGCTGGGTGGCCAGGGTTCGAATCCCAGCAACTCCCTTTTTGCAAACTATTTTATTTTTGGAATTTTATTTTACAAACTAATTAAGTACTATGAAATAAACAATTTTTATAACTACAACTTTTTATGAAAACTGCTAATAAGCTCAGAATAAGCCTAAGTATCTCAACAGTTAAGCTAGAATTGAAATAAGAACAAGGTTCAAGCCAATATGGCTAATAAGCTTGAAATAAACAAGATTAAGCTGAAAATAAGCTAAGTAACTAATAATAAGCTAATATGAAAACTGAGAAAACATTTTGACTTAAAAATAAGCACTTAACAACTCTAAATAAGTACTAGCTTATCTGTTTGCACAGGACACTGTGTGAATCACTAGGCACTTTTAAGCTTAATTTTAAGCACTATAATAAGCTAAGAAATGAAAGCAAAGACTGCAACTAACAAGTTGACCAATTGAGCTTCCTAAAAAGCTAAAGTTCTCACAGTGTTGTCCACTAGAGAGCTTTTAATGAGCTTATTAAAAAGTCTATAAACACTGATTGTTCTATGTACTAGTTAAAATGGACAAAACAATAAGCCATAAGCAGGCTTATCAAATAAGCTACAAAGTGAAAAATGAACATTGGTATCTTGAGACAGCTAGGTTGGCTACTCAAAAAGCTAAATTTCACAAGCTAAAGTTAACTGATGAGCTTTAGATGAGCTTGTGAAATGAGCTATCTCAACTGTGCACAGAGCATGTTCTTGAAGCAGTGGTTGAAATAAGCTAAGAGATAAGCACTTTATAAGCTGATTAGAAGTGAACTATTATTTTTCTAATTAAGTTTAGCAGCTAAATTTTAATATCCCAAAAGGATTTAAGCTAAATCTTAATATTGAATCCTATATAAAATTATTCATTTTATTCAAAAACTGCTTAAGTGATATTTTGACTTTTTAAAATAAACTATATAGTTGACTTAAATGAACTTGTGATTGATCCTACTCACTTATTATGATGTATTAAGGTAAATTAAGACTAGATTGACCAATGATAACAACTTATGAGTATGAAATCATGATCATGGATCATGAAAATCCAACAGTTGATGAATAAGGTGTGATCAAAATCTGTTTTGACTTTTAATCAAATAAGGACTGGTTTTACTTATTTCTTTGAGCTATTATTACCTAATGGAACATGTAACAACAACAAGTAACAACACTAATAACCTCTATTACAGTTTGTACAAGAAACCAAACAACCCTTTAAGAGGCAGTTTTGAAGCTTAATGTACTAAAACATATTTTTAGATCAAGTAACCTATTGATTAACTAATATTAACTATATTTAAACAGGATTAAGCTAGAATTAACAAGGTTTAATTACTAATACTAGGAAATGCAAATTTCAAAGAAATGGCTTACAAATTATGTTTATGCTCAAAACTGAGAACTGAGATCAAAGGATACTTCCTATAGGCTTACCACTAAGCCTCTAAACCATTTTCATCCAATAACCAACATGCTTCAGTCTTTGATCTTCATTTCTTCTGATTTTTTATTTATGACTAATTTTTTTGATTTTTTTAGTATTTTTGAGTTTCAATGATAAACACTGAATTAATGTTTCTAAAAGCTTTTAACAGCTTTATAAGGAGCTTATGTGAGCTTTTGAGTCCAAAACAACAATTAATAACAACATTCAAAACATATTGAAAATTTGAACTTGAAATTTGCAAATACTGAAATTGAAACTGAAAGCTTGAAATTGATTATTGGAAAAGGTTTATAATACACTGAAATTACTTAAACAAATACTTAAAAGCTTGAAATTACACTAGAAATTTAAAATTACACTATTCGACACTACCTAAACTAAATTATACTACTTAGTTGTTCTTTTTTGCTTCTTGTTTCCTTTATATTCAAGAAAAGGGTTCCACTTGAGTCTCTGAAGAAATCCCATCATTAATCCTGGCCTTTAGATCACTGCAACTCATCTCAGCCTTTGATTTGCAATTTGGCGCCAAAAGTATTAAAGGTGTTTATAGCATTTAATGCTTCTTGGGTGGATATGGAGGTGGAGGGGGGTTGGTATACAGGTGGGGGGATAAGATGGCAAGGTGGAAAGTGGTGGTGAAACCACCTGGTTTCTGGGTTGCAGCTGTGAGAGAGAGGGGTGTACAGTGATTGGCGGTTTTAATATTTAAACCGTGGGTTTTGGGCTTGGTATTGGGCCAGCTGGTGTAATGGATTGGATTTGGGTTTAGATAATAACAAGGGTCCGTTTGGTTATTGTAGCTAGTAAACACAAGGACCATTCATGTAACTTCTGAAAATTAAGGGAATGAAATTGTAATATTTCCAAAGTTATCACAAGGGTTAAATTTTCCTAGTTTCATTTACCAAAGGACCAATAATGTTAATTTTAATATGTCCAAGGGTACTTTTTGCCATTTTTTAAACTTGAGGGACCAAACATGTAATTTCTCCAAAGTTCACCATAAGGACCAATTTTGTCATTTATGAATAGTACAAGGTTAATATTTGATAATTTTCATTTTTTTAAATTAACCAAGGACCATTATTGACATTATTCAAACTTGAGGGACCTTTTCTGCCATTTGCCCAAAGATTCATTCAAGGACTATTTTTGACAACTTAGAATATTTCAGGAACCTTGAATGATATTTTTACAAGTTTTAGAATTACCAGAGACTAGTTTTGACAACTTTTGAAACTTGGGGGACTAAAACTGCCAATTATGCAAACTTGATACGTTTTTCATCTGATTTTGGTATTTTTGCATTTAAAACACATAAAACACTTGTTTGTGATATTATCATCATTTTGATGTATTTCTGAGTGTTTTCAGATGTTTTTGGCATTCTAAATGGTACAAAAATGATGAGTATTTAGACACTCATCAATCTCCCACACTAAGATATTGCTAGTCCCTAGCAATGTTTTGAGAAAAATTAATGGATTTTATCTCTTTACCAAAAGCCATTACTTCTGGAGTAGCCAATTGTTTTAGTTCAAGTAAGAACCTTGGTACAATGATAACCAAATGATTTTGAGCAAATCATAAGCTGTAAACGGATTTGATTTGTCTTTACCAGAAGCCGTTTGCTTCTGGACTAGCCAACTCTTAGATAAAATATCTTTGGTGAGTCAATTACCAATTATGGCTTTCCAACTGCCTTTACCACAAGCCATAAACTTGCGGGCTAGCCAACTCTTCACCAATTAAAGATATGGTGAGCTGAACACCATACAATTTTGGGCAAATTGCAAGCCATCAACGGGTTTGATATATCTTTACCAAGAGCCGTTTGCTCCTGGATTAGCCAATCCTTATGTGGGTTAGACGTGGTGGACTGATTACCATTTGTTGTGTTTAGTACATAGTACTTCCACTAAAAAAAAATTTAAAATTTGGCCATTTTGGGGGAAAAAGGGACTAAAAGGGTACATTTATGATCAAATTCGCTAGAATTTCCCCCCCACACTTAGAAATGAATATTGTCCTCAATATTCAAAGTCCCGGCTATTATGCCGAATCCTTGAACGTAAGAAGATAACATTACTAGCTAAGTGTAGAAACACAACAATTATTCTCTTTTTTAATATTTACAATTTTCATTCATTTTTTAGATCTATATACAACATGTGGGGCATCACCCCCACACTAGGGTGGTACATACGGGTGAAAACCCATGTGGTGTTTGCTACTGTTTTTGATTACCGAGTCGCTAGCTTGACTCGACCCCGAATTAATTTGTTCATGGGGAAGTAAGTGGAAGAGACAATCTCCATCGGACTTTCATTCAAGATGTTTGTATAAACATTGAAGTACGTGAAAGTTCCACACCGATGAGATATACATAGAACCGGCTCACAAATGATAAATGAAAATGCCGGGATCAAAAATAGTGTCCTCATTCCCGAAGGAGTGAAGAACAGGAGAAGCCACGGGATAGGTGAAGAAGAGAAAGAAAGTCATGATAAAAATCATGACTAACTCTTCATCCTCAATAGGAGAATTCATAGTTTCATGAATCTCATCATTTAAGCTCGCTTGATCAAGACATATTATGGGTGTGTCTAGATCAAAGTAGAAATTATCATACTCCGGCGGAGATATGATATGAGTGAGTTCACAGGAGAACTCCTCAAAGGTGAATGATTCATATTCGGGATTGATTTGAGTGAGTTCACTAGGGAACTCCTCAAAAGTGAATGATTCATAATCGGGAGAGAATTATGAGAATGAGAAGTGGTAATACCACTAATCTTCTCTCCCATATGATCAAAATGGAACGTTTGCAAATCCGGAATAGAATCATCGAACAAAAGTTTACTATCCTCAAAGGGGATAGGATATGAAGTAGGCTTTTCATTAAAAGCCTCGATTCTAGAAATGAGAAGATTAACATTCAATAATGTAAGACGAAGAGCTTCGTCTTGGATTATTTCTTCATCATTCTCTTCTCCTAAGCTGACAAGCTCAGAAGGTAATTCCCCCATATAACTTATGTCTCCACAAGATAAAGAATAGTCCTCATCAGAATCAGAGAACATCTCAATATGATCATTTTGGAAGACAAGAGGAGGAGGGATATCACACACATGATCAAAAGTTCCCTGTGATTCTCTTGGAATTTGGACAAGGTTCTCAACACTAGACTTTATGAATTCGTCAGATTCCTTTTCAGGAACAGTGTCAAGAAGCTCATCCCCCATGTTTAGAGAGTGAGTGGGAATATCGGGTGTGATAACAACCGACTGAGGGAGTTGAGAAGGACTAGCATACATATGTTTTATACTTTCCATTTGTTCTTCTGCTAGTAATTCCATCATAGTATTTTCTCCCTGATTTTCCACGGAAGGAATTTCAACTGATGAACTTGATGAACTTGTACAAAATTGACGAATATCAAGGGTAACTTCATCATCATCGTCATTAGGAATGAAACGGAATCGAGAGCTAGATTTGGATGCTCTTTCTTTTGCAATTGATTCCCTAATAGATTTTTCAAAGGCAATTTGGGAATCTAATTTAGCAGCCCGCTCTTCGGCTAACAAAACTTCCATGGATTTCTCATTTGGATTATCTTGGGAGTGTTTACATTCCTTCAAATCTTTCACTAAATCCAAAAGATCAAGGAGAAGATTTTGAGGAAGTGGCTCAGGCTGAGGTGATGCCTGATTCATTTGGTGCTGTAGAGGTTGGTCATGATACGAAGAGTCGTAATTGTTACAAGGAAATGGATTCCTTGTTTGACAATCAGAGCTAAAGTGAGGACCTCCACAATACTCACAACAGTAAAACTGATGTGGCTGTGAGTTATATGTGTGGTAGTCATAATTGTTATCGGAACCGCTCATAGACAAGCTGTTTCCCCGATTGACAATCGAACTCGTAGTGTGAACCACCACAGTACTCACAACAGTAACACTGCTGAGTCTCACAGTGTGGTAGCTGATGGAATAAATCAGTTGTGTTATGGTAGGAATAGGGATCCTGGTTATAGACAGACCCGTTTCCTGATTCCACCATGCTACAACTGGGGCAATTGCCACCATTATAAGGACCACCACACCATTGACAATCAAGAGGGTGAGGATAAGACATAGAAAGAATCAAAGGTTTCAGAGGGTAAGAAATATAGAATCAAAAAATATGAGAGGGTAAAGATGGATATTTTTGGATTTTTGGATAAACATTTTGTAAAAATAAGAAAGAAAATCTTTTTGGGTTTTTGTGTTTGTTGAAAACTGATTTTAAAATGTTTTCGGGAAACGTTTTGTTTTTATATGATACTAATAAGAAAATATGAACAAGGATGGTAAATATACAATGGATGTATATTCAACAACACTGATGCTTCAAATTCGTAGTAACGCAGCACACCTCTCCGGCAGCGGCGCCAAAATTTGATTCGCTCCTGAACAGTCAAGTTTAATCACACAAGCTGACCACTTGTGAATGGTCAACCGTAATAAACTTAAAACAGCTCAGAAAGCAAATGCAATTAAGATCAGAGGAGTTTAGTGTATCCCCGGGTCGTTAAGTCCCAACGAGGTGTGAACACTGTAGTACAACGAATCTGTGATCGAGTGATATTGAATGGGAAAGGGGTTTGAAGATTTGGAATATTTATACCTAAAGAGAAAGTTTGTAAATTACAGGGGCTTAAATGCAAATTAAAGAAAATTAAAATGATAAATTATATTAAATAAACGCTATCACTATTTTTAAAATTGATTAACGTTTATAATCTAAAACTTACGTTTAAATTAAAAACTACGTAACGTACGAAATAAAACATGAAAATAAAGAAGTAAAATATCTACGGATATGGAAAATATATTTTTACACTCCTAATTATACAAGAAAATTGTTAGAAAATTAAAATTATTTTTATGACTATTTATTTAATTATTATTAATTAAAAACTATTTATTAATTATCTAAAATGCACTAAATTATAAGAAAATACAAAATTAACCTAGAAAAATGAAATTATAACTTAGAAAAATCTAAAATATTATAAAACTAATTTTAAAACTGAAAATATATTTTTTAGACTTTTATATTTTTTATTATGAATTAAATACTATTTTACACTAATTAAATGTTTAAAAATACTAAAACTATTCGGAAAAATCTGAAACTTTTTTGTAAAATACTTTATACTAATACAAAGCTAAGAAAAATACAAAACATGTAACAACTTATTTTAATAAGCTAGAAATAAGCTAAATAATTCGAATAAGCTAAAGAACAAAAACGGGTTATGTATTAAATGATGCAAGGGAATACCAGTCAAAGACCCAAGGGCAGTTGGTATTGTGTGTGTGTGGTGAGCTGGGTGGCCAGGGTTCGAATCCCAGCAACTACCTTTTTGCAAACTATTTTATTTTTGGAATTTTATTTTACAAACTAATTAAATACTATGAAATAAGCAATTTTTATAACTACAACTTTTTATGAAAACTGCTAATAAGCTCATAATAAGCCTAAGTATCTCAACAGTTAAGCTAGAATTGAAATAAGAACAAGGTTCAAGCCAATATGGCTAATAAGCTGGAAATAAACAAGATTAAGCTGAAAATAAGCTAAGTAACTAATAATAAGCTAATATGAAAACTGAGAAAACATTTTGACTTAAAAATAAGCACTTAACAACTCTAAATAAGCACTAGCTTATCTGTTTGCACAGGACACGTGTAATCACTAGGCACTTTTAAGCTTAATTTTAAGCACTATAATAAGCTAAGAAATGAAAACAAAGACTGCAACTAACAAGTTGACCAATTGAGCTTCCTAAAAAGCTAAAGTTCTCACAGTGTTGTCCACTAGAGAGCTTTTAATGAGCTTATTAAAAAGTCTATAAACACCGATTGTTCTATGTACTAGTTAAAATGGACAAAACAATAAGCCATAAGCAGGCTTATCAAATAAGCTACAAAGTGAAAAATGAACATTGGTATCTTGAGACAGCTAGGTTGGCTACTCAAAAAGCTAAATTTCACAAGCTAAAGTTAACTGATGAGCTCTAGATGAGCTTGTGAAATGAGCTATCTCAACTGTGCACAGAGCATGTTCTTGAAGCAGTGGTTGAAATAAGCTAAGAGATAAGCACTTTATAAGCTGATTAGAAGTG
>OU343216.1:174314391-174353629 GCA_910596185.1 Chrysanthemum makinoi
GGTAGGTCGATAGAAAAGTCACGATGTATAGGTTGGCGCCAGTATTATATAGAGCTCTTACCTCGGAATAAACAATATGATGAGTAAAACAATATGATTAGTTGTGCTTGTCTAAGATGCATCGTTCTTTGTGTTTGTATTAGGAGCATACGTAAAAATGCTCAGTGAGTGATTAGATGGTTTTCGCCTATAAAAGGAACCATAAGAGTATGTTATAGATGTTTTTTAAGTCTTTCAAGTCTTGTAAAACATCCGAAACATAGAGTTTCAATAATAAAAAAAATACATAGAGGATCAAAGAGTTCTTCGTTATTATATCTTGTATTTACTTTCCGCTATAAAATACGAGTTGTAGAGATCTTCTATTAGTTTGCTTGTGATTACATAGGCAACACTAACGATCTCCGAGTGCTTAAGATCTATCAAGAGGTCTTTGTGTTTAACAAGTGGTATCAGAGCCTCGGGAAAGTCTCTACGATACTAAGAACCAAACATACCCTCACCATGCCTGGATCTGATAATGAAACCTAAGTCACCAACACAAACAACACCAACACCACTTCCATGCAACAACTTAGTCTTTCAAACAGTAATGGTAAATTTCCTTATTTGAAAAGGGAAGAATATGATCTTTGGACTATGAAGATGGAAAACTGGATTTCCAATATTGATTGGAATCGGGAGGTGGTGAAGAAAGGAAACAGTTTAAAGAAAATGATTCCAGCATGTGGATGGGAAGTTTATCATGGCTCCTCCCAAAATGAAGAAGTACCGGCCAGCAGAGAGAGCACAAAGTAAAAACTATTCTCGCTCAAGCCATTCCACGAAGATCACCTGTGTGATTTTCACCATATGGATGATGCAGAGGACATATGGATGGCTCTCAAAGCAAGGTTCGGTGGAAATGAAGAATCAAAAAGAATGAGAAAGTCCATGCTGAGGCAACAATTTCAAGACTTCAATATCTCCTCAAGAAGAAGGTATCCACAAAGGATAACGACAGTTCCATAGGATTTTGAGTCAGCTAAACCACCTGAATGCAAAACTGATAATGATGACTGCAACTCAAAGTTCCTTCGATCCCTTGCCTCCTATGGTTACATGTAAGTATAGCCCTCAAGGCTAAAGGTGGGTTGGACATACTCACCTTTGATGAACTGCACAAAGTACTCGTAACTCTTGAACTGATGTCGAACTCCATACCGCATATCTTCTTACGGTCATGCACTTTTGTTGGGACATCTCCCTCCAACATGATGGTACAAGCTCCTAGTTCCAACTACTTTCCATCATCTCCAAGTTCCAACTACTTTCCATCATCATCTTGTGCTCCCACTCCACCACATAACACTCGCCCCACTCCACCATGTTCTCAAACTAAGTCTAGTAGTGTGATGGAGGATGTTCTTCATTCTTTGTTGTGATTATGATACTCACAAAGTATCTTGCATGAAGACTTTGATCGTGGACCCACTTGAAATGGAGGAAATGAAATCAAAATGTGTGGCATTGCTGTCGTGGACATCAAAAGGTTTGAAGAAAAGTCCGAAGGAAGTTTGCTTTCATGGAAAGGAACCGCTTTGATAGGAGAAAAGTCAAGTGTTTCACTTGTCACCGATGGGGCATTTCTCAAGGAATGTAAAGACAGGAAGAGTGGAGATGGAGCCACTACTCTCCTATCGCCAGAAAACGCAGAAGCGGAGCTTCAGCAGCCTCTTCTACCATGGATGAACAGTCAACTGACTGCACATGAACCTGTGAATGAGGAAGCTCATGATACTTGATAAGCTTGGATTCCGGGCAAGGTGTACTTCGGATGAAAGGCATGATCATTTTGCCTTGATGGGACTATCTCAGCAATAACTGTATATTTGGTTGTAGTCTTAGATACAATGAACTTAAAGAAGAATATGATGCCATGAAACCTAAGTTTGATGAATGCTATGTTGAAAATGAAGCTCATAAACTAGCATTAAAAACAGTAGAAAGACAAAAAGTATGGTTTCAAAAGAATCAAATAGCTTATGAAGAAAAGATAAAGATGTTACAGTTTGATCTAGAAGTTGCAAATAATTACTTAAAGCTGTCTGAGAAAGCAAAGGATGAAGTTGGTTCGAGAACCTAGAGCTTAAAGTAAAGGTAGCTGAGGAAATAGCTAGGAATAAACAATGGTTAATTTCAGGTGATAATCTGGCTAGAGAACTCTATAACGATCAATCAGAACCTCTGGCTTAGGATTAGGCTTTCAAAAATATGTTGGAGTAGAAGCTAGGTATGATGTCGTAAATCCACACCGCAGGTTAGCTAACTTTGTAAAAAGGGTAATATGCATGCTGCCCTGGACCTATTAGAGGTGAATTTATGCCCACCTACTATCCATCACTGTTGACTTTGATGGATCACATCATCTATATGGCAGAAAGTCAAAGACTTGCCGCACCTCGATACCTCATCTAATGACTTTGTCTCTTGCTCTGACAGTGACAATTCATCGGATCAAGGGTCTACTTCCTATGAAAGCCGTGATTCAAATGAGAAGTCTGACCTTTCCAAGCCTGAGCCTACACCCAAGCTGCACGCACCACGTCCACTTACAAGCCTTCTAAGGAAGCTGCTGAGAATCAACTTCCACGCTTTTGAAGACCTGCTTTTTAAATCTTTGAATAATCACTGTTAAAACAATTCCTTGAATATTTCTGTTTTAAGTACTTCTGCATGTAATCAAACATCTCCCTATTTGAATAAATCTTCCAAGAAGAAGACATGTTTTGTATGTGGAAGTAAATTTCATTTAATTAAGGATTGTGATTTTTATGAGCAAAGATTGGGTACATGTGCTCACCGTAAACATAAATCTAAGTGGACCAATGTTGATAATATTCCACCTTATGTCCCACAAGTTGCTAATTCTGACTCTCATTGGAGAGGTTCAGTTACAAGACCTTATGTGAAACCAACTAGCCCATACTTCAAACATGGTTATTGGCCTACTTATGTTGACTCTATGTATGATGGGATGGGATATGGGAGTATCTGTGAAGCCCTCAGTAGGTTGTTCTTGGACTATCAAGGGACCAAATCATCAATGGAGGACCAAGAACAATGGTGGATCCTCTAGATCTTCATGTCCCACACATGTGATCCACAAGGCAGGTTCAAGTCAGTAATGACTTGAACCTCCATTGAATACTAACAGTATGTATATATTTTATTGTTGTTTGTAGGATCATCCCCTTAAGCATAAGAATATTGGTATTGTTGATAGTGGTTGTTCCGAAGCATGTCGGGAACAGGGATATGATCCACAATTTTGTTCCTATAGAAGGAGGAGGCAATGTGACCTTTGGAGGAAGTGATGGGAGTATCACAGGAAAAGGCACCATAAAGACACCTCATCTAGATTTTGAAAATGTGTACTATGTTAAGGAACTTCAGAATTTCAACTTGTTCTCCGTTTCACAAATCTGTGACACTAAGAACAAAGTTCTCTTCACTGAGAATGAATGTCTTGTGTTGTCTAAAGACTTCAAACTCCCAGAAGAAACTTCAATTCTGCTGAAGGTTCCTCGAACTCACAATTTATACACATTCAACCTTAATGAAGTTCAACCTGGTGGTAACCTCACGTGTTTGGTGGCTAAAGCATCACTTGATGAATCTACTAAATGGCATAGAAGGATGGCTCATGTGAATTTCAAGACCATAAACAAACTCTAAAAAATGGGTCTTGTTGAAGGTCTTCCCACCAAAGTATTCACCAATGATCATAATTGTGTTGCATGCAACAAAGGAAAACAACACAGAGCCTCTTACAAAGCTATCAATGCTATGAGCATCATTTCTGAACCTCTTCAGTTGCTCCACATGGATCTGTTTGTCCAACTCAAGTCGAAGCATTGATCATAAGTACTTCGTTTGGTTATCACCGATGGCTATAGCAGATTTTGTTGGGTTTTCTTTCTCGAACCAAAGATGAAACATCTCAGTGCTCGACCAATTCATCACTCTTGTTGAAAATCAGTTGAACAAAAAGGTTAAGGGAATTCGGTGTGATAATGGGACGGAGTTCAAAAATGCTATTCTTATAGAACTCTCGGGTCAAAAGGCATAAAGAGGGACTATAGTAATCCAAGAACCCCACAACAAAATGGGGTGGCTGAAAGAAAGAATAGGACTTAATAGAGGTGCTAGGTCAATGCTTGCACTCTAAACCGCCCACTATGTTCTGGATGAAGTGTTGGCACTGCGTGCTACGTGCTAAACAGGGTCTCCATTACTAGACCACAACTCAAAACACCATATGAACTTCTCTTTGGGAAGGTTCCTGTCATTCACTACCTAAAACCTTTTGGGTGTCAAGTGACCATTCTGAACACCAGTGATCCGTTGGGAAAGTTTGATGAAAGCAGTGATGATGGCTATATTGTGAGTTATTCAGCTCATAGTAAAGCATACAGGGTGTACAATTTGCAAGCCAAGAAGATAGAGGAGACGTTGAATCTGAGATTTTTGGAAGATAAGCCTAATGTTCAAGGACAAGGTCATACGTGGTCCTTTGACCTTGACTACTTAACTGATTATTTGGGTTACACCGCACATTTGGCTAACCAAAATGCAGTCCTCAAGACTCCCCACTAACAATGCAGGTTCCTTAGATGATGATTCTGAAAATGAGTTTGAAGATGATGAGCAACCTATACTTGTGCCTTCTTTCTCCCTAACAACATTGCATGTACCACCTCCAAGGATTTTGCTGATACGAGTGATGAAGATGAATCACATTATGCTGAGGACCTTGCTAGGCTTCAGACTCAAGAATTTGCAGCTAAACTTGAAGCAGAGAAACTGAATGGAGAGGTTGCTAATAAAGGAGTCGGTGGAAACCATGTTTCTGCTGAAGTTGATTCTGTCACACCTACCCTCCTCAAACTAATCGAAGGCTATGTGTTTTCTCATGTTCCTTCACGTGTTCGACTTTGGTGAACCCTCTACACGCTTTCCAAAACCTTCAGATCTTGGAAATCATCAACCCAAAGCTGGCATCTTCACATCACCCTCTTATGATGCTGAATTTGAACCAACCATCACTAATCTTGATTCATCCATTGAAGTCAACCCCACTTCTACTCAGAGGATCAATATTGCTCATCCTCAATCCAACATTATAGGTGATCTTTGGGCACCTGTTCGAACTCGAAGGGCTATCTCCAGTCCTCAGTTTGGACAGATTGCTTTTCTCTCTTATGTCTCCAACCAAAGAAGAGACAATCACACGACTTCAAGCATTGTCTGCTTGCTTGTTTTCTTTCTCAAGTGGAACCAACAAGTGTTTCTCAAGCCCTTAACGATTCAAGCTGGCTAGAAGCAATGCAAGAAGAGATGCAACAATTTCACAATCAGCAGGTTTGGATCTTGGTTCCACTCCCCGATGGCAAATATGCCATTGGGACAAAGTGGATTTTGAAGAATAAGAGAGATGCTCTGGTGTTGTGATCAAAACAAAGCAAGATTAGTGGCTCAAGGTTTCGCACAAGAGGGGATTGATTATGATGAAGTGTTTGCACCTGTTGTGAGAGTGGAAGCCATTCAATTTTCCTGGCTTATGCTTCTTACATGGGCTTCATATATCGATGGATGTTAAAGGTGCTTTTCTATATGGTGAGATTGAAGAGGAGGTTTATGTCTCTCAACCCAAGGGATTTGAAGACCCAGATCACCCAAATCATGTTTACAAAGTTGTTAAAGCTCTGTATGGCTTACATCAGGCACCTAGAGCATGGTATGCTAGGCTTTCATCATTTCTGCTGAAGCATGGTTACAGGAGAGGTGCTATTGATAAAACTCTGTTCTCAAGAAGAATTACTGACATACTGTGCAAGTTTATGTGGACGACATTATCTTTGGTTCCACAAACGAAACTTGGTGCAGGGAATTTGAGGAACTAATGAAGGGTGAATTTCAAATGAGTGCTATGGGAGAGCTTACTTTCTTTTGGGTCTCCAAGTTCAGAGAACAAGATGGCATTTTTATCTGTCAAGATAAATATATGAGGGACATCTTGAAGAAGTTTGGTATGGAAGGTGTTAGGACTGCCACAACACCTTATGAAGCTCCAAAGACTAAAGCAAATAATGAACCAGATCTACCTGTGAATGTTCATCCGTACAGTCCATGATTGGTTCATTGATGTATCTAAATGACTTCAAGACCCGATATTACTTTTGCTGTGAGTGTCTGTTCTCGACATCAAGTCACTCCACTTACTTCCCATCTCAATGCTGTCAAGAAGATCTTTAAGTACCTCAAAGGCCAACCTCTTTTAGGCCTTTGGTACCCAAAAGAATCTCCTTTCAAGTTGGAAGCATATAGTGACAGTGATTATGTTGGTGCAAATCTGGATAGAAGATCCACAACTGGGCCGCCAATTTCGGGCAAGAGGTTGATTTCGGCAATGCAAGAAACAAACCATTGTGGCCGCCACTAATGAAGCAGTATGTGGCTGCCGCAAATTGCGTGGTCAGGTCCTTGGATTCAAAACCAATTGTTGGACTATGGGTACAATTTCATGAACACTACAATTCATATAGATAATCAAAGTACCATCTGCATAGTCAAAAATCCGTTTTTCACAAATGACAAAACACATTGAAATCAGGCACCACTTTATAAGAGATGCTTATGAAAAACATTTAATAAAAGTGGCTAAAATCCATACTGATGATAATGTGGCAGACTTATTAACAAAAGCTTTTGATGGACCAAGGTTTCAACACCTCGTGGTCAATATTGGAATGTTAAACCTTGATGCATCGTTTAAGGGGAGGCATAGGCCTCAGGGGAGGCATATGCCTCAGAGGAGGATTTGTGCAAACTCTGCATATTTTTGTATATTATTTGTCTAATAACACTAACTTCTAATATTTCTCTAGTTTGTGTGTTTTTGTGTTGTGTATGTTTTTGTGTCTGTTTTTGCAGTTGTCTGTACTGCATTTTGTCTATTCCTTTTATTGTATTGCAGTTTGTATATCCCATGATCAAGATCAAATTCATCAAGTGTGGTTCATTAGTACATGGTCAAGTTAGCTAAAAGAGTGTTGCTAGTTTCTTCTGATATCAAAAGTACTGAAGAAAACAATTTGATTCCACTGAAGTAATAATTCTGAAGAAAAGAAATTGAAGTCAAATTTTTCATTCATTCATTCAAGAAACAGTTTATAGATTACTTACATAAAGTCAACTCTATGCATATGCATCTTCAAGATATTTAGCTGCATAATTGCTAATCCTAATCTAGTGTATATCCTTCATTCCAAAATCTGAGTGAATGTTGGATATGCATTAGATGTCGGGCTTTGCTTTCGTGGGTCTTGCATAACCATTCATTCCGTCTTTCTAGATGGTTGGATATGCATGACCAGTACGACGAAGATGCTAAGGACCAAAATGGGAGGATGGATTGATGCAAACGATTGATGATGACGAGACCACACGCAGATGATGGAGAAAAATAATATGTCCTATGTGCTTCATCTATTCATTTCAACCAAAATGCAATCGATCCACCCTCTCTAAGCCCTTCTATTTAATGATGTGTGTTGATACACCAAAAGATGGTGTAGTGAGACCAAGAACCACCTCTCTATCTGTGGGGAGTGGCGGATTCCTGGCACGAGGTCCTTGTTGAGACCGAGGTGCTGGAGGTTGGGAGTAAGATGTTCCCTCCTTATAGGAGTCATGTAATCATCGCAGATTCACTTGGATTCACTACTCGTCATCCTCTCGAGAAGAAGAAAGGGTGATTTATTTGGTCGTGGAAAGGGTTGAGGAAAGTAATATAGCCATGGGTTTGATTCACCACTTGATGATGATGAAGAAGATGAGGTTGTGAGATCTATGATCTCAGGTTTGGTATTCATGATACAATTTTGTTGATTGGGGTTATTTTTGCATCTAGGATTTGTGGTAAATATTTGGGGATCTTGGTGAAGAGATGAGTTACATTGGGATCATTTTATAGACGGGTTCGAGGCTCAATGAGTATTAATGCAAGTGGTTGGCACAGTAATTCTAGAATCTTACCGAAGATTTTCTTATCTTTGATGCATTCTGCTGAAGTTATAACTTCAGCAGATTGATCATGTGTTACCGCTGGAAGTTATTTGGGTTAGGTCAAAGATGTAATACACGCCGCCAAAGGTCAACCAAACGGTCCATTTTTCTTTGACTATAATTTGGGCAAAACACTCAATCCACCATCACTCTCTTCGAACAAACCAATCCCTCTCATCCTTATTTAACAAACACTCACCATTTCGAGAATCATAACTCTAAACACTCATATCCCTCATGGCTCTTGAATTTAAACATGATCACAACAAAGTTGCATTTTTGGGAAATGGCAAGGGATATGAATTGTACGAACCAATGGTGGAATTTCTGAAAAGGTCCAAGATCGTTATGCTCTAACTCATTCTCCAAATGATATATGAATCACTAGTTACTCAATTTTGGGAATCACGAGAAGAGGAGGAGATGAGATTAGGGTGTGATTGATGAAACATAGTACATAGTGACAGAGGACCTGATTAGGAGGAAGCTTCACTTGGAAGATGCTGATGGAGTATTTTACTCCAATCAGGAAGATGTGCTTAATGGGCTAAGAGAAATTGGCTATCGAGGAACAAGAACCGTGGCCAAGAAGGAACTCGCCCAAAATGGAGGTTCCTGGTTCACACGCTGCTTCAATGCATGAGCAACAAGACCGGAGGATGGGACCAGTTCTCTACCCAACTGGGCTATGGTATTGTGTGTCTTTCCCAAGGGGTAACTTTCAATTTTTCTAAGTATATTTTTGAAAACTTGGTTGAAAATATTCAAAAGAAAAAGGGAAAATTTTTAATGTACCCAAGGTTTCTACAAATGATTTTTACACCACTACCCAATCCCAATCTTTCTATCCCATAGGTACTTTAATCGCTAAATTGTTTGCCACAATGAGAACCCACTTTCGGGGGAACATCATCCCTTGCTAGCGACCATGTTGCCCCAAGGTAATGAGGTCTGATGAGGAGAATGTGGCTCATAATCCTCCCTCTTCACCAGTTGCTACTGATTGTATTCCATTAGTTGACATTAACGCGGGCCCCTCATCAACTGTTGAAGCAACTCATGTTGCTCCGACCGACCACCATGTCCCAGTCCTCCACCCACACTAGCTACTCATGATGAGTCCGATCTATATAGACTACCCACACCAAGTCCTGTTAGGGATCCTCTCATTGAAGATCTTCCTCACTTTGAGCATGACCATGATTCTACTGAAAGGTCCAATGAAGCTCCCCACCACGAGCACTGCCTGGTGGAGCCGAGACCCTATTACACTCATCTGTCTATGCCTCGTCAATGTATGCCGAGGTTACTAGTCTAAAAGGAGCTTGCAGACCAAGTCTTTCTTGGAAGTAAGATTGGATCTCTAATCAAGTCAAGAAGTCAGAGGACAAACTCAAAGGGGGCTCCAAAAGGAAACTTGTGGTTTCTTCTGATGAAGAACAAGAAGTACCTCGTTTGAGTCTCTGGACTTGTTGGTGATGTTTCTCTCAATGATCCTTCATCATTAGCCGCTACTTCCTCAAAGAAGAAGGAACCTATTCTCTACACAAGAAGAAAGAGATCTTATTTACATAAGGTTTCTTCTGAAGCTTCTAAGGAACCTAGTGCTGATAAGACTACATCTGCTGATGTGCGAATGGAGGATGTTTCTTCGATCATGATGACCGAGTATTGCAACTGAGGTCCCTTATAGATTTATCTCAAGATGAGTGTAAAGAAGCCCGATGACAAAGGAAAAAATGTCATAACTACTGATGAGCTTGGTCCTGACTGTGAGTGAGGAGGAAAGACTAGGTCAAGCAAGTAGACTGGCTGAGTTTGAAAAGTCAAAGGAAAGTGAAGTATTGGCTCATCAACTGAAACAGGATTATTCATCCTTACTCCTGAGAGAAGAAGAGAACTAGATGCAATGCGGGTTAAGATGCCTCTGAACACGGGATGTTCTAACCAAGCAAGTTATTTCAAGACCTTCTCTTGCTCAAAGTATACTAGGTGGAGATTTCCTCCTGACACTTATGTGGAGCGAATGATGGCTCAGGGAAGACAAAGGAAGCAAGAAGCTATTGCACAAAGGAAAGTTCAATCAAAGAACAAAGACAAACCTCTGCTGAAATGAGAATGGTGGTGAAGAACCAATGCTCAATGTACAACTCTAGCTTAACAATGAAACAAGTCAAGGCTTTTCCTGATCATGTCCTGTTTCGCAAATATAACCAAATCATGAGGGACAGATCATCATCTTCAACACATACAACCAACTTGAAAAGGATTGTTGAGAATGAAACTGCTCAAGAAGCCAAAAGACTTAAGTCGATGATGCTCCACCCAAGGTGACCTCTCCAGTCATTCTGCCAAGCAACTTCAAGTTGCTCCTCTTCTAACAAGGGTCAATCACGAACCATCTTCCAATTCTCCCAGCACACGATGTATCACTCCCATCATCATGGCACCTGTTGTCACACTAGAAGATTCTAAAGTTAAGGAAGGCGATCTTGCTGAAATAAAACAAAAAGGGCCATAAAGATGCTCCACAGGATGAATGCACTTCGTGATCCAACTAAGTCTTCCTCTACCTCTTCAAGTCCTACCTCAAATGTTCAAGATGAAAATGCTCCCTCTCGGGAAATCTATAAGCCTGGTAGGAGGAAGAAGAGAATGGCCAAAGATCTCGGATCTTGAAGCGATAACTCAACGTTCATTATAGGATCTGGCTGATTTTCCTGATGAAGATCCAAATGCGTTGGAAGATTGGAAACTGAAGGATGATGAGATGAATGTCATTCATCGAAGGAACTCCCCTTCAATGGAATTCACCTTCAAGGAAATTCTACACTTGGTAGACAGGGCAGACTTGATTTCTCTGTACACTCGAGTTACCTCCCATTATTGCAACAAGGAACCACAAGGTTCTGGGATGTTCTTACCAGGAGATCTTCAAGTCCTATTAAACTCTCATATTCCCAATAGCAAGGCACATTCCATTTGGGAAAACTCACATCGTGGAAGGTTAAGTCCCGGAGATTCTATCCTCTCCCTCGTGTACATGTGCTTGAGACTAAGAGTGGAATCAATGTTTGTATGCTTGTGAAGAAAGTATCCATTGCCCGAGAGACTTATGGAACGGATGCTTAGTCGAAATTGGAAATTCCTCCGCATCCAGTGGCAATGAAAGATCAGAGCTTCAACATGGTGGGTTTGATCAAGACTCAACTTCTAAATAAACAATAGGCCTCATCCTCATTCTCATCATGATATTTGTACTCTCTGACTACTTTGTTTTGTTACTTTTAATTTGCATTATTTATATTTTATGTTTGAAGAAGTAAAAGAGTTTCATAAAAAGAAAAATCACAAAAACATCATTTTAAAATAGTGATAGCGTTTATTTAATATAAATTAGCTTTTTAAATTTCTTCTTCAACTTATTATTAAGTACTCTCAGTTTAAATAAGAGTTCTTAGTCTTTGTTAAAAAAAAAAAAAAACTTTTATGTGTTTGTTTGTTGTACCACTGATGGTGGTTCTTTACTCACCTGATGTACCTTGTTTATGTCAAAGAGTTGACTAGTCCAAAGGGTACAGCTTTGGTAAAGACACATCAAATCTGTTGATAGCTGTAATGGTTTGCTCAAAATCATAGGGTATGCAACCACCCATGCTTAATTGCTGAGGGTTGTATGGTCATCAATTCACCATGGTCTATTCCTTTTGGAATCCAAGAATTGGCTAGCCCACATGTATATGGCATGTGGTAAAGGCAACTGAATCCATATTTGGTGCTCAATTCACCAATGCTAAGAATTGACTAGTCCTGAGCAAACGGCTACAGGTAAAGACAAATCAAATCCGTTTATATGGTTGCTGGTTTGCCAATAAATCAGATGGTTATCTATGTACCATAGTTTTCGAACTCAAACATATGGCTACTCTAGTAGTAATGGCTATTGGTAAAGAGACATCAAACCCATTATTTTCAATGATTCACCTCTCACAGAGTTAACACACCTGGATGTGATGAGAATAGTATGAAACTTATATGTTTTGATGTACATGATGTCATATGTTGCTGCAAAGATCTGGCGTATCACAGTTCAGTCATCATAGAGATGTTCCTCTTCTTAATCTTTGTTGCTGATGTTCGAACACAATCCTCAACAATTTTAAAAGATCTATCAAGGAAACTGGAACTTAACCTAGTCAAATTCCAGGTTTAGGGAGGATTGTTGGGAATTACGAAAACTATGGAACTGCCAAGTTCTACTGGATCTGCCAAGTAATGGCTTAAAAGCCGAAGAAGGAACGACTGCTGAAGTTATACTTCAGCTGAAGTGATAATGCAGATTGTGATTCTGCTGAAAGTGCTTATCCACGTAGGAGAGATAAGCACAGTATGTAGGCCGTATGTAGGAAAAGTCAACGCCGTATGTATAGGTTGGCGCCGTATTATATAGAGCTTACTCAGAATAAACAATATGATGAGTAAAACAATATGATTAGTTGCATGCTTGTCTAAGATGCATGCCTTTTGTGTTTGTATTAGGAGCATACGTTAAAAATGCTCGTGAGTGATTAGATGGTTTTCTTGCCTATAAAAGGAACCATAAGAGTATGTTATAGATAAGTTTTTTTTAAGTCTTTCAAGTCTTGTAAAACATCCGAAACATAGAGTTTCAATAATAAAAAGATCCATAGAGGATCAAAGAGTTCTTCGTTATTATATCTTGTATTTACTTTCCGCTATAAAATACGAGTTGTAGAGATCTTCTATTAGTTTGCTTGTGATTACATAGGCAACACTAACGATCTCCGAGTGCTTAAGATCTATCAAGAGGTCTTTGTGTTTAACATTCGTGATTCAGGACAAGCATTAGCAAGGTGTCCTTGCTTTTAAATTATAGCAAAATAATAGTAGATCCCCGGCCGTGAATTCCCCGTTTCCACAACTTGAACATTTCTCCAAAGTATTACCCGATCCCATTTATGTTCGGCCATTCCCTGAATTACGTATACCCACTTGTAATCATAATACGACTCACCACTAGTTCCTTTGCCTCTAACCTCAACTTTGCCACCTCAGATAACAAATAAGTGACTTTTGGGATTTGATGATGAACCAAGACTTATCGCTTGATGAGTAGAGAACTTGTAGAAGGCTTTAGCAATAAAGGCCATTCCATGATTTAATGCTTCAAAGGCATCAACTCGATCATCATTGATTTGAGCAAGAGTATGCGTTGTTAGAATCTCCTTCAGTGTGAGTTGATGAGAAGGTGTGTGGAGCATAACTAAAGTGACGCTAAGTTGCTGTTTTTGATTGAAAGCATGATTTGAATTTGGGTGCGGGTTGATAACCATGTGCCATGAGAGCAACTGACAAGAATTACGTAGGGAACCATGTGTGCCAATGGTTTTTGTCTTTGATAACTCATATTAATGATGTTTCGCATAATCATACAATAATCCATGCTTGACTTCATGAAGATCCTTGACTTGTCGAACAAACATAACATACTTATGCCAATCCGTCCTAATGAGTTCTAAACTTGGTGTTAATAGCAATTGTTGGAAGATCAATCTTATGTTGATGCAAATCATTGACCACACTTTGGAACGATGATAATATGATTCAAGTGATTCCTGTGCTCAATGGTAAACACATCAAAGTTGTGATATAGCTTAGACTCCATGTCAATCTTATTCAGCCTGCCTTCCATTAAAAGATGAATTTGTTCCCACATAGCTTTTTGTAAAGAAACCAGGCATCAATACTTTGTAAATCGGATTAGGAATTCCAAGAAGTATTTGTTGCATAGCAAGCTCATCAAGCCAAGATGAAGTAGTTGTTCGGTGTTAAACGACTATGGAACAATTGTGATAGTATCGGTCTCGTGGAACAAATTGTAGGATCTCTCGTGAACAGCTTTCAGCTTGGCATTTGAAACGGTCTCTAATATCACCCTTTAGATACTTACCATGAGGTTTCTTGAGTTCCATATACCTTAGAAATCGCCTTGACCATTGCACATAATTTCCCGGTAAGTATTGAGGACGAAAGTATCCAACCAAATTTCATGAATCGACACGACTTGTAATGTACCTTCGCACATTTGAGAAAACCAAGTTTGTTGTTGAGGGATTTGTGGAACCATTGACATTCAAGTAGGACCTTGTCGGGATGGTGTGGAGTATATTGTTGATAAATTGCTTGTTGTTGATTCCATTGTTGATTTGTAATCGAGTTGTTGTTGTTGTTATTGATTATAAGTGTAAGGAAAGTAGTTAGAGGATGGTGGTTGAGACATATTTGTTGATTGATGTTGATCGTATGATAATAAAGGTTGAGGTTGTTTAGACGGTAGATGAGTGTAAGAAACCAAACTTTGCGTAAATCCAAACTTGCGTGAAGAAATCAGCCAAACTTAAACTCAAGCAGTAAAATGCAAAAGTAAACTCGCCAAAAATGCAAACTCTCGCGTAAATGCAAACGTAAACTCGCCAAAACTCGCAAACCGCATAAATTCGTATGTAAACCGCCAAAACCTAAACTCAAGCAGTAAATCTCGCATGTAAACTCGCCAAAACTCGCAAACTCACAGAATTCGCATTTAAACTCGCAAAAAATGCAAACCGCAGTACAAGCAAGAAAACCGCCAAATCAAGTAAGGGAGAAACTCGCAGAAACTCATGAGAAACTCGCCAAACTTCATGGCTAACTTGCCAAACTCGCCAAAACTCATGAGAAACTCACAGAACACGTGATTCAAATTCAAAAAGTCCATAAATTTCAATCTAAAACACGCTTTGGCACGGATTTCTATTAAGTCTAATCAATATTAACCTAAATTATCCCTTGGCTCTTGATACCACTTGTTAGGTCACCATATTATCACAACAATATGTATTTCTAGAGAGAGAAAGTTTTAGTGAGAGAAAGTGGAAGGAACTAATGAATGATTAATGAAAATGATAATTGCAATTAGAACAACAACCCTCTCCTTCTAGGAGGGGGGTATTTATAGTGTTTACATAAGTAGGGTGTTTCCCCTTGGTTCTAGAAGAACCTTCTATCACAGCTCATGGGCTTACTACATGAGCCGCTGAAACTAATTACAAAAATTTATAAACCATAATTATTAACGACCTATTACAAATGAAATGACCTACACTTGATAATAAAACATGTTCCTAACAAAGACGGACCTCCATTGGTTAAGCATGTGTTATAAATATTATGTTGTTAGGGTTTGATTTAGGTTGATTGATGAATTAGTAGCCGATCCATGAATTGTTAACGGTATTATATGAAATCCAATAATTTTCTTTACTCGTTTTGTATTGCAGCAATCCAGATCAATTCAATTTGTTACATGACGATATATTACTTGATATAATGTCTCGTATAGAGCGTACCACAAAATATCTTATCCGAACAACATCTACTATCTCTAAACGATGGCAAAATCTCTGGGCTTCCATTCCTCATCTCATTTTCAACAGGCGGGAGGATGGCGTCGACATATATACTAATTTCCAGCCTTACATTTCTTTTATCGAGAACACCATAAATCTGTGTCCTCCATATCCCAACCTCAAATTATTCAAACTTCATACCAGTTACGACACTGAGCTTCATCCAGAGTTTAAATCGTTTAAATCTCGAGTCAATAGTTGGATTCGTTATGCCATTAGCCGTAATGTTGAAGAGTTCGATTTATGGGTTTGCGATTTAGGAGGAGATGGAAAGTTCTCCTATGACGACGAGCTCTTTTTCAACTCTTCATGTATTATTCGTGTCACACTTACCTGTTGTTCCTTTAATCCTCCTAATGGGGTGATTAGCTGGATAGGACTTGAGTCTTTGTGTATAACATGTGGCACACTCGATGAAGATATGCTTGAGAAGATATTATCCGGGAAGCCCTTGTTTAGAAACTCTCGAGTTGAACAATTGCTATGGTTATAGGCGCATTAACGTTACTTCAAAGAGTATTAATGAGTTGGTGGTCTTTGGATACAACTCTGATTTTGAGATTGATCTAAACGAGGATTATATAGTTTGTGTCAAAATCAATGCTCCTTACATATCGTCTCTAACTATAAAAGGTGATTTGGCTCTGCAGGAGCTTGCCTTGCTTAATGTGTCTTCTTTAGTTGAAGCTGACTTGGATTATTCGATCATCTTGAATTATGATATTGATGGGAGCGAGATATCCCATGAAGAAATACTTAGAGGACTTTTAAAAAGCCTTAAGCACGTCAGAGATATTACATTTGGGGAGGGCGTTTCAGAGGTAATATCACTTATGAATGTCTTTTGCCTATAGACTTCCGTTTGTTGGCTGTTTGTAAAATTAACGTTGCTCTAATAATGTTTTCTTTGCATTGACAGCTTCTCTCTCATTTGGAAGATAGTAGTGATTAGTGATACGTCATCCTTTTTTCATGCAGTCATGTACAAAAGTTGCTTTAGATTTTGTTTTTCCATAAAACGTAAAAGAATGCATGCAACTAAAAAATGAGATTCGTAAGCCTTCAAGAGAGCACAAGGTTAGGGAAGACAAACTAGAGGTAATGAAAATGGCACCTTTTATTGTCACTCTACTGTGATTATATTTTTCAATAAGAATTTGAATGAGAAACGTTTTCATGGAACAGATAAACATGATGGTCTTCCATGCGATGAGCCAAGCTCTTACTGAAACTGAGGCACTATTGCGTAAGCGTGCAAAGAGAAATGTTGGGATTGCAAGTGTTGAGGGGGAATCAGGTGATATTGAAATGGACGAGCTCAGTTTTCCTAAGAGGCAGGATATTTCAAGCCAAGGGAATGTGAGGCCGAATACCAATCATTTCCAATCTAGGCCTCCCCAACATTCCCAACTTCATCAAAACCAAAAGACGGATGACTTGTCGAGGCAATTGATTAATTGAAAGCCAAAAGACGACCACCCAAACTATAATTGTTCGTCAAAATCAGATTGATATTGTTGTTGGTAATCATAGCGCTTCACACCCTCAAAGTCCAGACCTCCCCCTCCAAAATTCTCCAACTACAACCGGTTACAAGGAGGTCAGAGATCTCTTTCCAGAGATCCAGAATGAATGGTCCTCTGTGCCTTCAGAGTTGCGTTGAGCAGAGCCCAGAGATAGGAAATGGATGGGTTTTCAATAAAACTAGTTTAGTTTTTATAAAACCCTACTTGATTTCACACAAAAAAACCAAAAAAAAAACAAAACAAAACAAAAAAAAAAACTATATTAAAAAGTCATGCATGGTCACATCCCGTAAATGCACAACAAAATTATTGATTTGACTACTGTTTAAGTACCTTTTCCAACTTTACACTTTTGTCGAGTAGTTCATTACTACGCATTATTTAAGTTTAGCTTTTCGAAAAGAAAAAACTGTACAACGGTAACAGGTGGTGATTTCCATTAAACGATTAATTAATGATAATGAAAGGGAGATGATTTGTACACTCCAAAGTATTGTGTTTGGACATTTATACCCTCACAAAGGTGAAATTATAAAGATAACTATTGTTTATAAAAAAGGTGCCTTGCAAGGATTGAACCTTGGTTGTTTTGATAAATAACTTGTGTGTTTACCACTTAGGCAACAAGTTATTTTAATAATTATGTTGCATATTATAATCTATAAATAATATAATTATATTGGAATCCTACACTAAATACAATTTATCTACAAAAATTATATTAAGTAACTAGTTATAATACCCGTGCACGCACGGGGTTTTGACAAAATTTTAGTTGCGAAATGATCACACATTAAAGTGTTTTTTATTCATAAAAATAAAAATACTATTTTATTATAGTTCCATCGTACCGTAACTTTGTTATTAAAAGCTAACGACATAACTTGAGCAAAATGATACACACAAAATTTAAACTTGAATTAAATCGATTATATCAATGTTTTGCCGTTATTTTAACTGATTAACCCGAAATTAGTTCGGGCGGTTTGGATTGGATTTAGTCAACTTTCATTTGGGTATTGGGCAGTTACAATTCATCTTCAAAGCCGAATATACCAAACTGAATAACTTCGTTAAACCAAAACTCGCCGCTTGAACGCCGTACAATGAGTGACCAGCTTCACATATATCAGTCAAAAGAACACAATGTCATGACCAACGTTCCACAAAGATACCTTGTGCTTCAATTGGTTCCCTAAAATGGTGATACAACCACCCAAGAAGTTTGTTACAGATTATGCAAAAGTGTATATCTTAGTTTGTTACTTATACTATTGTGAAGTGGGTGACCAAGGTTGCTTTATTTTCACGTGAAAACCCAAATCACAGCGGGTGTACATACTTGGATCAACAACAATTGAATCTATGAATTATAAATTTATAACTTCACACTTAACAAATGATCATAACTTTTGCTTCTTTGATGGTGTATGCGTCTGGAAATTAGCATAAACGCATGAAGATTCTGATGCTTGTTGTAATGCATTTAACTTGGCATCCATAAGCTCAAGCTTGTAAAGCCGGGTAAATAAAGACATGTTAATTCAAAAACGATATTCTTAGAGGAAGTCCATTGATATAAAACACAATAATTATTTGAGACTGCACACATAAAACATGGTCTAAACATGTTTTGATAGTTTATCCAATTTAGAGGTGGCAATTTCACCCATTTACTTCTAAGACGCAAAATAAAAACTTAAAAGGAAATGGTAAACTATTAAACAGTTGAAACAAACAAAAAGTGCATTTTAAAGGCACAATAAAAAAATTGTTTATACAAAAGATTAGGTTATTACAAAAGTTTTAATCATGGCATACTAATTGTTTAGATAATAACAACATAAATTGCCCATTTTGAGCCATTACCCAACACGCCCATATTCTCACTTCTACAACCATTTTAACAATCAGTAAGACACAAGTGTCTAAAATGCTTAATTATTTGTCATATATCTAAAATATGTTGAATAAAGAAAAATAAAGGAATCTTGTTGGACAATTGTCTTGCCTGTAACTCTGTAAGCATGATTTACATACCTTTCTTCTCTGTAATCATGATTTGGATGGTTTCTGCATAACTTCCTCAACGGTATCTAGTTATCCAAATAAACCATTGCTACTCCAATCTGCTTTTCAAAGTGATCAACAACATATTTTAATGCCAGAACCTGTGGGAAAAGAACTTCAATATTTTCCCGACTTTGTTTCTCAGATAGCCTAACCGCTTTTTCTTAGAACGAAGTCTTCTCTGAATGGCAATCTCAAGCTCTTTCTTCAAAAGATTAATGGTTTCATCCCTACGACTCACATCTCTTGAACTCCTGCATGTCTGAACCTATAATTCAATAGATTATAATGTTATTCAAGAACATACTAAATTTTTCAACTTGCCCAATTATTTAATCCTTGTATCAAAAGAAATCTAATCCTTGTATCAAAATAAATTGTATAAAATATCGACACTTCTCTTTTTATTCCATTTGAATCGTTGTATTATGTTAGTACATATGAGTCATTAAAAATGGATTTAGGTCCTATTTGGGTCATTTCAGAACCCAATAATAAAAACTTAAAACCCGATATAGAAATGTTCATTTTATGTATAATAGTGTTAGATTTGTATGATGTTTAATTTTATAAAACGTGAAGCTTAGGGTTACAAATGACCCAAACGGGTCAGAATGCCATATTTTATTGTCAATGCCTAAAACAGGACAAATGAAGATGTATGTCACTATGCTAAACAACTATCCTAAAAAAGTACCTTGCGACTTCTTTTCAGTTCATCAAGTTCAGCTTTCTAGCCAAAGCTTCAAAACAACCATCTATTATCTCAGAGCCTGTTCACAATCACAAATGCTACTGCACAAACAGATGCCTTCATGATCTCGTTCCTACCTTTCTTTGTTCGTAGATATTTAATTAAACTATCATACAGCTTTTGTCACTTAAGTCTAATGACAAGAAAGAGATAACTTGATCTTTTCATTAAATTCCGTTGGTGTGCTTCCGATATTGCAAAGTTGCCCCTTTTAATGACCTCAACATGTCCTCCATATCATTACGCCGGTTTTAATTACAAAATTCCAATAGCCTATCTAAAATTCCTGCATATGGGTAGACGCCTAGACATCAACATCTGCATTGGTAATTTAATTACTCTTCCTACAATTATTAGTAGACATAGCCTAAATTTTACCTAACTTTGAGACTACTTAGCAAGGCAACACCAACATGAAGCCAAATAACATAAATCAATAACTTTATGCCATTAATGTTGCCTTTTAGCTAACTTCACTCAGAACTTTAAAACTATTTAATCTAATGATACTTACGTAACATTTATAACAATATATTTAATGATAACCATATATATAACATATTTTTCGATTTTGATTTCTTGTAGCCTCGTTTCACTTTTTACAAATAAGTTATTAATATGTTATCAAAACCATTAAATTTTGTTTCATTTAAATAATTAAATCAATTTCATTATTACCAATTTAAAATTAACTAACTTTAAACAAACAAACCATAAAAATCACAACAATCAATAAACTTAACAATGCCTGTAAAATCAAGAAGCACCTTAAAGCAATAACCTTGAAATCAAGTACAAAAATTGATAAATCTAAATTAAGGTTTGCAATTATGTGTTAGTTAAGCTAAACAGAGAAAGATAACTGAACTTGGGATTTTTATACTTCGATCGGAAATCCCTTGTTTATGAATTTTGGATGTTGGGAGTGTTTATCTAGGGTTATGAGATAGGAAAAGCTTTTAAGAGTGCTAGGTATCATAACAAGCCTCAACCTCATCGTCGCGCCACCTCAGCGCCACATCGGCATCTCATTTTCCCACAACTAACCACAACAAACCCCCTCCTCACTCATAACAAACCTCAACCTCTTCATTTGGGCCCCACCATTACCACTTTATTTTTTTATTCAATTTTCATTTTCAAATAAACTAAATAAATTCATTTCATTCAAATTAAAAATACAATACATAAAAAAAAACACTTACTAATAAAAAACGATACTAAAAAAAAAACGCATACGGCAAAAAAAACAACACACTGTAAAAAAAAAAACGACACGGTAAAAAATACAACACACGCAGTAAAAAATACTAGTCGTCCATGATTTGATGATATTTGTTGACTAGGACGCTCGCCATGGATGATTGCCACCGGGTCGATTGGTACTGATCTATCATGAGAAAATCCATCTCATCTTCTCTTGCCACGCTTTTTCCGCCAGTAACAAGCCCTTTGAGATCGGCTTTTTGAGCATATATTTCGATATATGTCCCAAAACTACCGTTTGACTTCCACCTGAAAGCTGCGCCAGCTTGACGCTGAAGTTCGACTTCGCTTTTGCCTACTGTTTGCATACACATCCTTCGGCCGAGAGGTCGTTTGTCCGCCCGAATATATCCTCGAGACATGTAACGTCAATAGGATCTTGCATCCCACTTGATAATTTTTCAAAACATCCCAACATTTTTCATACAAAATTCCTCCCACCAAAACGCCGCTAAAGCTAACTTTGGCATTCTCGACATGATCTTGGTCATTTTCACCACTTCGACAATAAGATGTTTGTAAATAGCGTTGAACTTCCGCAATCATCGTTAATCCTTGTCCATTTACCGCTTATCATGTTCTCGCCACGGGTTACTTCCACACCGAGAATTGAACATTTCGAGAATGTCGCCTAAAAGTGCCCTCCACGGTCATTGCCCATATCTTTATCTTGGGAAATTTCTATCCAACATCCGCGCAAGTAACATTTCTTCGCACTTGGTCCACTTCCTCCGTTCACTTGTGCTATGACTTCAACATCTTCGCCATCGCCCTCGCCCAAATCTATCAGTAGCTTTTGCCTTCATTTTTGGCCCTCGCCTTTTGCGGTTCACGTGCTTTTGGAACTTGAATTGTGAACCGGTCGGGTTGTGATTCCATTTGCGGCAATTGTGGAGCTGGGACGGGTTAAAACTGTGGAGATTGTAACGGGTTAAAGAACTGCTGTGATGGAAATCGGTTGGGGTAACTTACAAACCTTGTTGAAACCGATATTGTTGGTTAAGCATTATTTCTTGTGGAGACGTTGGTTGGTCGAAGAAGGGTAGACGGGTTTGAAGAACCCCCGTATTGCTAAAGGTTTGAGTTAAGTAGATTTGCAATATCCTCCGTCATGGTTTTGGCATTATCAAGTAAAATGATATTTTGGTAAGAAAGATTTGTTATGTATTTTGGGTTTGAAGATGTGTAAAATGAAGAAGATGATGATAGTTTATATAGGAGTGGTGGGTTTAAAAAAAAAGTTAATTTAAAAAAAAAAAAAAAAAAGTTTATGCCAAAAATGTTTACGCTTTATAACGAACTTTGCTTTGTGTCACATGTTTGACCTCGTCGTCCCACGATTTGGTATCCGACGCAGCCACAACAAGGTAGGCGGTGTGGCGGCGAAGCCACGGGCGTCGCCACGAGGCTTAATGCAGCCACGCTACCCCCACACCGTCCACTCTAATGGATTGAGTTAATACCTCCGGTTTTATTTTTAAATTTACATTTTTGCCATAACATTATGAAAAAATAGCACTAAAGCCCATGTGTATCTTCAGCCTTTCTATACACATGAGTACAAAAACGATTTTTTATAAACTTTTGGCCAAATTAGGAAATAATTAGCTTTTAATATTTTTCTACATCTAAAAATAATAATAATAATTAAAAAATTATTACCAAATAAGGTATGATTTGATTTTTTTAAAATGAAAAATTCCTACTAGGGGTTTTGTTTTATTATATAAAAGATTATCTTTTTTAAAACTTTTTATACATATTTTTTCCATACATATATATTTTTTTCTTAATTCATTCATTATTAACAAAAAAATCATATATTTTTCCAAAAAAAAAAAAAAACCCTAATCATTGGCGACATTCCTGAAGATTGTGATAGCACATCAGCAGCGAGCTATTAATTTCACGTCCTGAAGCAGTAAACATCATACTATGCATATCCAACTATTAATTTTATTACTGCTTTCTCTTAGTTGCATCAGCTACTAATGACAGCCTAGTCCTTCCTTCTCTTCTACAAGCTATCATCAACAGCGTATTCAAAAAACTGTAAAGGCCATGTTAATGTTTAAAGTATTGACGTACAAGCTCAATGAGGTTTGGTTATATAATTCGTTTATTAATAAACAAAACTTTTTGACTCGAATCAGCATTATTTTTTTTTGTTTTTGTATCAAATGTTACTATACAATGCTTTGTATTAGGTTGAAGGTGAAGTTACAAAGCAGCTTAAATTCACCTTGCTATTACAGCTTCAAATGAAAAAACTCGTGAATGGCATACAGGAGTGCGAATGATCTGTGTTCTATCAGCCCATGCAAGTAAGCAAGATAGTTTTTATGCAGTTTTGTGGACAAGATCACATGCATCCATTTTATATTCAGTTTCATTTATGTATCAGCTTTCTCTATGTATTGTTATTACAGTTGCAAATCAAATGAACGGTGTGAAAGCATACAGGTTGAAACCACAATATGATAATAATGGTAGTGGAGTTATAATATGACAAGCAAGTTAATGGCTTGGTGATCAGGCTACGTGGAGAGAATTTGGAGAGAAGAGATAAAGGGGATTCGGTTGTCACATCACGCCATCCTTCCATAGGCAGTGTTCCTGGAGCAACTGAAGGGGAGCAGGTGGCTGCTGGTTGGCCGCCATGGCTAGCAGCGGTTGCTGGTGAAGCTATTAACGGATGGGTGCCGAGAAGAGTGGATTCTTTTGAAAAGTTGGACAAGGTTGGTTTCCTTTTTTGTTGCAAACTTTATTTTTTTTATCTCCCAAATGTATGAATATGATGGATTCGATTATTATAATTTAGATTCTGTAATGGCCAAAGTTCTCGGTTAGTGCATGTTCAAGGTATGGGCGTGGGTGGTACATTGGATGGACCTGAATCAAGGCGCGCACGTAAGCAACATTTTAAAAAAACAATCAACTTGACTTAACGTTTGCTGAGTTCGTGTAGTCGTCATATTTTAGTCATATAATAAATACTGAAATTAATGAAAACGTAAAACATATGCGGATCAGGTTAACGCTGCTCTTTATGTTACAATAATAAGCATAACAGTGACTCACATAAGTTGATTATTGAACATCAGTACGGCAATCTATCTGATTTAGTGCATTTTTACTATAACTAATTATGGGTCAACGCTTAAAAACACAAGGCAGGTTCAAGTCATGGGATGCAACGGATTCAGTAACATGTCGGTTGTTCGGTGTTTACTATGCAAACAGGTACAAGATTCACGTGACTATTTGTTTTTTTAATGGCCTTTCATCAGTTACATTTGGTGATATACCTGATATATCACTTTTTTAAAGGACTCCACTTCATTGCCAGACATACCATACCTGATATATCCGATATACTATTAATATTGATAGCATTACCTTATTGGGAAACCAAACCTGAAATACCTGATATAATATCGATATTGATACTGTTAATGTGACGTGATGGGGGAGACATTACGCTTTTCTCATACAAATAAGAAGTTGGAGCTGAGAATTAGTGCTACTCAGAATTTTCCTAAAAGTCGTTTACTCGGTTCACTTGCTGAAAAAATGTACTTTCTTGAAGCATATTCTATTAAAGTTGATTATCAGATTTGTGTTATTGCAGATATGTGTATGTGTGGCATGCTCTTGCAGGCTACTGTGGTGGTGTCAGGAAGTAAATTGATCCCATCAGACATGATGAACAGAAGTGAATCAAATCCCACCTCAGAAGCTTCAGGGTTTCGGGCAGTGATGGAAAGTAAAGATGTAATTGTCCGCCAACCCATTTGGGATTGAATGTGAGAAACATTTTTCTTAACTAAACGGATCACTTTAATGATGTCCTGAAGCAGGTTCTTAGCTTACAGCAGCTATACCGAATCAGCACTATGTATTGGGATGACAAATATGGCACTTATAGCCTTTCTACAGATGATAGAATCAACCAAATTAGCCACAAAAATCAGCACTATGTTGGCAATATTTAAAAAATCAGTTGACAGCATATGGAAGTGATTTAAAAGTATGTGGAAGTGTGGCGGCAGCTTATATGTCATGGGAGGACAACGGGTATTGTCATCGACTGGGGTCAAGACAGACGGGACCTCAAAGTGGACAACGGTTCTCACTACCTCGAGCTAGGTAAGTATTATACATACAAAAGAGGGTCGCAAATGCCTCACCGCTGCCCGTTGAACAATATGCGTCCTAATGCTCTTTTTAGATAGCAAAGAATAAGTTCAAGAAGAGCCCGATGCTTAGCTGTTCTTGAGGATATGAATCGCAGTGACACTAAAAACGTGATATTAGGACGTTTCACTGTAAGGTAATTCATTGGTCCAACAAATCGTTATCTTATTGGCCTTAATAACATTTTCTTTTAAAGATGGGAATATCCTATTTTCTGTTTATTGAAAGGAAGATTCTTTTTTTATTTCTGATTATCCCGACTCCTAGGAAATATCTCAGTGGTTTTTTTAGTCCTTGATTTGACTGTGAGAATGAAAAAGTGTCTTAAGTTCTTATATGTTTAGATTGTCACTACAGTTATCTCAACGTGTTATAACCGAGTAGTTTTGTAGACAAGGTGTTTTTCTTAACTGACCATTATAAACCAGGATTGATAACTACAATAGATCGCATTAGAGATACCAGAGAAGTGTAAGAAAGAAAAGATTTATGCATCTCATGTATAATCATATTATCAGTGACCATGTCCTTAAGTAAACCAGGACCCTACTAGGTGTTGGGTTAAATGGTAATAATATCAGATACAAACCAATAAGCATTTAAGCAACAATATTTAATCCTTCATAAGAACAAAGTGAAGAGCAAGGCATGGTCGATTGTCTCAACACTCTTCTCAACAAAGCACATGAATCACCTACCATCGGTGATGACAACTGGTGGGTATCCTATGAGTAGACAAGTGATGATAGGTCGTGCTGCATTTCAAGTATTCACATATAACAGTAACCTACAGGAACCTCTGTACACCAATGATAATGTTTGTCCACAACTGTGTACCTCAAGTGACCAGTTAAGCTACAATCCATATGTGTGGTGGACACAAGTGTGTACCTTAAGTGAGCAGTTAAGCTCAAGTATGAAAAAGAAGCAGTATGAACTGTCGACTCTTTGTGGCTTAGACATCGGAATGATTATTTGTTCACCATCTGGCCAAATAGAGACCCTGTCGTGGCCAACCCATGAAAATAAGTCGAGTCAAGTTGTGCAAGAAGTAATCTGTGAGTTTAATACAGTTTCAGATGATTATGGGCCATTATTGAATCCTGAAAATGTATCTTCAGTTGACTTTGAAATGGTGGAATCAGAGAAGACGAAAATGCAGATTACATCTTTAGATAATAGCAGCTCAGGCAATACAATGACAACGAGCGTATCTTCAGTTGACTGTGAAATGGTGTCTGAATCAAAGAATATATTGTTAACTCATTTATTTTCTGTTGTTAAGGATTGCCGAGTGCCATAGGCGTAGCTACCTGAAGTTGATGGCCATATGTTTTGAGATCCAATGCATGGGATTCCAACATGTTTGTTTAAATAACAAATACTTTCATCTTTGTGGTTTATCAGTTGTGCAGACTTTTATGCTCTTTTTTGTAATGTTCACAGTCTAAACACCGGGTTCCAATGTACTGGACTTTAGTGCATGCGTAGTTTGGGTTTAGAGTCAGATGTTAAGTATTGCAGGCCCTCCATTTAGGTTCATGGTGCAGAATTTTATGGTGAGTTATTCACGGTTATGGCATTTGTTTTCTAAAACGATTACCTTATTAGCTTATCTTTTTATGAGAATGAATAAACGTGGTATATTTCAGCTCATTTCTCTATTAGTAGTTTTTTATACTTATTATTGTAAGGATGAGATATGATCTTTTGAGAAGTATTGCAGGACGGATTCAAACAGTTGTTGGAGATTTGGCTACTCAATGTGAAAGGCTAATAGAGGAGGGAACCATGGAATGGCGATGAGATTGCTCCCCGAATGTAAGCCACAAGAAAGTGGCTATCGTGGTGATGGTAAGAGCAGGTCACTTTTAATCGCTTCGGTTCATCAAGTTCATCAGCTGGTGAAATCATCTCGGATGAATATGCTATCACTTCACCTGATCAACAATAGATATCCTCCTACCATTACGTGAACGCATTTTGACAAGGCACAACATGAACTTGGCAATTCAGGTGATGATGGTTCAGGTAATTCTGATCAAAAACGATGGAGCCACGGACCTGCCTGATGAAATATGGCACTAAGCTGGGGAAACCATACAACGCCTTTGGAAACAGAATTATTGCACCTGCCGGACCCCTTAATCCACCCTAGTATTGGTGACTCGCAAATAACATCTCTAACTACCTTCCAACAACAGGAGAGTTGCAACTTTCCGGCACTCCCTCTGTTGGAAAATTTAGTGCACTTGTGGGAATAGTTCACACCTTTGTAATGGTTAGAGGTACCTGAGTGTACCCATAAGGTCCATGAACACCCCGACTCTGTAGTGTTTTATTGATATGCTTGGTGAAAAGTATCATGGTGGTTAACACGACATCGCTGTTTCCACCGGCAAGACTTCCAATCGATTAGTGTCAAATCGGCGGTGTTTCCACCGGTGGTGTTTCACCGGTAGTGTTACACCGGCAAAGGTGTTTCCACCGGCAAAAGGTAAATCCACCGATAGCACTATGAAAAGCACCGGATGAAAGTACCGGCTTGTAACGCTGGACCTATTCAAGTGGCAGCTTCAATCAAGCATGACCACGTTTAATTAGTCATGTAACCACTAACAGCTATAATGGGGATAATTATGAGGCTATTAATGGGCCGATTAATACTCATAATTCCATTGAATTAGCAAAGAGTATTATCCTATAAATAGGATATCCGATATGCATGAAGGACACACGTGAAAACAAAAAACACTTATGTTTTAAAGGTTATAGAATTGTGCCTAATCTTAACTCCATTTGGTCTTATCCCAAGTAGATATTCGTGGATACCTGTGCATTAGGTCAATAGTTTACTTTGGAAAGTGATCACACATTCCAAGTGATATCCGTAACCACCAAGTGGTATTTGTTTCTCTCACAATTGTTGCTTGTTTCTCGCCGAATTGATTATCTAACCCTCAAGCATCGGGTCGGAACCGCCAACAATCAAAGTAAACTATTTGTGATAATCAATGGCTACTGGCAGCATGAAACATACATGGCTTCAAACTTTTCAAGCTTGACAAGTTTGAAGTGGGTGGACTTGGAGGTGGCGAAGAAGATGCACTTCTTGCCATTGCATGAGTGTGGTGTATGCTGTAACCACACCTATTCCCGATGATGGTGATGATGCTACCGTGGGAGCAAATCGTAGGAGGAGCAAATGGGAGAATGATGACTACATATGCAGAGGTCTTATTCAATGGTATGTCTGATTCTTTGTTTGATTTTACCTAACTTTGAATCTTCCAAAGAACTGTGGGATTCCTTGGATGCCAAATATATGCCTGAGGATGCATCAAGTAAGAAGTTCCTTGTTAGTAATTTCACAAATTACAAAATGAGTGATTCAAGACCAGTTATGGAACAATACAATGAACTTCTTGGAATACTTGGAAGGTTTACACAACACAATATGAACATGGATGAGGCCATTAAAGTTTCATGTGTCATTGACAAACTCCCTCCTTCTTGGAAAGATTTCAAGCATACCTTGAAACATAAGAAAGAGGAGTTAACTCGTTGAGTTAGAGGCCATCCGGCGATTGAGGAATCTCTCTATGATAATGATAAGCCAAAGAGTAGCAATGTTAATGGGACCCTACCCGTTATCAATATGGTGGAGCATAACAACTCCACCGTGTACAATGACAACAAAGGCAAACGCGAAATATCATGACAACAAGGGCGATCCCAACAAGAATACACATTCCTTCAACTGTTAGTATAATCCATGAAAACGACGCTTCTATACCTCAAAGAAAATGGTATTTCGAAAGGAAAAAGAGGTGCCCAAGGAGATGGTTAATTCCATGTTGTCCTTTTTCGTGATCGAATAAGGGTTCCGGGGAGGCTATGTTAACGACTTGCTATTTATTAAATAGGGTTCCCAACAAAGGAACAAGGGATGAGGTCTCGCACCAATATTCCTATTACTTCATTGTTGAGGATGATCCCAAGACATTTGAAGAAGCAATGAAGTCCCGTGATATTGCTTTACGGAAAGAAGCAATCAATGATGAGATGGATTCCATCATGGGGAACAACACTTGTTGGTTGATCTACTCAAGGCAAACCTCTAGGTTGCAAATGGATTTTCAAAAGAAAATGAAGGTAGATGGAACTATTGAAAAGTTCAAGGCTAGATTAGTTATTCGGGGCTTTAAACAAAAGTCGTGGATAGACTATTTTGATACTTATGCCCCTGGGTGGTCGACGCATTCATAAGACCACGATTGCTATGGCATCTATTCACAATCTGATTATTCATCAGATGGATGTGAAGACAGTTTTCTTGAATGGTGAATTGGAAGAGGAGGTTTATATGAACCAACCTTAGGGCTTCATCTTGCCTGGCAATGAAAACAAGGTGTGTAAACCGATTAAGTCTCTTTATGGACTTAAGCAGGCACCTAAGCAATGGCATCAAAATTTGATGAAGTGGTTTTGTCTAGTGGTTATGTTCTTAACCAGCCGACAAATGTGTGTATAGCAAATTTGATGAATCTCGTAAAGGAGTCATCATTTGTCTATATGTTGATGACATGTTGATCTTTGGCACCGACCAAAATCTGGTTGACAAAGGAATTTTTGTCATCAAGGTTCTCCATGAAGGACATGGGTGAGGCCGATGTTATCCTTGGTATAAGGATTAAACATGAAAGTAATAAAATTTCTATCTCTCGCCTCATTATATTGAGAAAGTGCCGAGGAAATTCAATTACTTTGATTGTACTCCAGTGAGTACACCTATGGATACTTGTGAGAAGTTGATGCCTAATCATGGCAAGGTTGTATCTCAACTTGAGTATTCTAGGTAATTGGTTGCCTCGATGTATGCCATGACTTGTACAAGACCCGATATTGGTTTTGCAAAGGGGAAAATTGAGCAGTATACTAGTAATCCTAGTGCTCATCACCGCAAGCAGTTCAAATGGTATCTGAGTATTTGAAGAGAACTATGGATTATAGTCTCTCATATATATCGTTACCCATCGTGTTGGAAGGTTACACCGATGCAAGTTGGATCAAGAACATCAAGACAATTCGCCTACCTGGTGGGTATTCCTACTTGGTGGAGGTGCAATTTCTTGGGCATCCAAGAAACAAACTTGCATCACCATTTCAACAATGAAATCTGAATTTGTGGCTTTAGCACGTAAAGAAGCAATGGTTGAAAACTTGCTCCTTGATATTCCATTATGGCCTAAACCTATAGCACCTATTTCTATCCGGTGTGATAGTGCAGATACATTGGCTAAGGCTTATAGCCAGATGTACAATGGTAAGTCTAGACACTTAGTGTGTCATACATAGCATGATTCGTGAGCTTATCATGAATGGGGTGGTATCTATAGAGTGTGAGATCTCAACGAACTTAGGTGATCACTTTGACGAAGGGTCCGGCTAGAGACTTGGTTATAAAGTCTGCTAAAGGGATGGGTTTAAGTCCAACTTAGTCATTGAATGCTAGGACACCCAACTCCCTCCCGAGGAAACTTAGAGCCGAGTTCAATGTGGAAAGTTGAACATTCAGGGACTTGAGCACATGTTTTATTTACATCCCAAGGTTGTGCTCGTGAACTCACCGAAAGGAGGATGAAGTCTTTACTTCTTAATGGTTAATTTTCTTTGAAAAGTGCTTGGCAGGAGCATGAATAAAGAGGAACCACCTATGTAAATGTTGAAGTTTTGCCGCTCAGAAGCTTTGGACTTTTAGCTTTTACAACATTTATGAATTTGGATATGGACACATGGCTTGTATAGTGTCGGGAGCTTTTAAGTGTTTGAAAACTTGTGTGTATTTTATCTTCATGTATTCAAATGGGTTGAAGGGTTCAATTCTTAGAACACCTTGATTCTCGAATATTTGAAACGTGTAATTTACTAAGATGGAAATTCAATCCTCGTGACATTTTCATTTATGCACATGTTTTGCTTGATGTTTATTTTTATGCAAAGGAAGTGAACTAAATTTGGGGAGGATTGTTGGAAAATTTAGTGCACTTGTGGGAATAGTTCACACCTTGTAATGGGTTAGGAGGTACGAAGTGTACACCCATAAGGTCCATGAACACTCGACTCTTATAGTGGTTTTATTGATAGTGCGTGAAAGTATCGCTGTGGTTACCACCGACATCGGTGTTTCCACCGCTGCATTTCCATCTGGATTAGTGTTTCCACCACCGGGTGGTGTTTCCACCGGTGGTGTTTCATCAAGTGGTGTTTCATCAAGTAGTGTTTTCCGTGGCAGCACTGCTAGCAAATCGATAGCACTATGAAAGCACCGATGAAAGTACTCGCTTGTAACGCTTTGACCTATTCAAGTGGCAGCTTTCAATCGCTTAATGACCACGCTTAATTGGTCATGTAACCACTAACCGCTATAATGGGGATAATTATGAGGCTATTAATGGGCCGATTAATACTCATAATTCCATTGAATTAGCCAAGAGTATTATCCTATAAATAGGATATCGATTATGCATGAAGGACATTAATCAAAACAAAAACACTTATAGTTTAAAGGGTTATAGAATTGTGCCTAATTCTCTAATCTGCATTTGGTCTTATCCCAAGTAGATATTGATACCCTGCATTAGGTTGAATAGTTTATTTGGAAAGTGATCACACGATTCCAAGTGATATCCCAGTAACCACCAAGTGGTATTTGTTTCTCACGAATTGTTGCTTGTTCAAATAATTGATTATCTAACTCTCGCCATGGGCCATAACCGCCAACACCCTCCACATGCTACTATTTAAATCTTAACCTTCCAGAAACAAAACAGATAGTCGACGTGTAAGTGATGATATTCTAATTTAAATTACCGACTATAAAGTACATATCAGTTTTGCCAAGGAAAATTAAGCTGTGGTTAACTGTTCTCATCCCTATTATTAATAATTATAGTTAACCTCCTAATTATGTACAACTAATTTGAAAAGTAAAAACGACTGATATGGTTATCGGTATAATTACAAAACATAACATTTGCACCATTAACCTTACTCTCCACTCCCTTCACTCGAACCACCATCCTCATTCAAACATGTACTGCGAGTTTCCACTGGCTCCTTGAGAATATTAATCGGGTGAATTTGGTCAATACACCTCATAACACTAGGTGACACCAAACTGATGGCAGCAATGTTGTTTGCTATGGCATTCACATCTGTCACTGCCCAATAGAAACCCCTACTTCCACCGTTAGTGTTAACCAAAATAGACGGAAACTGAATTGATCCATTAATCAGCAAGCGTGGTGTGTCCCTAGCACTCTTCTTTGACTCGGTCTATTGGACCAATGGGTTGTAAAGAGGCAAGATACTTATGCTCATACCAGACCCACCACTCACTAGGAAGTCTTGACCTGAAGAGCATATGTCGATTACCGCAATGTGAACTATCGGGTCAGACATGAGAGGGGCGAGTATCGGGATCCGTTGTGATGCGGACATAGATTGGGGAAGAAAAGGGATTTCGGATAGATTAGGAGACGAAGCAAAGGCTGCAAGCAGTTGTGAATAGTATTGTATGCACAAGTTGATCATAATTCAAGGTTGTTACTTTCTGTCCCAAATGTGTAATCTTCATCAGTAGTTTAAGGTCCTAATTAGTTTAAATATTAGTTTAATTTGCTCTTTTCATGCTGAAAGGATAGCCATAATCATCTGATTTCAGTTATTTTGGTCTTTAGAAGTTGTTAGTTAGCTTAATTTATTGCTTAAAGTCACCCTGTTCTGTCCCATATATCCTTTTTCTTTGCTTCTTCTCTGCATATCTCTATTTGATATTAATGCTTCATTTTTGTTTCTATTATTAGTTCATAGTATAAGGTATAGCTTATTTTCCTTAGCATTAATTTTCCTAGCTTAATTTAAAATAGCCCTTTCCCCTTTTGTCTGCTGTCACAGTAGGTACTAATAGTGCTTATTTCACTTCTTTTAGCTTATTTGAGAATTTTAAGGATGTAAGTAGTTATGATTAGCTTAGTAGGTTCCCCCTTTGTGCTTATTAGTATGCTTTTAGTCCCTTTTAGGAGTGTTTGGCTTGGATGGATTCTTGAACGTATGATCATATCGGTTTTGCTTCTATCTGTTACTGATCTGCTGCTGCTTACTGTTGCGGATTTGCAAAATGTTACTCATCAGAAAACTAAGTTTTTACTTTATTACCGTTTTGTAGTCACTGTCGTGCCACCAATCAGAATGCATCTACATGTACTGCAATAGCGGTATATAGGACCTTGCACAAATTTTTGTAACACACAAGCACACAGCATAGACCAATTAACTGCATTTTTGACAATCTGGAACATCATATTTGGTCCTACAGGCTCAAAACTGAAGACCCGAACCGAGAGGCCAGACAAACTCCGACCCAACCACCCATCTGTCTGGTATCGGTTTATAAATTTCAACACAGAGACGGTTGATGTGGTGAGCAATATGAAAGGGCAGATGTTCTGGTATATTGATTACAACACTTGAACCAAGCACAAGGGTCAGGTATATATGTACTAAATTAGGAAAGTTATTGAGGCTTTATGCTTGTCTAAGTCTTCGCAAAATATATGCAACATAATGGTCATTTTCCATTGGGCCCATGCTTATCTATATTTCTCCTTCCACAGTATGCTGTGCGTAAATTGTACCATGAAAGTCCCAGGCTCATTTGTGTATTATATACAGCACCATCATGTGGTCCATGTAGGACCTTGAAGCCCATTCTCGGCAAGGTAATGTTCCGCGTTTTTGATAATGTATGTAAAATAGGTAAATATGTGCATATATCATAGAATTAGGAGATAATTGATATTCTTTCCATGATTACTTTCTTTGTAATACGCTAGCGTACAAAAATTGTAAATATCGATTAATGACAGGTGATAGATGAGTTTGACCGTAATGTCCACTTTGTTGAGATTGATATAGAAGATGCAGAAATTGCAGAGGCAGCATTTTACAGGCAAGTCACCTTGGACAATGGGTCAATCTGGGTAATTTTTGTAAGCAATAAAAAACGGCCAACTCGAAACACTTCTAGTGTCTTTTCTTTCATCAGTTTTCAAACTATCAATTTTAAAGGTCAAAAGTGTACCTATATTAATGTCGTTATGTGCTTTACTTAAAGGTCAAAAAGTGCTTGCTACTAACGTTGTTTTTGTGTAACATGGTCAATACATTGTTGAAGTTAAAATCAGAGGTAACAATACATAAATAGGTAAAATTGAAATGAAGGGTTTAGATCTTTATTTAGTTAATTTTTAGTAAGTTAATTGAGTACGTACTTAATGTAGGCCGTGAATAAAGAGACAGTGGCCATGAAGATATTTAAATCGATGGCAGCAAAAGGAAAGATGACGGATTTCGTGTTGGGCATTGTAGACGATAAAAAGGAAGGAGACATGTATACAAGTTACAAAAACATGTTTTTGGCTAGGAGTAATGTGGTTAAGGAGGTGGTTAATAACAATGATTCTGCACAACAATTAAATCTATATCATATTTGGTGATGCTAAAGGTGTGGCTAAACATGTACTACGCACCCTTTCACACCATAGTATAAGCAACAGATATGTCATTCCTTAAAAATTTATATAATACAGATATATTTCACATTAAAAAGATGATTGCAGTTTGTGAACTTAGTTGACAACAAGTGTTCATTGCATTGGATACTTGGAGTTGTATGTTATTTCAACAATATATAGCGCACCAATACATGACAATGAGAAACACCTTCTTCTTGAAGCACCTGGTTTTTAATATTTGTTAATTGATACATTCATACCTAAAAACGTATTTACATAAGATACCTTATTTTTAAACCCGCATGTAAAAGCATATAGGACATGTTAATGTTTTTGTATTTTAATCGATAATAATACATAATTAAATTTTTTAGAAAAAACCCCGTGCGTGCATAAAAATATGTGGTTGTCTGATTATGTTTTTATTGAAATAGTTCGTTGTTCGTTAATTCAGATTTATGCATCAGATGGTGTTGACATGATTTAGTACTTATGCGAAGCTATTAATTTAGAGTAATTGTTTAGTTAGTAGCACCATGTATAATTAAACATTAGTATATATTTGTTCTAATAAAACCTAAAATAAAAACCAAGTTCTCATACCCTACGTAGCATTCTCATATTTAATTATGTAAACTGTGGTACCTCATCTTCCCTTTACATAGTGTAAGTTTTTGTTATTTTTGTTGTCTTTAGAGAAGATGCCAAGTTACGCTTGTAAGAAACCGGCCTTGCTATAATACAAGGGTATTACTCTCACGCTAAAGGCAAAAGCTAAAGAAAAATGTAGCACTAATTCCAACCAATGGATCTCTCGTGACTTATGGACAGTTTCTCACTTGACTTCCTACTGACTAAACTTTGTAAATAGCTCTTTAATTGAGGTCACAAGGTCGGCCATTTAACCTATGAATGGATCGCACAAAAATGTGACGGACATGAGGTTGGGAACATATTGGTCGTGAAAAGTAGATGAAGCCCTGATGCGTAAGGTCTCAAATTCATTCCAAATAATGCAGGTCGCTTCTTCATGGACCACGGTTTGCCCATATCACGGATTTTAACGCATGTTCATATTGGGACAAACCTAACACAAGTAGGATTTAACGCATGTTTCTACAACGGCCGTTTTTCTCTCACAGCAACTATATAATGAAATATCAAGGGTGAAAAGCGTAAAAGGATTAAAGATTTTATGTTGTGATGAAGACGGAAATACGCGAAAATCAACAACAAATGTTGTCAATAAAGAAGCTTTGTTTAGAATTTAAGTTAACTGTTATATCACTTTAATACATTTTCATTATCTACAACTTTACAAAATGCATATAAATTTCATAATGTTGTAAAAATTATATATGTTGTGTTATTAACCATCCACGCAAACCATACTATTATTTATAATTCTTAACAACAAAAAAAAACTAAAACCAACAACTAAAAACCAAAGAAACAATTGTTTTATAATATTATTTGACAATTCTAAAAAATGTATTTCAGTTAACAAAAAACAATAAACAAATAATTATGTTATGCTCGCCATTGGGGGCTTCTATATATATATATATATATATATATATATATATATATATATATATATATATATATATATATATATATATATATATATATATATATATATATATATATCAAGCTCCTCAACCAAACGCACTATATATGTCTAGCTAAATTTCTTGTGTGTTTATATATATATATATATATATATATATATATATATATATATAACAAGCTTCTCAACCAAACATACTATATATGTCTAGCTAAATTTCTTTGTGTTTATATATATATATATATATATATATATATATATATATATATATATAGTGAAACTTTATTTTCTAGAACCAACTATAAATGCGAACTCATATACACCATTAGATGAGTTTGATCAATGGTCAAAGTTGAATGTGCCATTTATGTAAATACCTAAAAGATCATGTTGGTTGTTGTAACTAATTTAAATGACTAAAATCGTGAAGTGGTATTTTAGGAATTACAACTTTTTCTTTTTTAAATTATTCTTATACCACACAGTGCATATCATTTCCAAACCACCCTCACTCACATAACCTACCTACATGTCATCTCTCTCACAAAATCCGCCTCCCACCAGTGGCCGCCGCTAAAACCGTCCAGATCTACAATGAATCTCCCTCTCTCTACAAAACCATTCAGTCTCTTTGGATCACATCTAAAAAAGTCCCTTGTATTTGGATTCTTTATGAACTCCTGTTCTTTTTTGTTCTATGGGTCTTCTGAAAGTAAGCGAGTTCGTCTTTTTCTATATTTCCAAATTAGAAGTTCTACTCTAGTTGTTTGTCTATGTTTTGGATGTAGTTACTTGTATTTACTCATCAGTATAAACTGTAAAATATTACTACTAATATTTGAAGTCATATAAATTAGTTACATTATATTTGTTAAAATATTATGAACTTAAAATCCTCATAATTGGTTACTATGTGACACAAATTCAGTACTATCTGCAAAATAAGTATTGCAAGTTTGGTGTTGCTTGCAAGTATCATCATCCTAGACAAGGCACCGGATCATCCAGCCCAACAACAACAACAACAACAACATATCCAGCCCAAAGAGGTGGTATGGGCCGATCATACAACCCAGTGGCACTGAATGTACTCGGATATCCACTTCGTCCGGTCAGTACCTATATTCTTTTAAATCCAATTAAGTGGATATCCACTTCGGATATCCACTTAATTCGCTGGCAACTGGCCCGTTGATCTCATAGTTATTTCCAAAATGTGGATTCAAACATCCTCTAATTCACGTTTGATTTTAAAGCAGGCACATCTGGCAGTGTATCCTAATCCACAGCCGATTCTTGGAGGAGGATCAGTGCATTACAATTTGTTTTTCCATGTGAGCAATTGTTTCCAATGAAAGAGTCTGCCGTACAGAATTTGTGATGCGACTTTTTTATTTTTTATTTTTTTTACATTGTGACGTTTATGAATGGTTTGCAGATGAGTACTAACATGGGTAAAGACGTAGCGATAGGTGGTTGGGTGGGTTTCCCAGAAGAGAAGAAAAAGAAAGGTGAAAACGTTGTTGCTGCTTCCATCCAGGCTCTTAAACCGAATCCATGGGTTCAACCTGCTAGAGGGGGTGGTTCACCGGTCACCCCTCCAACTAATGTATGGGTTAACCTAGCTGGTGGCAGAGGTGGTGATATTAACTGCAATCCTGCCCCAAATGCAATTCCTGTTGGGGAAGATATTCAGAAATTACCTATTGGGGAAGATATTGATGACAATAGTGACGAGTATGAGTCTGATGAGAGCCCAACAAGCAACGAGGAAAGGAAGAATAACAAATGGAATTGTGGATTCTTTATTACTCTGGATAATCTAACGGCTGAATAGATCAATGATCCAAATAGGGTTTGGCATTGCCCTGCTTGTAAGCATGGACGCGGTTATATTCGATGGTTTACGGACCTACAATCCCTTGTGGACCATGCCAAGAAAGTGTCCAGAAGAGTTTATAATTCTTCTTGAATCATAGATTCTGGTTAAGAGGCCTACTGTTTCTAAAACATAAAAAACAAAACTTATATTTCCTTTATCAAGAAGCAGAGGCCTACTGATTCTCAAACGTTTTTTTTTATTTGCCTATTTGAATGCTTCTTTTGGCAATGGAAACTTAAAAGGCACTCTATAATCATCATAATTAAAGTACTTCTATCTTTGTATTTAGGAAGCTTTGAGAACCGAGCTAAAAATAGTTATAGAATATCATTATTAGCATTTTGAATTTGGCTTTGAGTAGTTACAAAATAGTTACAAATATTCATTATTACAGCTATTAGTACCTAGCCAAACTCAAGTTATATATATATATATCTATACACATTATATATAAGAGGAGGCATGCCACATAAAATGCCACTTGGCATCCCATAATACCATGTCATATTTCCATGTCATCATTGTATTTATGTAGCATTTTTTTTTTAATTTTTTTAATGACACGTGGCGTTTTTTTAATATATGTACAATTTTATTTTTTTTAATATTAAAATCCGTTTTTTATTTGTTAATTTTTATTAAAATCCAGAGTTAATTAAATCAAAAAGGACATTGTAGAGAATTGAACTTGGGTTGATTGTAATATTAATACAATGATTACCACTAGACCCACACATTTTTTAGATTATATATTGCAAAACCAAATCTTTAAATCTCTACAACCAATTATTAACCATTGTGATTAGTTTGCAAAAGA